>CM061232.1:108233047-108624279 GCA_030844895.1 Ambrosia x helenae
CATAAATTTAAACATTATTATTTTTTATATTAATTAAACAATTCAAACTATTGTTCTTACAAATGATTTGATGTCTTTTATTGTAATATATATTGTATGACAATAAAAATTCTAGAAAAATATCACTGTTTTTGTCAAAAATTACCTAGTAGAAATAATTTTGTATTCCAAATTAGTAAAAGTGAGGTAGAGTGCTAAATGTGTGAAATATGTTAAAAACTCAGTTGTATTATGAAAATGGTGTATTAAGATGCTAAAGAAGTTAATAAGTGACAACTATGCTCGGGATGGCTTAGGTTTGCTTCGGGATGGACAGTTATATCCTCGGGATGGGACTGTTTATAATGAACAAATAAAGAAATAAAACACAAAGAACAACACTCGATCTACGAGGAAAGCCCTTGATCAGTTGTAGATCGCCGGCATAAAACCTCGGGAGGAGACTAGGCCCCCCTGCCTTGTTTGTTAATATTAAATTGGTAAAAAGATACAACTTTGGATGAGCAAATGGACGAGTGTACTAAGTTTACAATTATTGTGAGAGTGTTTCTGATCTACTAAGTGTATGTGTATAGCTATAGTGTGTGTAATGTGTATGTCAGTCTCCTATACTCGTCCAATACTCCCATTTATATAGTACAAGGAGTAAATAATAGATCCAACAAAATCCGCTAGTTAGTTATGTTCTTTGATCGCTTCAAGTGACCGTTATAGCTGTTTCAGCTGAATATGACCGTTGTAACAGCTGTTTCAACTGAATATAGTTGTTGGTTAACTGTTTCCATGTTTCTCTCCTTCCATTAATGCTTGTCGGTTACAAGTTTGACCTCTTCTTTGGTGATTGACTTGTTTTACACGCATAGGTCTTTAATGATCAGCTCCTTTGTCTTTAAGTGAGTCAATATAGCTGTTAGGGAGGAGCTACAAGCCTTAATATTGATTAAGTGTACCTGCAATAATGTCATAATAAGATAATTCGTTAGTCCATCCTCGGGATGCACAGAGGTGAGAACACTGTTACATCCTGAACCCTGCTTAGTCCTTTAGCATCCTGAGAATATTGCTCAGAGAATATGAGGTAAAATCACCCTGCATTCATATAACAATAAGATAGTTCGTTAGTATACCTTCAGGATGTGCACATGCTGAAATACAGTTATATCCTGAAGTCAGTTGAGCCCTTCGGCATCTTGGGGATGGTACGTTAGGGATGTGAGGTAAAATCATCCTGAGGATTTTCACCCACAACAATTGTCCCCAAAAATATGTTACCATTATTTTAATGGTAAAAATATATTTAATTCTGATGCTTATCTTCTGAGGATGATTAGACATCTGATAGGATATCAACAGCTATATTTTGGTCGATGATTTAGGGATGACCGCTGCACCTTATCATCTTTCACTGTCTATATCCAGACTTCAATCCTTCCTTTATAATCACAACAGGATTATTAGAAAGGTTATTTCTTCTTTCTTCTCTGCTTTTCTCTGTTTTTACCAATCTTCGTACTTTTTGTACAAAGAACTTTTTACAACAAAACCTGTTAGAAGATCCTGCAAAATTAACAAGGGCTGCAGGAAGTATAGGAGTCCATAAGGACTTTATACAAAAAAAACCTGTTACAAGATCCTGCAAACAAAGTATGTACATTCATAGACAATGTATCCTTTCTATGAATAACTCAGGGGCTTTCCCTGAATTAACTGTGTTCCGGCCATATGACCAGAATGCGAAGTTTGATTTTGCATCCTCTATATGGATCTGCTTCTTGTACCTGCCTTTCCACCTGGGTTTATGATATCCATTCTCCCATTCAACAAAGAGTTCTTTGATATAACTGGGATGGCCTATGTCCAAGCTATGCCTGAGTTTTGGAGGATCCTAATTGCTGTAATGAGATCACCGAGAATCATGGTATCAATCTTCATATTGGTGACCTGTCTTACCTGTATAAGTTGAAAACTCATGGTTCCAACCATTATGTTCTTCATCTTACAAAGATCCTCATTTCCTGCATAATGTCATTAAGTCTGACAGGTCTTGGAAATCAAAGTTCTTTTTTGCGAAGAGGGATTCCATTCCTTTTGGGGATGATATCCCTATGTCTTGGTTAAAAAGTGGTTAAGATTATTCAGGATGTTTAATGAAAATTTTGTAATGGTATCCTGAGGATATCACTAATACTCTGGAAATTTTGTGTGACAAGTGCTTAACTTGCCAAACTTGCTCCTCCCCTGACTGATTCCCTTATCAGGTACAAAGTTGTTTTAGACTTACCTGTCTCAGCTAGAACCTTTGAAGTAGAAGAGAGCTACATTACTAGTCGAGCCACGGAGATGTCTGGTAAGTATTACCTGTTACATCCTGAGGATGTTTTTGTCTTGTTATGTGTACCTGTCTAAACCTGTATTTCTTTACTATTTTCAGCAAAGAAATCCACCTTTTTCGACCTTTATGATATTGACAGTCAAGATATCAAGACAACCAAGATCACTTCACCATCCAGTTCCAAGGTGACTAGCTCTCCTCCTCTACTAAGTCAAGGGCACCTGCATCTTCTTAAGAAGAGGAAGACTCCTAATGCCTCTACCTCAACCTAAGAGACTACTCCTTTGAGGATATATTGGGCAAGATTTCCCAATTCACTCTTTAGGTATGATGCTATCCTGAAAATGGCATAACATACTTATTCAAATATTTAAAGATAAAATACTTACCTGTTCTTTGTCTCTTGTAGGGACATGAATATCTGCTGAAGTCCTTGGATGAAGTAGCCAAGGAGATGAATGACACCAAGACCAGCCTGGAAGATATGAAGAAGATTGCTCAAGAAAAGAGCAAGCATTTGGAGAAAGAGCTAGGCAAGGTGAAGAATGAGTTGAAACTGGTGAAATGTGAGCATGTCAAGGCTTTGCTAGGGCATGGAAAGGAGATGGAGGAGTATAGGCAAAGGCTCATGACATCTGTCACGATTTCTGTTCTCCAGGCTAGGGTGAGGATTGCATCGCGGGCTAAGGATCCTGAGGATGCACCCAAGGATCTTGAGGATGCAGAGGTGAAGGAAGCTGAAGCTAAGGTGGCTGAGGTGGTGAAGGATATAATGACTAGGCTGGAACCCACTTTTTTAGAATATTTGTGGTAGTTTGTAGTTGAACGAAAACAATTTACTTTTTTCATTATAGATAATGAAAGAGTTAGGGTGGAGGGATCTTGGTTTCAAGACGAAGCCCCAAATCTTTTATTTGACCCGGACCATAGATGTTGACCCCTGGTGGATGGGTACTATTTTAGGATAAAGCCAGGGGTTGACATCAAATTTTGGCTATAATAAATAATATGGTAACTGCTTTTGACGCTACATCCTTGTGTTCTTTTTTTGATTCTTTTGATATCCTGCAAACATCAACAAATGTCAAGTATAAAGGAATAATACAAATATTACCTTCGTCCAATTTGATAAATGGTCTTCGAAGTATTCTGATGACATCTTGAATATGTCCCTAGTCTTGGTTACATCCTTAGGTTCATTCTCATCATTCTGAGGATTTCTCCAGTGTTTATTACATCCTTAGGATAATCTTCATCATTCTGAGGATGTCCCTAGTGCAATATCTTCAATATAGACCTTATAATCTTTCATAAGAAAGACTTATGTTTTGATAATATCCTGCAAAGGAAGATTTTGTTACTATCCTGGCGACAAGGCCTTTGGTTTAATTAGGATCAAAACCATTTTTGAAATAATCCTGGTGGCAAGACCAATATGTAACATCTTGAGAATAACTGGCGACAAGGCCTTTAGTAATAACAGGCGACAAGGCCCTTAGGAATAACTAGCGACAAGGCCCGAAGAGACGTTGAAAAACGTCTAACCATTTGAGACATTGAAAAATGTCTAAACCTTAAGAGCTCCATCGTATACCTCAAAGATAATGAAATTGTCAGCCACTTTTACAAGGACTGGTCCCACCATCCCGAGAATATACAAGGGCATTGTGCGCTCCAGGCGAGGGTTGCTAACCCAATGTGAAAGGTGAAAACCTTTAAACCTTAGGAAGGTGCCGGATACCATAACGGAGGAGAGGGTGGCCAGCCCCCTAGTCTTCTAAGCATTCCATCTTTAGGATGATACTGTAAAATTCTCAGGATGGACTATTTCTAGACCATATTTAGTAAAAAAATAAATAATTGAAATAGGTTAAGAATAAGTACTTACATATGGAGATGATTCATCTCTGTCAGCATTCACCTTCATTTTACCAGTAATCCGAACCACGGATTCTCTTCCAGAGAGATCAGTCTCATGAGTCTTCATATATGATAGCATTTTAAGTGAATTGCATTCCAGGATCTTGGTAGAATTTCGTCTTCCATAGTCATAATAGATCATGTAGGGTCCTTCCAACTTATTAGGAGCTAACTTCCCATCACTTGGATTGGTGGTATTTTGGAAGGCTTTTCTTAAGACCAAATCTCCTACCTGGAATCTTCTTATCCTTATATTCTTGTTGTAGGTTTTAGTTATCCTTTGTTGATAAGGTTCCATCCTCAATCTAACTGTATCTCTAACTTCATCCGCTGTTTCAAGATTTTGAAGCGATACTTCTGAATTGGTAGTTGCATCCTGAAGATATCTTCTTGCTGCAGGCATTACTATCTTGGTTGGGAGCATGGCTTCTATTCTAAAGACCAAGGAGAAAGGTGTTTGGCCAGTTGCATTCTTGAAAGTGGTTTTCTTCTGCCCATTTTCTTTTCTTTTCTCCAAACCTCTTCTTCAAGTTGTTGATGATGATTTTATTAGAGGATTCTGCTTGTCCATTAGCTTGAGGCTGGACAGCTATTGATGTTATCATTTTGATTCCGAGCAGTTAGAGCAGTGTTACCCTTAGGATGTACAGTGATATCTTCAGGATGCACAGTGTTATCCTCAGGATGCAGTTCTACAGTCGGTGACTTTAGGATGCAGTTCTAAATTTGCGAAGGCATCAGCTTCAGCATTTTCCTCCCTAGGTACCCGTGTTAGTGTAAATTCTGCAAAACAAGATGCTAATTTCTTGACTATTTCAAGATATTCAACTAATTTTTTACCTTTGACTGCATAAGATCCGTTAAAATGGTTAGTAATTAACAAGGAATCAACAAACACTTCTAAATTTGTTGTTTGAAATGCACATCTAATCGCATGGGGTATTTTGTCCCCTTGTGGCGATTTTAGTAGTATTCCCAGACCTGTGCCGCTTGCATTCGAAGAACCATCAGTGTATAGAATTCATTTTTCTAAATTTTCATTTAGTTATTGAACTTCAGACTCTACTTCACTCAGGATGTCACTACTGAAATCAGCCACAAAGTTTGCTAGGGCCTGTGACTTGATTGCATTTCTAGGCTCATACTCTAAGTCAAAGGCACTTAATTTAACTTGACCATTTTGCCATTCTTTCAGACATTTCAGGTTTTCTTAATACATTTTTAATGGGATAGTTAGTTTGAACATATATTTTATGTGTTTCAAAATAGTGCCTTAACTTAGTAGAAGCCATTATTAAAGTTAAGATAAGTTTTTCGAGATGTGAATACCTGGTTTCAGCATCTAGTAGATTTTTACTTACATAATAGACAGGATGTTGTTGCCCTTCGAAGTCCTTTACCAAGACAGAACTTATTGTATTCCTAGAAACTGCAAGATATAGCTTGAGAGGTTCTCCATCCTCAGGTTTCATCAATAATGGAGCTGCTGCAAGATAGTCTTTCAGCTTCTCCATGTCTCTGTCCCCAGTTGAATTTGCTATTCTTCTTCAGGATGTCGTAGAACTCCTTGCATTTCTCAGAGGATTTCGAGATGAATCTATTCAGGGCTGCTATCCTGCCAGTCAGCCTTTGCACTTCCTTAATATTTCTTGGGGATTTGAGATCAAAGATAGCCTTTATTTGTTCAGGGATGGCTTCTATGCCTCTCTAAGTATCCAAGAAATTCGCCAGTACCGACTCCAAAATTGCACTTGGCAGGATTCATCTTTCATATTATAGGCATCCTGGATGTCAAAGGCTTCTTTGAGATCCTGAAGATGGTATTCAGCTTACTTAGACTACATTCCCATGTCGTCGATGTAGACTTCCATTGTGTCCCCAATCTTTTATCATGTTTCCCAACCTTTGGTATGTTGCACCTGAATTAAAAATGAAATTAGAGATTGTTCAATATAGTTAGGAATGTTCTTACCGATCTGCATAGTGATATCCTTGTTGTTTTCATCGAGGCAGACTGATTTTACATCTTGGTCAGAATGTGCTTTGACATCCTGAGGATGGCACTATGCATCTTGCTTTAACTGCTATGCTTGCTTCGACTGGGATGAAGCCTTCATTGATGTTGTGTAGCTATCCACTGCTTCTTGCTGGTCACTGTTGACTTTGATGACTCCCCATGGAGTTGGTAGCTTTACACATTGGTGATATGTCGATGGTACTGCTTTCATGGCATGTATCCAAGGTCTCCCTAGGATAACGTTGTAACTGGATAACGAATCTATCACACAGAATCTTTGGATAGAATTCATTCCCTTGACATACACAGGTAGTTTAATATCACCAAATGTGCTCTTGGTCTCTCCACTGAAGCCAACCAAGACAGATGATCTAGCCACTATCTCGGTCTCAGGGATGTTCATCCTTTTGAGGGCTTCCAGCTGTATTATGTTAACTGAACTCCCTCTATCTATTAATATCATGTGAACAAAATGGTTAGAAATATATAAAGTAATGACCAAACCATCATGGGGAGGCTCTAGAACGTTTTCTCGATCCTCTTCTTCAAAGCTAATCACTTTTGCATTCGTCAGGATGGTAGTCTTTGTGGGTCTTTCTCCTTTTTCTGATTTCATTTCTTTTGCATGCCTTTTGGCTGCTGAGTAGGATGTCCCACAAATATCCGATCCTCCTGAAATAAAATAAATAATGCCAGCATCCTTGGGTAGAGATGCTGCCCTTTCTGGGATGCCAGTGCTATCCTAAATCTTTGACTTCTTTCTGCCTAGCAGATCCTTAAGATGGCCCTTGCTTAGGAGATATGCTATTTCTTTTCTCAAAGCAATGCAATCTTCAGTAACGTGTCCAAAATCTTCGTGGAAAGCACACCATTTGGATTTGTCCTTCCATCCTGACTTGTTATCTTTCCTTGGCCATCTTGCTTTGTCTCCAAGATCCTTCATTGCGTACATTAAACCTGTTACATCCACAGAAAAAAAATAGTCTGAAAGTTTAGGGCAATCCTCTTCATCGTCATCCTCAACCACATTGACCTTTTTATTATCAGGTCTAGCATATGGTTCATGTTTGTAAGGTTCGTGTGTGGAAGTGGACTTCCGATTAGGATTGTTGTATCTTGAGGATGTCTCTATCCTCTCCTGTATCTTCTTGTCATCTTCAATACGGATGAATCTTAAAGCTCTATTCCGAACTTCATCGAGATTCCTACAAGGGTTCATCACCAATTCTTTATAGAAAGGTGAATCCTTCTGTAGTCCCATCTTGAAGGCTTGCACTGCTGTTGTGACATCTAGGTTTGGGATGTCAAGTGCTTCCTTGCCAAACCTTGTGATATATTCCCTTAATGATTCTCCCTGTGGCTATGTCACCCTGTACAAATCACTTGTCAAACGTTCAATTGTTCGACTGCAAGAAAACTGATTATTAAACATGTTAATCAAATGTGCAAAAGAAGTAATTGAATAGGGAGGAACACTTAGTAGCCATTTTAAGGGTGGACCAGTGAGGGTAGAACCAAATCCTTTGCATAAGCATGCTTCTTTCAAGTTTGCTGGAACGGGGTTTATTTCCATCCTTTCCCTGTATTGTGCTATATACTCTTCAGGATCAGTAGATCCATCATAAAGCTTCATGCTTGGAGTCTGGAATCTGTAACAACCCTACCAGGTGGGGCCTAGACGTTACGACAGTTTGGTAACAGACTTGTACAACGGAAGCAACGATAACTAATATTAAAGTGTTATACAATTTCTAATCCAAAAATATAAATACACAATTTAAATAAATAGACTAATATCTATGCAGGGACGAAACGCGGCGGTTGTCGAAGCAGTCGATAGGATGTGATCCGCTAGTCGATCCAAATCTCAATCCATGCTTAGCTCTAGATGCTCTAAACCGTTACGCTAGCATCATGAATCTTCTACCATAACAAGCTCTAATCCGCACAAGCAAGCAAATACCTCGTCTTCAAGATTATCCAAACGCTGTACCTGAACACATGCTTAAAAGAGTTTTGGGTCAGCAATTACGCTGGTGAGTCCTGGTAGGTAGTTAAGCAAATCCAAAACAGTTTAACAGTTCGAAAACAAGTTTACACAGTTCTTAATCATAGCGATGTACAAGTATCACACCTCAATCCTAACACTGAATCCATCTACTCCCAATATGGATTCCCATGGCATAATATATGCCGCAACGGTCCGCAGGCCTCAGTGGAGGGTTTTCCGGGCTTCCGGATCCACTGTGCGTGGGGGATTCCCCAAGTAGTACTACCCATATATTAAGTGGCCCAACTCCCTTGGGTTAATGAGTGTGCATCTGGTTTCGGGAGCCCTTGTCACATCAAGTAAGTTTACACAAAACGGTTTACACACAAGCATATGTTCACCCCAAAGCATTTAAAACAGAAAAAGGGGAAGTACACGAACTCACCTTAGTAGCGTCTCACATAATCACATAGCTTTCCAAGTCAAGATTCCATCTTTCGATATCTAGCAAGATCCTATTCAAGTTTATAAACATTAGTGCGTGTAACCAATACCATGGTTACACGTGTGGGCACGCTTAAGTTCTTTATTCATACTTCTAATTGTCGAGTTCATCATCTTATGTCCTACTAGTAACTAAACAACCGATGATTATGTCATGTTGTTTATATAGTTCTTCAAGCTTCAAATGCCAAGTTATTAACATATAATCCTATGTACTATTTAGTTAATTATATCATTGTTATAACTAGCCGAGCCCATGGTTCAATGTCTCAATTGCCAATATCGCATAATAACCATGTTACAATGATATCCGCATTATTTATCTTATATCCAATATCCTATGTCTCAATAGTCGCCTATATTACTTGTCTGAATATTTACGTGTCCAATTATCCGAGTTCCCATATGTTACAATTAACACTCTTGCCAAATTATAGATTGTTGTTTATATCCTAATAATAGGTCCCAAAGTTCCAAGTTTTATATCCGCAATAGTTCGTCTAGTGCTCAATGTATGCCAATTAATAATTCTATCCAATGTCTCTATCATTCGTCATTAATTCGCCTAAACCAAATATATATGTAATTGTATGTCGGGTCGGTCTGATACATTAGTCGAGTCCCACACGTGTAATATATAATATATAAATAACTATATCTTCGATTTGTCGTGTTATACCTCGTTGTCTACTGCTGTTGACCGGGTTAACTGGTCATTGACTAGCTGTTGACCGAGTCAACTCAGTTGACTCGGGTCTTGACTCTTCATCTTCACAATCTCCACTTGTCCTAACAAAACCTTCTGAACCCCATCGCTTACTCCTGGATATAACCTAATCATCACTGAAATCCTTGCCCCAGTTCGACACCCAAGACCACCATCACCGCCTGCACCATAATCTGCTATCTATATCCTTAACTTGAACCAGCGACGATCCCCTAATCAGTAACATCAGCCGGTCATAGAACCAGGGCTAGCCTCTCTCTCTCTCTCGTCTCCGACTCCCCTCTATAACTGATGGATTTGGGGGTGTGATTAATGGTAGCGCCGCCGCTTGCGGTGGTCGGAAACCCTCCGGCACCTCCTCCTCTGAGTCCTTCTTTCTTCTGTTCTCTCTCTAACTCCCCTGCTTCTCTTTCTACAGTTCTTTCTCTCTCTACCTCTTTCGAACAGATCAGAAGGTTGGGGTGGTTGTGGGTGTAGAGGGTTGGTGGTGTGTGTTGGTTCACCGGTCGCCGCCGCCGTTGGCCGCTGTAGGGGTGGTGTCCGGATGCATCTCTTAGTCTCTCTCTCTCACTAAAAGTTTATCTGTATGGGTGTATGTTAATGTGTGTGGTGGAGAGGATTTTGGGTACAACATTATGCGTATGCGTGTGTTTTTATATAGATGGTAAGGAGATATGTGTTATTAAAATAGATAGGGCATGTGTCACCTTGAGAGGGTGACACATGTCTCGGGTAGTGACTAATCACCTTGGGTTCGGCTCGGGTTGGTTTCGGGTTCGCATCGCGTACTAGTTCGGTCTCATAATGCGTGTTCTATAATAATAGTTTATATCCAATGGTTCGGTTTTTAGGTTCACATAATAACGTACTAATTATTTTTCCTTTTAGATGGTTTAATCGTCATAGGTAATAATAATTCGCCAAAATTTTTGGCCCCAGTAACCGGGTTGTTACAGAATCTCTTTGGAATCTCAGCATCACATATTGGAGGTGCAAAGCGAGACACCCTGTGACATGCTGAAGATACCTCAGGGATGGGCTGCATTATCCCTGGCACACTAGACACCATATCCTTGATTTTCTGAAGCTCTCTTGCCAACTGTGCACTTATACCTGTATCCTGCAAAGAAGCAACATCGTTAGTAGCAAAAGTACACAAACTAAAATTGTTACCATTGTTGTATCCTCAGGATGGTTCGGTGGTATATCCTCGAGATGGCTCCACAGCATATCCTCGAGATGGCTCCGCAGTGTATCCTGCATCTCTAGTCGTAGCCATCCTGAGTGCTAAAACAGTTTCTGGTGCAGAGAATCCAGTGCTCATGGGGATGAAATCTCTTTGATGAATGCCCCCAGAGATGCCAGAATTGAAATCCATCATTCTAGGCCGCAATGGTGTCCCTATGTCTTCAGCCGGTCTCTTTGAGGATGTTTTGAGAGATTGAATTTCTCTCATCAGCATCTGGTTGGTATCCTGTTGTTGCTCTATTTGATCCTTCACCATTGCAAACATGGAAAGGAGCTCATCATTTGACCCGAAAACAGGAGGAGTGGATCCAGATGTAGCCATCCCAGATCTAGCAGTATTAGGAGAAACAATCCTGGTAATTTGTGCAGAACTCTTGGGAAAGGTAGGAGGAGGTGGTAGAGTCACATTTTTGGCAGAGGTTGTGGACGGTGCGGAAGAAGACACAGATTTTTGTGAGGAAGACATAGTTGTCAAGATTTGTAAAATGAGTTAATTGAGAAAAAGTTTTAACAAAGTTTTTTTTGTTAAAATAGCACCACTTGCCCCACGGTGGGCGCCAAATTGTTTTGGTCAAAAATTACCTAGTAGAAATAATTTTGTATTCCAAATTAGTAAAAGTGAGGTAGAGTGCTAAATGTGTGAAATATGTTAAAAACTCAGTTGTATTCTAAAAATGGTGTATCAAGATGCTAAAGAATTTAATAAGTGGCAACTATGCTCGGGATGGCTTAGGTTTGCTTCGGGATGGACAGTTATATCCTCGGGATGGAACTGTTTATAATGAACAAATAAAGCAATAAAACACAAAGAACAACACTCGATCTACGAGAAAAGCCCTTGATCAGTGGTAGATCGCCGGCATAAAACCTCAGGAGAAGACTAGGCCCCTGCCTTGTTTGTTAATATTAACTTGGTAAAAAGATACAACTATGGATGAGCAAATGGACGAGTGTACTAACTTTACAATGATTGTGAGAGTGTTTCTGATCAACTAAGTGTATGTGTGTAGCTATAGTGTGTGTAATGTGTATGTCAGTCTCCTATACTCGCCCAATACTCCCATTTATATAGTACAAGGAGTAAATAATAGATCCCACAAAATCCGCTAGTTAGTTATGTTCTTTGATTGCTTCAAGTGACCGTTATAGCTGTTTCCGCTGAATATGACCATTGTAGCAGCTGTTTCAACTGAATATATTTCTCTCCTTCCATTAATGCTTCTCGGTTACAAGTTTGACCTCTTCTTTGGTGGTGGACTTGTTTTACACGCATAGGTCTTCAATGATCAGCTCCTTTGTCTTTAAATGAGTCAATATAGCTGTTAGGGAGGAGTTACAAGCCTTAATATTGATTAAGTGTACCTGCAATAATGTCATAATAAGATAATTCGTTAGTCCATCCTCGGGATGCACAGAGGTGAGAACACTGTTACATCCTGAACTCTGCTTAGTCCTTTACCATCCTGAGGATGTTGCTCTGAGAATATGAGGTAAAATCACCATGCATTCATATAACAGTAAGATAGTTCGTTAGTATATCTTCAGGATGTGCACATGCTGAAATACAGTTATATCCTGAAGTCAGTTGAGCCCTTCGGCATCTTGGGGATGGTACATTAGGGATGTGAGGTAAAATCATCCTGAGGATTTTCACCCACAACAATCACCATCTATAAAACTTGTAATTATAGTTTTTGTTGACAACATATTATGTTTTAAATATATAATATTTCCAAGACAAACTTTTTTAAGAAATGACATGAAATATGCTCACTGTAACTAATATTTTAATATATCTAAACTGAATATTTACATATAACTCACTTAAGTTATTATAACCATCGGTTTAAATTATTAATATGAATATTATCATTATGTACAATGTCCTAATAATAACTTTAATTATCATTATTTTCAATGTCCTAACCATAACTTTTGAATACAAACCTATTATAAGTTCAAGGTATACAATTATTTGATGACTTGTCAACGGATGTTGCAAACAACTGTGATACATTTCAATTTTCAACTAAAGGATGATGTAACCAGACTTAAAAACAGACTTTCCAAACTTAACTTGTAATCAATATCTAACAAAATAACTATAAATTTAAATTAGATCAGTCTTTTCAAATTCATAATTACAAACAGTCGCCAGAGCCCTAAAAGTCTTTGATGAGCATTGTACAAACGAAGGATCTAGATGGAAAGATACTATAAATTTAAACATTATTATTTTATATTAATTAAACAATTAAAATTATTGTTCTTACAAATGATTTGAAGTCTTTTGTTGTTTCTATAACTTTAAAAAATGAACATATATTTTATATCAATGAAATTCTGCAAAAATATCACCATCTATAAAACGTGTAATTATAGTTTTTATTGACGACTTATTATGTTTTAAATAAATAATATTTCCATGACAAACTTTTTTAAGAAATGACATGAAATATACTCACTGTAACTAACATTTAAAACTATTGTTCTTACAAATGATTTAAAGTCTTTTATTGTTTCTATAACTTTAAAAAATGAACATATATTTTATATCATTAAAAATTCTACAAAAATATCCATCTATAAAATGTGTAATTATAGTTTTTATTGATGAATTATTATGTTTTAAATAAATAATATTTCAATGAAAATCTTTTTTAAGAAATGACATGAAATATACTCACTGTAACTAACATTTTAATATATGCAAACTGAATATTTACATAAAACTCACTTAAGTTATTAAAAACAGACTTTGAAAAATTATTGTTTGAACAGATATTGGATAACAGAAGTTAAAACAGATGAGGATGACAAAATAAGATAACATCCACGGCAACAACAGATGTTAAAAAACAGTTGTTAACTAAAATATATTCATACCAAGCTGTTAAAGCATTGTGTACAAAATTAACATACATATCTTTGAACTTCAAAAAAGTTAACAAAAACTTACAACTCGAGAAAATTAACACACATCTGAATACGTTAATAATAAGTTCTTAACTTTCTGATCTAGCTGCCTTCTTCTTCTTCAATCTTTTGCTCCTAAAAGTTTGATCACCAAAATTTACATCACAACAATCTTC
This sequence comes from Ambrosia x helenae, assembly GCA_030844895.1. Classification (NCBI taxonomy): domain Eukaryota; kingdom Viridiplantae; phylum Streptophyta; class Magnoliopsida; order Asterales; family Asteraceae; genus Ambrosia; species Ambrosia x helenae. Next base: position 108,246,878 of record CM061232.1, read on the forward strand.
AAGACTTCTTTTTCCATTGGAACTTGTGGCAGTATCAACAACCGCATCAACAAATACAACATCCTTCAAACAAAACACAAAACAGCTAATAAAACGTTAGATAACAATACAAGCTGTCGAAACAACCTAGACATTCTTGCGCAAAGGTATAAATACCTTAGAAGTAAGTTGAAACCCAAGTTGCGAAGATTCTGAAGGCCTAACAGACACTTTTCGACAAACTTCCTGAATGACCTAAAAAGTTCTCATATATAAGAAACATAACATATTTGACCGTCTACTAAAAATAAATGCTTATTACAAAAAAAAATAGAATAAATACCTCGCAAGAAGTACCAGGTACATTCTCATATCTATCAACCAACTCTTCAATTATAACAGGATGATCACAAATCTTAACGACTGTGTACACATGGTACTCATTTGCAAGACTGTAATCACAAACATCAATCTTGAAAGCCATTTTGTTTTCAACAATTGGATACAACGCAAGCGGCAAACTTTTTGTGTTGCTTTGCTTCAACACCCTTTCCCTAATATACCATGCAGCAGCTCCAATGATCATCATGACATCTTTATCAAACATCACAAATGATACACCGCCTGATTCATCTTGTACCCTTATCTGCAACGTGAACCTAAAACAAATAAAACATACTTTATCTAAAAAACATGAATGAAATGAAATGAAAAATCTGGAAAAAAAAACAGTGTATACATATACTGATTTACATACTTTGGGTAATGGAAGTACATTCCCACTTGCATTTTCCACAAACCAACACGGTACCATGCAATTTGAGAATTACTTCACACACTTCTTCAGCATTTTGCAAAAACTCAGATTTACTTAAAACTTTATTGTTACAATTGCGGCAGGCAGCATAAAACCAACCATAGCTTTCTTCAACACTTTTTATGGTGGCAACCACAACAAAAGACATCGGCTGCAAACACAATGTATATTAAACATACACTTTTAAACAATAGAAAAATATAGTAAAGTGAAGACATATAAAAGTTAAGTATAAAATATTGAAACCTCTTGAATTCCTGAAACAATGAGTTCATCAACACGCTTCTTCTGTGTTCCAACTAAGAATTCCTGACGCAATGGATAAATTACAGCTTGGGAAGAAAAAACGGTTTGAGAAGTACAACCACACTTTTCTTCTTGTTTCAACATCAAACTCCGCAGTGGATAAGCTCTCTTCCACTTTCTTATAACTCGAGCCTTCGTGTACCACATGTCTTTGGTTGGATTCAGATCACAATGGCTTTCTTCATCGTACATTGAGGTCGACATTGTTTTAAATTTTAAGAGGGAAATTTGAAAAAAAAAAATTAGAAAATTCAAAGCTGATATAAGAAATGGGTGCATTCGTTATGTGCTTATATATAAGGCGCTGATGAGGCACGTTTCCCTACGTGGATTTAAAATTTCCCCCTTAAAATTCAAACTTAGGGCCTTAATAGCTAAAAGCATATGTGCATAACGTCTGTTGCTGGTTGGCAAACCCAAGGATTGAGAACCGCTTTTGAGAGCAACAGTGGTGCTTTCACGTGGCCCACGTCTTTTTTTTAATATTTTAATACGATTAATGAGGTCAGTTTTTGCATCATACAGGCATTAGTGGCCAGTCTCTCCGGTTGACACATCAGCTTTCTGACGTTACTCACGCTTCTCCTATTATGGAAAGTGTGTATATATATATATATATATATATATATATATATTATTACTATTACAATACAAAATATATTTTACCCCTAAAATTAAAACGTTCATGAAAATGAATTGATTTACACGTGTGTAAGTTTACCGTTTACACATGCGTAAACTGTTTTGATTTACACATATGTAAAAATGTATTTTAAAATGTTTTGTGAGAAAAAATGAATTATTGGGAAAATAAATTGATTGTTTTAATGTTATATTCTAATAATAATAATAATAATAATAATAATAATAATAATAATAATAATAACAACAGCAACAACAACAACAGTAATGGTAGTCTAAAAAGAAATTGATTTTAATCAACTTTTCCATTGGTTCTAATAGTTTTCATGATATTTAATGTTCTCAGGAGTCCGGATATCCCATAATGGTAGTGTAAAAAATTTGATTCTGATTGGGATTTCCATTAATTCTCACGATTTACAGTGTATTTAGTGTTCTCAGGAGTTAGGATAACCCTCTTATATAGAGAGAGAGAGAGAGAGAGAAAGAGAGAAGGGGGTGATCAATTGAGAAGTGTTTTAAAATTGAGAATAAAAAAATATGGACCGATCATATCTATTTAAATATGTAAGATAGAAATTAAATCAAATGACTTCTTAAGCGATTGTTAGTAACATGGAATTGGTACGGAAAGAATGCTTTGCACACGTTGTAATGTGGGAATTGAAGAACGGGTCACTAGGGTTATACTCCTCAACGTGCCTACCTCAGGCTATCCCCCTATCTAGATTGGATGCAATCTCATAGGTTTGAGCAACCCATGAAGCTGAGTAAGAGTAGGCTTCTTGAAGTATTTGAGCCCTTTATAACAACAATAAACAGTTTCCTATGTGATGATGACCTTAAGAACTTGTGCATTAGTATTGTATTCGTGTAAGTTTACCAAAAATTTAAAGTTTACTAAATAAGGACACGAATCTTTTAAACTGTTATGGGTGTTCTGTTAATCTTATCAGTACCCGGGGGATTATTGACAGTACCTTTCTTTGAGAATCTCATTGTTTCTACATTGATATAGGTGAACATCTCATACGGTTTGACCTAAATTTCACATCTATTGAGACAATGTATCCAATGTACCCTCTAACTGCTCACCTAGATGATTGCATTGTTTAACACTAGAACAGTGAGGAAAACCTTAATAGATTTCATTAGGTAGTTATAACCAGAACTGTGCATGAGTATACAAATAATGGTGTGAAAGAATACATATATATCATGTATTATATACAAATGTTACGCAATTATAAACATGTGTGGTGTGTAAGTATATGGACACATATATTGCTACCACGTGTGTGTGTGTGTCACACACACGAAGTCGTGAACGTAGCTAATGTCTAGAACCCACAAAGCAATATATATGTTAATACGTCAACACTTGATATGAGATGAAGATGCTCAGAAGTTCGAGTTACGAAGCCGGAATTTCTTCCTTTCACACACATTTACATTATAATATGTAATGATAGAAACTTAAGTTGTTCATGTAATCTTTCCAATCATAAGTGATTATCGGTTAATTGAGTCGGTGAGATTGATTAGGTTTTTTAAGTTGTTCATGTAATCTTTCGAATTAAAAATGATTATCAGTCATTTAAGTAGCTCAGCTTGATTAGTTTACTATATTTTAGCATATATAATTTTCACTTTTTTCCTTTTATTCAATAACAATTTTAATACAAGTAATTTTAGGGACGACTATATTCATGAATCATTTGTTAGAATATTAAAGAATGAACATAAACAAGGAAATCCATATTCTTACAACAATATTAGGTCTAAGTAACAAGAATAAAGTATCTAAGTTCCATCATCTAAATAATAAGCATTACAAATGGAACCTAGCTAAAAAATAAACCAGAGGACTGGTGGGGTTTTCAAAAATTTGAGAGAGCAAGCATGAACTGTTTTACACTGTAATTATTGTATTTGGGTTGTAAACCTTGATTTCTCTTCCGCTAAACTTTTGAAACATGTTTTTGCTTAAACGTTATTTTTACTCATATAGGGGTTGCTTATTGTGACTGTTCACTTTGATCCTGGTGTGTTACGTGCCTCGTGGTAAAAACATGCACAAGGAAATTTGAGGGTGTGACATCATTGGTGTACAAGTCCCTAGACTATTGGCTTGTTCCTCAATGACTTGCCTAATTTATATATATCCTAAAAAGTAAAGTCGGTGCCGACCAGAGCTCCACTGGTTCCCACGTGTTATTTTAGCTAAGCATCTCCGTTTCGATTCTCTCTTTTACCGGTTTTCCGCTCGAATGTTTCCTTTACCGGTTGAGTTCATACGTCACCACCTTTTTGGTCTTCTTCAACCTGCTCTGCTTCTTGTGGTTATTAAACCTTTTGTCCTCTTCCTTCCGATCATTTGAAGATTCTGACGCTTTCGTCGCCTCCGCCGTTTCCACGGTCTTGATGGATGCGGTTCCAGCCTCCATAACCCACATCGCCTCCAGATCTATGAAAACTCCGAACATGCTACCGTCAATGCCGCCTTTAGGGTTTTGGTGGTGGTTTTGTGGGACAGAATGTCGAGATGATGGTGGTATGTGGTGGAGTTACGTGGTGGTGTTGCACGTGGCGGAGATGTGACGATAACTTATAGTGGTTGGAGTTGGGGTTGTATATAGGAGATAGTCAAATACAATAAGAAGAGGAAGAAGAAGAAGAAGAGAATTGGAATGAATGATTGTGATTTATATTAGTATTCTTCTGTACATTCTTTGTCATTGTGTTTGTAAGCTATTGTTCAAGAAATTTTAGTTTTTTCATTTAGTATTTTTAGTTGGAATTATTTAACTAATTTATAGTTTTGTCGTGTCATGGTGTGTAAATCGTTATGGGTCTAAGGGGCTGTTTGGTTGATTAAGTGCTGAATCAGTAAGATGGTCTGAATGGTTAAGAGGCTCTGAATGGCTAAAAGCTGAATCATTCAGCATCCCTTATTACCTTAATATATGGTTTAGCACTTAATTATTCCATTCATATGCTGAAACAAACAGTCAAAATGTTGAATGATTCAGACCTGAATGATTAAGAGGCTGATTAAGAGGCTACCAAACAGCCCCTAAATCTCTCAATAATGGGATACTTAGGTTACGTCGGTATTTCAAAGCGACGTACCGTTTGTGTTATTATTATCCATGGTCGGACGTGATAATAAAGGGTCTTTAAAATGGGTGTTTTATACGTGTTCGTGGCTTTGGGTCCCACGGATTGAGTATTTTTTCCCGACCATATTTATTCTTATCAGGTTAGATGCGTGTCCGCGAGGAAACACCCACGGGTCAAATACTAGTTAATAATTAATAATTAACATTTAATTATTAGTCCACCATTAGTTTTATAATTAACACTTTAATCGCAAAACTTTTATATATTATGCAATATTATTATTATAATGAAATAATATTACTAATATTTAACACTTTAAATAATAATCATCATAATATTCAACCCGTCTATGATTGTCGTTCCTGACAATTATCCATTACCATTAATTAATATCGAATAACAATTATTTGATAACGCCGTAATAATTATTCTTCAATAATTGTTATGTCATTTAATACTTTAAAGATCCAATTGATTAATCTAATTAATCAATCCACTTTCAATCTATTTCTGGTACTAAAAGACAAGTATGTCCACTTTCAAATTAGTACCAACTAATTTGAAGGGTCAAGAGATTAAAATCACTGAACCTAATGGCAAGAAAATTGTTCTTGAAAAACCAGAAGGTTCCTCATCATTTACTGAACTTGAAAATTATGAATTTAAACCTACTTGGTCTGATGAGTGTGGTACTCTTGAGAACTTCAAACCAGTTGATTTCAAAACTCCTGAGGGGAAGACAGTACCACAGGCAAAGGTCATTCCCTTGAAAAAACCTTCCAGCAGATGCTCAAACATCTGTTGAAAAGAAGGTTGAAAAAGGGAAAAAGAAAGAACTGTTTGTCCACTTGTTTTGTGATTTTTATGAGAAGAAGAATCATGTCACTAAAAACTGTTTTCTTCTAAAAGCATATGATATCAACAAAGGAACAAGTGTATGTGATTCAAAGGCCACATGCTCAATATGTGGTAAAAAGAATTACAAAACCAAAGAGTGTCTGTATCTCAAAAATTTTGATGTCAAAATACAAGAGTACAAGGCTAAAACTCTTGCAAGTCAGGTGGTGAGTACTTCAAAAGGAAAGCCCAAACAGACTTTTACACCAGTCCAAACATCTGTTACCAAAAGTCTTGAAACATCTGCTCCCAGGGATGTCCAAGTAACAGATGCTCCACCCACAAGCAAGTACCCAAGAGGATATCGACAACCACCATGTCATAGTCTGTCACATGTTTATGAGGAACCAAAAAGACCTTCTAAACCAAGAGTGAACAGAAATCCCTATGGGTATTATCATCTGTCAGGAAGTGATCAAACAACTGTTGCCCCAAGTGTTGACATTCAAGCACTGGCAAATGGTCAGCAACAGTTGTTGAACTTGATTCAAAAACTAGTTCAAACCACTGATCACCTTCCTAAGCTTGAGACTGAAAAGTCTGTGGACCCATCCAAAGCCAACTTGGCTTTGGACACTCACCAAAACTAATTCATTACTGCTGTGTAGGGAGCTTCTGCTTGTTTAGATAGTCTTTGGTATGTAGATAGTGGAGGCTCCAGGCACATGACAGGATGTAGAGCCCTTCTTCTAGACTTCTTAGCTCATGGAGGGGGTGATATATCCTTTGGTAATGATTCAAAAGGTAAGGTGTTGGGTTCAGGGACTGTTCAGGCTGGGAAACTCAAGTTTGAAAATGTTAATCTTATTGATAATCTTAAATTTAATCTTCTTAGTGTTTCACAAATGAGTGACAAAGGTTATGGCTCATTCTTCACTAAGAAAACTTGTAAGATTATTGGGCCAGAAGTGGTGAAAAAGATTGACACCATCATTGCTGAGAGCAAAGCACAACTTGTTGCTCATAGGAGTGGCAATGTGTATGTAGTTGATATGTTAAAGGACAATCCTATGGCAAATGTCTGTTTGTTTTCTGCTGCCTCCACAAAGGAGACAAAATTGTGGCATAGGAGACTGGGTCATACCAACCTTCAAACTATTAACTCACTCTCCAAAAAAAAGCCTTGTCAGAGGTTTGCCATCAAAAGAATTCAAGTGTGATGAGCATTGTATTTCCTGCTTAAAAGGAAAACAACATAAAAGCTCTTACAAATCCATTGATGAGTCCAAAACAAGTCAATGTCTACAATTGTTGCACATGGACTTGTTTGGCCCAGTTAAAATCATGAGTCTACGAAGAAAAAGATTTTGTCTTGTCATAGTTGATGATTTTTCTAGGTTTACATGGACCTACTTTTTACACTCTAAGGATGAGACTGCAGGTATCTTGAAGGACTTTGTCACCAAAGTTGAAAAAAAAAATATGACTTGCCAGTAAGAGTATTTAGAAGTGACAATGGAACAGAGTTTAAAAATAAGGAGTTGGATGACTTCTGTGTGTCAAAAGGGATTGTGAGGCAGTAGAGCATCCCAAGAACACCAGAACAAAATGGGGTGGTTGAGAGGAAAAATAGAACTATTATTGAAGCTGCAAGAACCATGCTAGCAGATTCTGGTTTGCCACTGTCCTTCTGGGCAGAAGCTGTAAACACTGCTTGCTATGTTCAAAACAGAGTTTTGATCAACCCAAGACATCAAAAGACTGCCTATGAAATTCTGTTCAAAATCAAACCATTAATCTTATTTTTCAAAATCTTTGGCTGCCCATGTTTCATCTTAAATCTTAAAGATTCCATTTCAAAATTAGCAGCCAAAGTAGATTGTGGTTAATGTCTGGGATATTCTTCTACTGCCAAGGCCTATAAAGTGTTTAACACAAGGACCAGGACAATAGAAGAAACTCTGAATGTAAAGTTCAATGAACTTTCATCCCTAAAAATCCCAGCAAATCCTGCTGAGTTATTTGATTTAGATAAATTCAAATTTGAAGATATTACTGTCAAAACTAACAATGCAGGTACTCCACAATCTCCACAACAAGATTACAGAACAGATGTTGTGATTCCAAGTCACTATAAAGTCTACTCTGCATCAGAGGAAGCAGCTGCTCAAAACAACTGTCAAAACTCTATCACAGCTGTGTCAGCCACTATTGGCCAGTCTTACCCTCAAACCACTGCTTCACCCTTTACATCCACTTCTCAATCATCTGTTGACAAAAGTCAGTCCAGTTTTACACCACTTGGACCCATTCCCCCACTTCCATTTCAAACATCTGTTGGCACTACAGAAACAGATGTTACATCAACAGAGTCACCAAACCTCTGTCCTTCACCTCAAAATGTCATCATACCATATCAGGAAGATCTAATCTACCTAAGAGCTCATCCACCAGATCAAATCATTGGAAACATCAGAGAGGGTGTGCTAACAAGAAGCCAATCCTCAAATATCTGTCTTTTTGCAGGTTTTCTATCTCTCACACAACCTGTCAAGTACCAAGAGGCACTAAAAGACAACAGTTGGGTAGAAGCTATGCAGGAAGAACTCCTTCAGTTTAAAAGACAACAAGTATGGGAACTTGTACCACTGCCTAAGGATGTTTATCCAATTGGCACAAAGTGGGTCGTCAAAAACAAAACTGATGAAAGGGGTATAGTTGTCAAGAATAAAGCCAGACTTGTGGTTCAAGGCTTCAGACAAGAAGAAGGAATAGACTATGATGAAACCTTTGCTCCTGGAGCAAGGTTAGAAGCTATCAGACTCTTTCTAGCCTTTGCTGTCAACCACAACATCAAGGTGTATTAGATGGACATCAAATGTGCATTCCTATATGGCAAAATTCAGGAGGAGGTATATGTATGTCAACCACCTAGTTTTGAAGACACATTCCATCCTGATCATGTCTACAAGCTTAACAAAGCTTTGTATGGACACAAGCAAGCACCTAGGGCCTGGTATGAAACTCTTTCCACCTTTCTCTTATCCATAGGCTTCACAAGAGGTAAAATTGATAAAACCTTATTTCTGAAATGGAGAGGGAAAGATTTAATGATTGTTCAAATATATGTGGATGACATCATCTTTGGATCCACATGTAACAAAATGTGTGAAGAGTTTAGGGAACTCATGACAGCAGAGTTTGAAATGAGTGCTATGGGTGAACTTCAGTGTTTCCTTGGTCTCCAAGTGAAGCAGCTGCAAAATGGCACATTCATTCATCAAAACAAATATGTGAAAAATTTGTTAACAAGATTTGAGATGAATGACTGTAAGCCATGTAGTACACCCATGAGTACAGTCAAGCTACTCACTATTGATGACAAGGATGAACTAGTTGACCAAACACATTACATATGCATGATTGGGTCTTTATTGTACTTAACTGCATCTAGGCCAGACATTATGTTTGCCACTTGTGTTTGTGCAAGATCCCAGGCTTCACCCAGGAAGTCAAACCTTATTGCTGTGAAAAGGATATTCAGATACCTAAAAGGTGCTCCCATACTTGGTATCTGGTATCCTGCTATTGGAAACATTGAGCTTTCAGGTTATTCAGATAGTGATTTTGCTGGTTGCCACACCACAAGGAAGTCTACATCAGGAGGGTGCCAGTTTCTAGGGAATGCCTTAGTCTCTTGGCAAAGCAAAAAGCAAGCAGCTGTTTCAACTTCAACAGCTGAGGTTGAATACATTGCTGCTGCAAGCTGTACAGCCCAACTCATGTGGCTTCAAAATCAACTGCTTGATTTTGGGATAACTGCACTAAATACTCCACTCATGTTGGACAGTCAACCTGCTGAAAATATCATCAAGAATCCAGTTTCTCACTCAACCACAAAGCACATAGACATCAGACATCATTTTGTCAGAGATAGCTATGAAAAAGGTTTGATTTCTCTGCACCATGTTCCAACAGAGGATCAGCTGGCAGATGTGTTGACAAAAGCTTTAGACACATCTACCTTTACAAATCTGATTTCTAGAATTTGTATGCTAAACATGTATTAAACAACAAAAATGTTTTAAATAAAAACATTAAAATGTTTTAGAAAATAAAAATTCATCCTTAAAAATAGCTTTTTGGTTGAAAAATCTGTTAAGGATAAAACAACCACTGTTTCATCCATTCTATCCACTGTTAAGTTGAAAAATCTGTTTCAAACAGCTGATCAGATAAAACAACCACTGCTTGGTTGAAAAATCTGTTTCAAACCTCTGATCAAATAAAACAACTGATTCATTATCTATATATATATATATATATATCTATATTAAAAAAAATCAAGTGCTGTCAGCATCAGTACTTTGGTAAAATAACAGTTGTTTGCATCAGATCTTTGGCAACAGCTGTATACCACCAGATGTTTAGCCATCAGATGTTTGCCACGCCTGCTCTTAAAAGCAGAGTTTTGGCCACATCAGCGATTTCACCAGAGCCTATAAAAACCCTGTTTTACCACAACAGTTGTTACACTGTCTCATTGTATTCAAAATACTGAAACCGCCTTCTTCATCCTCAAACCCTTACTCCAATTCCACTTACTCTCACACTCGGAATCCATTACAATGGATCTTCAAGCTAAAGCCACCCACAATTATCTCCCATATCTGGTAAAAACAGAAGAAAACACTCCATTCCATTCCACCATTGACATCATCTTACAATCCAAATACCTAACAATCCTAACCGTTGATGTTCCTATCTATCTTGATACCCTCCAAGAATTTTGGGTGAATGCTGAGTTTCTTCTTCAAGACAAAAAGCCTACATCCATTATCTCAAAAATTGGAGAAACAAGTATCGTCATTACCCCTGAACTGATATCCACAACCTTCTCACTCAATGACCTGTCAGGTAAAGACTCTTTTCCTAAGGCAGAGCTTCACACGGAGTTTCAGGAAAGAGGTTATGATGCACAAATGACTGGGTCAACCCTTTTCAAAAAGTTTTTCCCACTAGTCATGAAATTTTTCTTTCATACCCTCCTTCTCTGCGTCTCTGCTAAGTCCACTTCCTTTAATGAAATCCCATTGAGGATTCAGTACTTAGGCTATGCTATGTTGTCAGATTCTGACTTCAATATATCCCAGGGACTGTTTATGGACTTAGTATCAAATGTGAAAGCTATAAAGTCTGGGTCTAATAATGCTTTTCTGATTTACCCAAGAATTTTGAGTGTAATCCTTCAAAAGGTTTTACCTGAAAAAGATTTCAAAAAGGGTGAGTGTATTCAAATGAAGAGTCTAACTGATGAAACTTTCACAAGAATGTTGGGTTCAACTACCCAAGAAAAAGTATTAAAAGTGTCAAAAGTTTCCAAAACACAAACAAAGAGGGCTAAGACAACAACTGTTGTCCAAACCTCTGTTGTTGAGCCCACTGCTCCTGGTGATCATGGCACTACATCCAGTGCTGTGAAACCCACACCAGCCACCTCCAAAAGAAAACGTTCATCCACAAAAACCACCACTAAACCACAAAAGGGACTTCTGGAAGATGAGATACCAAAAGAAAACCCTGTTGCAACACAAAAGCAACTAGAAACCACTGTTGTTACTTCCTCACAACAGTTGGATATATCTCAACCTGACCAAACTACTCATGCATCCTCACAAAAGGATCATGTTGTAAGCCAAGGGGAAACACATCATGATACATTTGAGTCACTTGGCCATATGTTCACAAGCCCCTCTCCCAGGGCTAATTCTCTTTTCACTCCTCCACCTTCACCAAAACATGTTCCTCAAACCATGCAACCACTGTTTGAGGCTATTGATAAAACTCAGGAAAATCCCAGTTCCTCTCCTTCACCTATTAATGAGAGTATACCTCCACAAGTGACTGGGACTGAGGAAGATCAATCAGCCATCCCACAAACAGAAGAGGAGGCTACACCCCTAGAGTTCAATGAAACTCTAGGTGAGTTTTCAAGTGAAGCAGACACTACTGATGTAGAGACCATTGTCTCACAACAGGACAGTGGTTACATAGCTAAGACTTCCTTGAAGGCAACAACTGATGAGGCCACTATAGTGTCCCCAAAATCAGTTGGAAGTCCCCAGAACCAAGAAAAAGGGGCATCTTGTTCTCATCCTTTGGACTCACCTCCTAGGACTGAACCAGTTACAACTACCACTGGTAGGAATTCAGATGATCCTATTAACTTATGTGATGGATTAAAATACCAAGAATTAACGGCCAGAGTACAGTCCATTGAAACCTCTGTTGTTGATATCAAATCAGATATCAAGACAATATTCTGATCATTGGCTACTCTCACCAAGAGTCAACCATCCACTGAAGATATTGCTAGTGAGCTATGGAAGTCTATTTCCCACATCATCATAGCTCACAGAAAACTAGCAGATCAGACTCATGAAACCTACATGGCTGAAATCAGAAATATGGTAGATGCTAGGTACAAAGATACCCATGCTGACATTCAAGCCATTAAAGACCATCTGCTGAAGACCACTGGCTCTGCCCCTTCCACAATTCTCATAGATGAAGATGATGATGACTTTACAGCTGATGATGCCAAAAAGGGGGAGAGTGGCAGAGATAGATTGCCAAAATTAGATCCTTTTGGTTGTCCACCCTCACAAAAGGGAAAATCAAAGTCTGCCAACAAACCAGGGTCTACCCAAACAGCACCACAAAAACAACAATCCAGTGTTCAAACCAGCAAAGCTAAAGAAGTGGACACCTCTGCTAATGAAGAAGCTGTAAAAGCTACTGAAGAAAAGCAAAAGAGGGCTGACACTTTTGAAGTCAAGGCAGAGGCTTTGGTACAAAAGAAAAGGGAACAACAGCAGGAAATTGAAGATGTGGGTTCCTCTAAAAGGAAGAAAATGTCTGCTAAACATGTCAGAAAACCACCATCTAAACTTGCTGCTAAAACCACTACTACCTAAACCACTGCTGCCACCAAAACCACTGATGCCACCACAACATCTGAACCTATCACCACAACCACCAAACCAACCACTGAACCTATCACTACAACCAATGAAACTATCACCACAACCACTTCAGCACCTAAATCCCAAACATCTGCTGGTTCTACAAAAGTGCCAACAGATGTTAACACAACCACTGCTTCTACACCACCATCACCAAAAATCTTGTATAGAAGGAAGAGAAAATCTACCTTTGTTGTACAAGATGAAAACATTCACACATCACCACCTACTACTTCAACCACACAATCTACACCCATATCTGCCATTCCACTTTCATCATTCTCACCACACACCTCACAATTTACAACCCATAGACCACCACCAACCATCATACCATTGGTTATTCAGTATCCCCTTGAACTTGATCTACTCAAGGGGGAAATGCAATCCTTCTACAATGCTGAACAACCATCTGAAAGATCTTTCCCATCTCTTCCACATTTTCCTGTTCCCCTAAACATAGACCAATATCTAAAATTCAAGGCTGAACAGCCTGATACCATCATAAAGGAGAAATGCGAAGGGAAAGATGACAGGAGTGCTCAGGGCATCCATTCAGCAGAGCTTAGCAAACTAAGAAGGATTGAAGATTTTGCTAAGACCCTGAGCAACTCTATGTCTACCATGCCTCTCAGCAGTGACATGGAAAGGGAGGTTAGGGAATCTCTTCTTGAACAAATCTTGGCAACCATGCCTTATAAAGCAAACAAGAAACAGTTTGCAGGCTGGACCACTCATGCTCTCAGAGAAGAACTCATAAGAATTGAGGACATGGTCAAGAATCTCTTCTTGATTGTTTTGATTTGTCTTAGTAAAATGAGAAATGAATAAAGTGAATATATATGGAAAGTGCAGCGGAATAATAAACTATAATCAAAACAAAAGGAATAAATGTTTTCTTAATCGAATGCTTTCATTATATTAAAAGATTACAATCAATTACAAGTACTCCCCATCAGCCTGATCACTCTATGATTGTTTGTCTGAGAGAATGTTGTGAGTGACTGAATAGAACAGTACAGGCACTGTTCTATTTATAGACAAATCGAAACCACTGATGATCTAAGCTGACGTCACCTAAGACAGTGACCTCTAACAGAATAACAACATAAAACATCTGCCCTATACAAACTACTGTTACATAGCAAAACACTGTAAGGTAAACTACTGTTGAGGAAAACTCTGATGGTCTTATATCATCTGTTGGAGCCTAAATGTTGTTGGCTCCAACAGACCTTTAGTCTTCAGCACTTGATCAGCAGTTGTTCTCTATCAGACCTTTAGTCAGCAGTTGTTCTCTATCAGTTGTTATCCAGCAGTCCTTTGTAGCAGCAGTTGTCATAGCAGTTGTTTGAGTGAAACAGTTGTTAGTGTCAACAGTCTTTTGGGAGGAGTATGTTGTAAATGCTGTTTATTTATATGGATCAACCGTTAGTATATTTTGGCTTTTCAATCATCTGTTCTTCTTCAGGTCAGCAGACCCAACACTAAACAATCAACACCGATTATTCGTAATAATCTATTCAATAAATATTTCGCTAAATATTTATTTCTCAATAGAAGTTATTTGTGATTATGAATGTTTAACAATTAAATATTATTTCTATATTCTCAGTCCAAGTGTAACTCTTTGGATCGTACTTTGATAGTTGCTTTATTAATATAATTGCGCATCATTTTCAACAACTATCACGTCAAAGTTCCCTTTTCAAAAGCATATTTTGACGGATATATGTGTTAACAGATTACATTATATTTCATACATTATAAATTGGGTTTTACACTTCGTGTTTTACTACACGTTTCTTCGTATACACACGATTCATAAGGGTTAAGAAGTCATAAAGGTATAGTATTTTTTTTTTAACAACAAACGACTTTATATATATATATATATATATATATATATATATATATATATATATATAAAGGCCAACTAAGATGGTGACAGCAAACATACAACCGTAAGACCGCAAACAACAACCAACTTACAACATAAAGGTACAGTATTTTACTTGATAAATAAAAAACAATACTTAACAGAATAAAGACAATTTTGGTTTTGGGATCCCCAAGATTTAATCAAGTATGAACCATTGGATTGATATGGTAAATCTCAAAGCAACATATTCATTTGCATATATTACCCAACATCACTTCAAGTGACAAATTTTAGAAAAGTTGTAATCACGCTCTTTATATATAAGTTAGAGATAAAAGAAAAAAAGCGTATAGGAGATGTTAACATAATGCCCTCCGTAGCCGGCGCCATTTTGCATACTTTACTCCGGATCTATCATCATGGATGTCGTTCAGATCCGTCATCATCGTCTCTAATTCTCCCTCTTCGTTGATACAACTCCACTCAAATTCTTCTCTAATAGAAAATCCCTTATCAAAGATGGTTACAACAGCTGCATTGTGAGTCACTACAAGTGTAGGGGCATCTCTAAGTATCCTACTTTCCCTAGAAAAATGGTCAATTATTTAACAGTTGTGACATTTAATTTGATCATAAATTTATCCACCATGAAAGTTTCTACAGGATCTCTTATAAAATCTCTAAGCCCTTAAGGTTAACAAAGTCACAGTATATATATCTTATACATCATTGAGAGGGAAGTGTTCCACATCCTAAAAACAAATGAACGATCTTTAGATCCTCTAAAAGATAAACTTGTTAAGTGAATGTTGGTAACTAGGTATTGGTACCGAAAGAATGCTTTTCGCACGTTGTGATGTGGGAATTGACGATAGGGCAATCTCCCTATCTAGTTTGGCTTCAATCTCATAGGTTTGAGCAAGCCATGAAACTAGTTGGCTTCTTAAGTATTTGAGCCCTTTAAGTATTATATACATATGTTACGCAATTATAAACATGTGGTATGTAATTATACATGGTGCATAATTATGGTGTGTAAGTATATGGACACATATATTTCTACCACGTGTGTGCGTGTATCAGGCACATGAAGTCGTGAACGTAACAAAAGTCTAGCACTCACAAAGAAATATATATGTTTATACGTCAACACTTGAGATGAGATGAAGATGCTCACAAGGTCAAGTTACAAAGCTAAAATTTCTTCCTTTCACACACATCTACATTAGTATATGTAATGATAGAAACTTAAGTTGTTCATGTAATCTTTCAAATTAAAAATGATTATCGGTCAATTGAGTTGGTGAGCTTGATCAGTTTTTTAAGTTGTTCATGTAATCTTTCGAATTAAAAATGATTATCGGTCAATTGAGTTGGTCAGCTTGATTAGTTTACTAGATTTTAACATATATAATTTTCACTAATTTTTATTTTATTCAATAACAATTTTTAATACAAGTAATGTTAAGGACGGCTTTATTCATGAATCATTTGTTAGAATATTAATGAATGAACATGAATGAGCAGGAGCAATTTCTTTTTCTTAAGGTGAAAATATGAACAAGGAAATCCATATTCTTACGACATTATAAGGTAAAAGTTTTAACAATCAAAGTTCCATCATCTAAATAATGAACATTACAAATGGAAACGTGAAAAATAAGCATTTTTGAAAACTGAAGGTCTAAGATTGCTAAAGTATGGCGACCAAATTGCTAATGGTGGTTGCTTTGCGGCCTTAAAATTCGGAGCTCATGTAGTCGATTTGTGGGTAGGCAGACCGAAGGACTGCTGGAGGTTTCAAAAATTTGAGAGAGCAAGCTTGTGTCGATTTAGCGATGGTTGAATCATATTGGATTTAATTCTCTAGGCTAATTAGATAAATAATAGTAACTTAATCTAAGCTAATCATTATATTAATTAATTGGTGATGTAGTTTGGTCTTCTAATGCCAATGACATTGTGGTACGTTATTAGCCCTATAACGTTCTATGTATAGTCTTCTACCATTATAATTGAAATGGCACTCTAAGTTGAGCTTTTGATTAATGACTGTTACTTTTGTTTTGTGTCCCATTTTTATTTAGAGCACTAAATATTTAAAAGAAAAATCAACCATTACTTCTCTTACCACTAGCTTGTAATTATTTTTACAAGTTAATCATTATTTCTCTAAAAACAAAGGTTATATTATTTCAAAATTATTCGAATTGAGAAAATGAAAAATCAATGGAACTACCTTTGCTTTACATATTATGTATAACATTTCCCATCCTTATCAATAATAACATTGCTAAAAGCAAAATAAAAGGCCTTCAATTTTGAATTAATTACGAAAATGCCATCGTAGTAATTTTATTATTAAAACCAAAATAAAAAGCCTTTAAGTTCGCGGTAATTCCGAAAATGCCATCGTTTTACTTTTATTAGTAAGTCCTCTTTTTCAAGTGGTTTAGGCGCTTTGCTCGGTGCAACGCGCACCGGCGTACCGACGGAACAATACGACTCTCTATGTTGTGTTATTTGATTAGCAGACCCTCGCAATACCGTTGATGTAACTCCGTTGTTCGTCGGAAAAATCTATAGCTTTTCACGAATCAACGCCGGTTATGTTTCTACGCAGCGCTTAGTGCGGCGCGTAATTTACTAGTTAAAACTATGTAAAATCGACCAACCGTAAATACTAGAAAACAACCACAATAATAGGTCACAAAACTGAAGTATAAAAGTTGTCTAACTTATCTGTCCCCTTAGATTATGTGTAGTGAGGCGGCAATTGAGGCCTTAATCTAATTTTAGCCCCCAAACACCATTACCGGGGGAGGGGGAGCCCTTAAAGGGCGTTAATTTTGAAAAATCGGTTTGGAACATTAAATTTTTAACAATGAACATTGGATTCTGAACCAACTTTTTGTGGCAATCAATTAGGGGAGGGGCGCTAGTTTTTTTTTTTTGAACGGCAAATTTCTACTCATATTGAGACTTGAAGCCATGACCTCTCCCTTAGATGTTCCTAGAAGCTTTGTTTCTACCATTAAATCACCAAGCCCAATGGTAAAAGAGCGCTAGTTAGCGCTTCCCACTACGAATACTCATAGACCCTTCGTTCATATAAACACGTTAAAAGGCTTTCTAGGAACTGACCCAAAAAAACATATTTATTTCCTCTAAAAACATGTCAAATCTAATTACTAAATGGGCAGTCCGAGAACCAGTAAGCTGCTTCAGTCTCAATGTGGGTCACCCTTTTACACGCATGCTCCCCACGTCACAAGTTCACACCTTCCACCAATGTGGATAATTGGAGATTTTTTTTTATTAAAGAAGCAATCATGATAGTTTTAGCTTTTTAAGTTTATCTAATTACGTTTCTTAAATAGAAACTAGTTATGATATTTTAAATAAATTACTTTTGTTTCAAAATATAAGGCTGAGGGGTGTGGTACCGACTACCCCCCAACCACCGATGCCACCTCAGCAGAATGGAGAAGAGAGAGAGAAAGGAGAGAGAGAGGAATGAAGAGAGAGACAGAGAGGAGGGATCGGGGAGAACGGTGGAATTTTACCGTTTGTGCCGAAAAGAGGTCGGGGGGCGGTGTTTGCCGTCGGCACACCCATCCACCTCACCCACCGATGGGTGATGCCAAGCCCACACCCCATGGTCTAACAGAGAATAATAATTAAAAGATCTAAAAATCAACGTAATACATTTAAAATTAAACATATACATAACTTAAACCATTTTCTTCTTTTGTTTTATTGTCTTTTTAATCTCATAGTTAGGTTGCATTTTTATTTGCCTTAATTGTTTTTATAAGTTTTGCTTATATAATATTATACCAAACTGTTAAATTACATTAATAAAAAGGTAGCATTTATTTTTTTAATGCTTTAATTATTGTATACGTCTTACCAAATAAATATATTAAATAAATATATTATGGTTTTAATACTGAAAAAATAACACGCAATTTGTAGATTATGGTTTGTGCTAAACATGTTTGAATGAGCTTTAGCTTGAACCCGCAAACACTTTTAGCCAACCTGTCCATGTTAAGTTCAACATAACGAGTTCACAAATTAACACGTGTAACTCGTTTATATTTCTTATCAATATTTTTTATGTCAAATGTTTAAAGCAAAATACATATATGCATCATCTTTTAAAAAATAACATAAAAATTTCTTAATAAACAGGTTGTGTTCGCGTCAACCACGATAAAGAAAAACCTTTATTCACGTTCATGCGTGTAACATGATTTCAATTTCGTATTGTTGTGTTTAAATTTGTGTGTGGACCACTAACCCAACCGGTAAGTGTGTAACCCATCTATGTTTTCTCCAAAGTCCAACCTTAAGCCAATTAAAATATCCATCAAATGTCTTTAATCACAAATTTGGTATGTGTCGGCCAGGTTTTAATCTTATCTTAAAGCGGAAAATATTAGACCAACGTAGCGTCTATGTCGACTGGACAGCATGTCCCATTAACAGCCGCCAACGCACACCCCTCATTCCTCACCTCCCTTTATAAATACCTACTCATCATCCTCTAGTTTAATTCCACCACCACCCAAAAAAAAAAAAAAAAAAACCCACAACCATCATGGGTGCACAACACCATAACACTAGCTCTTGTTCCTCCAACCGAAAAACCCAAATCCATAACAACAAACCGTATAGAGGAATCCGCATGAGGAAGTGGGGAAAATGGGTAGCGGAAATTCGGGAGCCGAACAAGCGCTCACGCATCTGGCTCGGCTCCTATTCCACACCCATAGCTGCGGCCCGCGCATACGACACAGCTGTGTACTATTTGCGCGGGCCGTCGGCTCGGCTTAATTTTCCTGACTTAGTTGTTAATGATTGCACCGACCTCTGTGACCTTTCCGCGGCTTCCATAAGGAAAAAGGCCACGGAGGTCGGCGTGAAGGTGGACGCGCTCCAGAGTCAGAGCGGGAGCGCGTGCCGTAACTCGCCCGAAAGTTATTCGGGCCGGGTTTGTTTGAACACGGATTTGAATGAGTATCCGAGTCCGGAATCTTCTGATGAGAATTAACGGTGACTTGACGGGAAAGGCTGGGTGTTTATATGTGGGGTTGACGGCGTTAGTTTCAGACGGACAGAGACAAGATCCTGTTTTTTAATTGTCTTTTTATTGTTTAATGGGTCGGGTCGGATCGGGTTAGGGTTAGTTTAAGGAGATGGGTAGATCAGATGGAAGAATCCGAAGGGATTATATGTTTCATTGTTGAAAACATAAAAAAGAAGGGAAATTCTGTTACTTTTGTTCTTTAACTTCTTTTGGTATTTGAATTTAAATTTTAGTATAACACAAAATTGGTATAAATCTGAATTCATATTACCGTAAGCTATAAGTACATATATTAATTTTGAGAACCTATCATCCAAAGACTCGCAGAATGTCATCCATATCTTCGTTTTGGAAAGATTGTTAAAAATCTATTTGTTATAGTGTGTATAAGAATTAATATTAATATGAGAATGTATGTTTGGATGAGGAGCGGAAGTAGAGAAACCTATTGCAGGCTGTGTTTGAAGCAGTGATTTTGAAAGTTTAGTTTTTTAGAAAGGGAAAATGACCAATATAGCCCGTTGACCGGGCATTTTGCACAAATAGCCCTCTCCACCGTCTTTGGAGAGACGGGACACGGCTCCCAACCCGCCTGAACCGTCTTTGGATAGACGGGACACGTTGTGACCCCCCCCAACCGCCACGTGGCGTCTCTGATCCCGAGGCTGTACCGTCTCTCTCCGGACGGGTCAGAGATCTCTCCCAGACGGTTCACGTTTACCAAGACGGCTGAGCCTTCGGTTCAACCGTCTCCAAAGACGGTTCACGTCTATCAATGCCGGCTGTCCCTTCGGGTTAACCGTCTCAAACAGACGGGTCACCTTTCCCAATACGTCTTAACGAAATTTGTGAACCGTCTGAACCGTCTGAACCGTCTCACGAGTGTATATAAATACCCCAATTAACTTAACGAAATTTGCACCCACCGCTCTCCTCTAAGCTTTCATCTTCCATGCACCCACCCGTCTCCTCTAAGCTTTCATCTTCCATGCACCCACCCGTCTCCTCTAAGCTTTCATCTTCCAATCCAATGACGTTTTTTTACTTTCCCAGCCGAAGCCCCAGCCGAAGCCTACCGGCTTCGGAAAATATGTCCCGGTTACTTGGATTGTTGTTTCATCTGCGTACGGCTACTTGGATTGTTGTTCCATCTGCGCGTGGTTTGCAACCCGTGTAATGGATCGATGATGTGGTGGTCTACATTTTAGGCAAGTTCGCTCGCTTTCCGAATTTATGTCTCGATGTTCGACGTGTGCTCACTGAGAACTATTGTTACATAAAACGAGGAAATGTTTCGGACTTGTCTGTGTAGAGCACATACACCATTCGAAACAACGTCTATGTAGACCACTGCTACTACCGCCGCTGTGGAGGACAAAACATCTAACACTAAGATGTAGTCCTCAATAGTTGGTTAGACATTACTATTCCTTCAAACAAAGTTCCTAGTTCTGGAAGTAAATTTGGGAAGTTTGTTGTAATAGTGTAGTTTTTTACTTGTTGCTTCTTTATTTTCTCTTGTTGCTTTTTTATTCTCGGGAAGTTTGTTGTAATAGTGTAGTTTTTTAATTGTTATTGTAATAATATTTATTGTTTATTTGTGATTGTAATAGTATAGTACGTTTAAATATAAAAACAAAACGACAAATTAAAAATATAACCAACTATTGCATTAAAAATAAAACCATTACAAATAAATAAAAATATAATTAAAAATTACATAAGACGATGTTTAATCATTTGCCACACGGACACATGTTTAAACTCTTTACCCTCCCTATTTTTGTACTGCCTTAGACTGTGTCTAATGGCCACGTCTTCAGGAAAGTTTGCGGGTACGTCGTAAAGGGTCCGGTTATGGTGGCTGTTGAATATTTGACACTTTGTCGTCAAATCATTCAACTTGCGGCTAAGCGACTCGGTGGTACGTTGTGAGCCCCCAACGAGCCGGTTGTACTCATTCAGGATCCGGAACCACTTGTTGTTGAGGTGTGTACTCTCCTCAACATGCAGCCATGCCGCAATCAACGCAATCTCTTGTTCTTCCGTCCATCTTTGGGGTGCCATTGGTGTTGGACGGTGGTTTGGACGGTGTTGGACGGTGGTTTGGACGGTGTTGGACGGTGGTTTGGACGGTGTTGGACGGTGTTGGACGGTGGTTTGGACGGTGTTGGACGGTGTTGGACGGTGGTCGTCGGGTAGTAGATGGTGTTTGGACGGAGTTGTACGGTGGTTGATTATGTTCAGACGGGTTGGATGACGGGAAATGGACGGGAGACGGGTATTTATAGGGCTGAGCCGGACAACCGAAGCGTCGCCGCTCATCGGGAACCACCGCGTCGGTAAATGTGTACCGTCTCTCAAGACGGTTGAACCGAAGGGTCAGCCGTCTTGGGAAAGGTGACCCGTCTTTTTGAGACGGTTGACCCGAAGTGTCAGCCGGCATTGATAGACGTGAACCGTCTGGGAGACGGTTGAACCAAAGGGTCAGCCGTCTTGGGAAACGTGAACCGTCTGGGAGAGGGTTCTGACCCGTCTGGAGAGAGACGGTACATCTCGGGATCAGAGACGCCACGTGGCGGTTCTCTGTTGGCTGGAATGGGAAGCCTCTCGGGAGACGGTTCAGGCGGGTTGGGAGCCGTGTCCCGTCTCTCCAAAGACGGTGGAGGGGGCTATTTGTGCAAAATGCCCGGTCAACGGGCTATATTGGTCATTTTCCCTTTTAGAAATGAATGGTTTATCTTATTCTACTCTCGATTAAACATAACTTCTCTTTACAGTTCCATTTTGTAAAGAATTTATTAGAAATATGTTTAAAATTACGAGTAAGATTTATTTTACACAAATATAATACAGGGGGTGTAGTTTAGAGGTATGGTAAGATAATAGTGTTAAATCTATTTTGTTAAATTTTCTTTGTTTCAAATAACATAAACTTTATTTCTTTGTTATCAAACATGTAGCAAATCAACTAGTCTCCAAATAGTGTATGTAAAAGACTGAATGTCGTGCCATTACATCTTATATTAATATATCCTTACGTGAACATTTTTCTTTATCTTTTAGGATACTGAATCTGGTAATGGCCCTCGACTATATCACCCATTGCCCTCGATCAAATCACTTCATCCTCCTTCACTAACTTACGTGATATGATTATGGCACCTTCTCATTCCTGTGAATTGAATGGGCTGTGGTTTGTGGAAGACGTCAAATATACCACTGTCTCCACGCATACAGAGTGTGAGGGTTGACAGTGGCGGATCTAGAAAAAATTTTCACTGGGTTCCCTTTTTTAGATGCTCCAATTTATAATGACCGAACATCAAAAAATTCAGGTCGGTTCGACGATTCGGGTCGGGTAAGATTTATCACATAATAAAAATACCGATACAACAATGGAAAAAAAAACATCGTCCTTAGAAATTTAAAGCACGTACTATAAATACGAATAAAAAACACTACCTAGAGTTGTGTCCCTACTTAATATCAAATTCATGTTTCAACAAGTTAAAACTTAACATCCCTTAATTCAAAGTTTCAACACATGAAACAATAAAAAAAGGTGTTACAAGCAATAGAGATTATGTGATCAGTGGCGAAGCTTGACCCGAAGGTTCGGGGGGTCGGAAGTCACTGGTTTCGGGGGGTCGAAAACCAGTTTCGGGGGGTCGAAACCCTATATTTTCAAAATTTTCTATACGGATACTATATAATCGGAACTTCTGCGTGAAAATCCGGGGGGGGTCGGCCGCCCCTCCCCGCCCCTACAAACCTTCGCCACTGTATGTGATACAATAACAAATTATCAAGTAATGTATAAGAAAACAGCACCACCTGAGACTTGAACCTAGGATCTAAAGTTTAGATTGTCACATTTGGTTATTGGTTCCTTCTCTATATATTTATGGGTTCCTTCTAAATTTTCTATATACATTAACACTAAACTTTCTAAACCGACTGGGTTCCCAAGAACCCACCCTTTTAACATTGGATCCGCCCGTTGATGTTCTCGTGTCAAAGTTTCAACACATGAAACAATAAAAAAAGGTGTTACAAGCAATAGAGATTATGTGATACAATAACAAATTATCAAGTAATGTATAAGAAAACAGCACCACCTGAGACTTGAACCTAGGATCTAAAGTTTAGATTGTCACATTTGGTTATTGGTTCCTTCTCTATTTATTTATGGGTTCCTTCTAAATTTTCTATATACATTAACACTAAACTTTCTAAACCGACTGGCTTCCTAAGAACCCACCCTTTTAACATTGGATCCGCCCGTTGATGTTCTCGTGATGCATGGCATCTCCACGCCCCTCCACAACTCTACACCTTACAGCTTATAAGTTCTTATATTTTGAACAAGTATTTAGAGTTTCTAACTAATTAATGGATTATATATATGTATAATTATAATCCACTTTTTTATTAAACACAAAATTATTATATTTATATAGACGTTTATTAGGGTGCGCGGGGCGCTCCCCCGGACTTCGCTGAACTATTATGATTTTTCACTAATTACTGTTGGAAAAATGGTAGTGAAAATGATTTTTCACTAATTTTGGACTCAAATAAATGTATTTATATATGTCATATATATAAATAATTATTTTCGAGTTTGTGTACTAAATTGTGAGAGTATCACAACGAATCAAACCACGTCCAAAATGGAGCTAAGATGAATGAGATATCGAAGTTTGAAAGTTGTAAGTTGGAACAACCAAAGATGAGAAAATGGATTAAGTTTTGTCCCACATTGGTGGGATGACAAAACATGAAGTGGTTTATAAGGAAGAGCACTCCTTGTATATTGTTTAACTAGCACTCGCACACGCACGTGGGCGATGGGCGCAATGTGGCGCTTTGATGGCTCACTTTGCACTTCGCCGTGAGCCGCTTGAGAGCCGCCTTTGTATTTTTGACCTTGTGCGTAAGGTCTGGTACATGGCGGAAGACCAGGGAGCGTTCTGGTCTGCGCGGTTGAAGTAAACCGTAACAAGTGGCGTGTGGGGGCTGCGCACATAACCAGTGGCGTACTGGTTGGTGCGCAGGACTAGCTGACTTCCGCGGGTGATATGTTGTCCGCATGGACGCACTCTGGTCTACGCATGATGTCACTGGTAGTCTCGTTGGCGCAGGTTGTGCGCGCATCAGCGTATGGGAGCAGGACTCGGTTACGAGTCAGTTGACTTGGTCAAACCAGTCAGTTGACTTGATTAGAGTGACTGTTTCAACTCGTCTCATAAACGAAATAGAAGTTTCGTTTGACCACTTTAATACCTATATAATTACTATTTATGATCCACTTTATGATCATAAGTAAATTCATGGCATATGTTTCAACTTTATGAATATAAATGTGAACCTTGGGTTCATCCTTTGATTAGAGATTTCAGATAGAGAATTAGATATTCTCTAACTCACAGCCCGTCTGAGAGGAGGCGCAGAATCTGTTTTAAGGGCCTCGTGTCAAACACGATCCTCAACCAAAAACCGTCTACGACTAGTTTGTTATTCTTGCAGCGGAGTGCTACATAAGATGGTTTGGTTGAAGTTTACTAAAGTATTCGACTTGGATCAATATTCGGTACATGTATTTGTATTTATTTTCATTTACATTTAGTTTTATAATTGGTATTGTATTATGTTATTTCCTATGAATAAGTCTAGGGGTGTAAACGAGCCGAGTCGAGCCCGAGCCTGACTGGGCTCGAGCTCGGCTCGTTATGGTTTTATGAAGCTCGGGCTCGAGCTCGGCTCGGTTCGAGCCTACAATCTTGAGCTCGAGCTCGGCTCGCTAGCAAAATCAAAAGCTCGAGCTCGGCTCGGCTCGGCTCGAGGTGATTTGAGAACAATCTAAAACAAGCTCAAAGCTCGGCTCGAGATCGCAAAAGCTCGGCTCGCGAGTGTTATTAAATGGGCCTATGAAATAAGGACTTGGGCTTTGGAGATGGGCTATAAATTATAAAAGATATATAAATAACTTATAATTATGTTTGGGCTCGTTTAGGCTCGCGAGCCCAATCGAGCTTTGTATCTAGGGCTCGAGCTCGGGCTCGATAACTAAACGAGCCATATTTCAGGCTTGGGCTCGAGCTCGGGCTCGTTAAGGCTCGGCTCGTTCGGGCTTTTTATCGAGCCGATCCCGGGTAGCTCTCGATCCGCTACGTGTCATTTACACTTCTATGAATAACGAGAGTATCGTTATTATATTTATTTTATTATTATTTTAATAAATTGTGAATCCAGATTTCCTACAATTACTATACTAGCACATCGCTTTACTTCACCGAAACACAAATTTAAAGGCAACACTACCTTGAAATACTCAACACAATAAAAACAAAAACCCCCACACACATTTCGTTACCTACAACCCATGAAACATACCCGTACCCCACTACCAATGCCACCAACGACGACTTTACCAATGGGGTTGTGGGCTACCAACCTCATTTGCCGATAGCGTCGCGCCCTCCCTTAAAACTTAACTAAGGGGCTGTTTGGTAGTCTCTTAATGAGGCTCTTAACCATTCAGCGTTGAATGATTCAGCATTCAGTGTGTTTGTTTCAGCTTCTGAATGGAATGGTTAAGTCTGAATCATTAAGATTTAGGATGTTGCTGAACCATTAAGCACTGAACTATAAAGTACTGAACTAGGCTGAACCTTAATGAGGCTCCCCTACCAACGTGGGACAACAAAACTAACCATTAAGAAGTCCAACTTAATGATTCAACGCTTAACCATTCAGACCTCTTAATAATTCAGCACTTAATCAACCAAACAGCCTCTAAGCTTATTTATTATAATATTATTGGGAAAAGTTGCGCCGCCATAATTGTTTTGTATATGTATATTGGAATATTTATTTTTTTGTTTCTTGACACGTAGTAGTTCGCATGATTTGCCTAACAATCTCGCAGTGATACATGTGTCAAAATAATAGTCGCTCATTGCGGCATTTGTCTTGAATTATCTTGAATGGATGTCCAATAGCCAATGGATGAACTAGTTTTGTAAAATAGCACCTCATGAATTTAATCATTTTCACATGTTACAAGAGAATATGTTGTTTATACTTAAAATGCCTCCATTTATTGTCATATCCACCTCATATTTACACACCCCGGCTTCTATGTATAGAGTTATATGTGACGTGTGGGTCTATCAATAGAGCATGTTGTGGCCCACTATATTGTACGTGTGGGCCTATACGTCGCTTATAGGTCTATACGCGACGTATAAGTCATAGTATGAGTCTGACTAATAGTATCAATGACTTGTAGGAGTTTATGCAACCCTTTATACGTCGTGTATAGGTCTATACATCGCATATAGACGTGTGTGCAAACAAATTTTTTAGTGTAAAATTACTGTCGCCCTTTAAAATTGTTGTTTACCAGGTAGGTGCATCGTTTAATATGCAACACAATATGGGATTTTACTGCGGCTCGAAAACGATGGGAGGGGTGTGGTGCACAACTGTCAAAATGTTGTCAAGAACAATTATTATGGCATTCCATTTAGAATTTTTTTTTTCAAAGGGTCTATCGGGAGTAAGGGTGTGCAACGGTTCAGATCGGACCGAATCGATCCAAACTGAAATCGTTAAAATCTGAATACAAGAACCAGAATGAACCGTATAAAAACCTACCTGTTCAGTTTGGGGCCGAGTTAAATGGTTATTGTGTAAACGGTTTTTGCCAAAACCGGTTGTCAATTCAATAAAAGACAACTTTAGTAAACTTATATTGTGGTGTCGTACTTATATTAAAGATCTATGATACATTTTTAGAAGTGCACGGTATCAACCCATATATGTAATGATTAATAGTGGAATGCCCGCGCGTTGTCGCGGGTATGTATTTTTATTCACATTTTAAATTGCCAAAACTTTATACACCATACTATCATTTATCCAATCCAATCCGTGCTTGATTTTTATTTGCAACATTTAGTTACACACATGAACCAAAGAGCCTTTAGTCTACTGGTTACAAAGTGTTAAATAAGGCTTAGCCTATTCTTGTGGTGATAATTCAAATTCCATTGGTAACAAAAAGTTAATCCATTAAAAAAAGTTACATGAATTAATCTATTACTTGGTAATGGTTCTAGTTGAACTTTAAAAAACAATGGATGTGTGACTGTTGAATGATTTTAAACAAGAACCATCTGATATGGCCCAAATCTTTATAGTCTCGTCTCCAGAGCCTGTTATAAAACATTGATCAACTGGCGAAAACTCTACTAATCATATTCCTCTTTTGTGGCCTCTTAAATCTTGAAGAAGGAGCCGTATGATCCTGATCTGAGAATAGATCTTATGAGAGATAAGTGTGAAAACCATATATCATTCAAGAAATACAAGTTGCATCACAAAACAAAACAAAAAAAAATCTACATGAGACCCACTACAAATAAGACTGTCATTCGGTGTCACAACAAGAACATTAATATCCTTATCATGGGTTGCGGTGGCTGATTTAGTTTTCAAAGTAAATGCATCATTCACATAAGATAGGTCATCTAAACTCCATAACTTTAGAGTGAGATCACTAAACAATAATAGAATATATTAATAATTTGTACAATATAAATGAAAATAAAAACATTTCACCATAAGAAAACTGTAATGAACAAATTCAATAAGCTTTACCTATTACCACTAACAAAAAACATATGCAATTTCTTTGCAAAGGAAACTCCTCCAATATAAGAAAACTGTAATGAACAAATTCAATAAGCTTTACCTATTACCACTAACAAAAAAACATATGCAATTTCTTTGCAAAGGAAACTCCTCCAATCCTTTCATGTGATCTTTTCAACTCCAATGCAACATCACCTGTTAGGATCCTATAATCTAACCTACCAAGTTAATTAAAATAGGACAGTCACTTGATGAATGTCACCAAACAAATAAAACTACCAACTAAGTACACAAAAAAATAGAAGTTGTAGGGCATCCTAAATTGTTATTTAAAGACTTGTTTCTCAACGTTTTTGATCCATTTTATACTATCATAATTGTAGATGAAAGGTCATGCGATTAATTCGTCCTATTGAATGGTGCAATTGATAATCGATATTGATGAATTAAATGTATTGAATGGTGCAATTGATTTGTATTAGTGACTTGTACATAAGGGCATAGATGAAAGAAAATGGTAAAAGTTAGAGATTTATGCATGAGACCTTTTGTATACCATCTTAAAATGATGGTGAAATTACCTTCTTACCCATCTCTCATCCTTAATAAGGTAATAGAGATAGAGATAATTTTGATAATACTAACAATATGTAATGCATTACTAATGTCACATGTTACATTACATTATAACTCGATAGACATTATAAGACAATTCATGCATATCATAAATGAATCTATAACCGTTGGTTCTTAGTGTGAGCTACTTTCTTTCCTGTTTTATAGAAGTTATATAATTCGAATGAAACTCATAACTCAACAAATTTGTTAAATGTTATATAGTTAACATGACTTGAACAATATTCTATATAAGGATTAAACCTAACCCGGTTCTAATATGATAATATGGTTTTTAAATATAATATTTAAAGTTCAAACCTGAAGAAACAACGAGTATATCTTTAGTGAGAGGGTAGAAGGGAGTGGTATATGGTATGACAACTCGTGTTCGCAGCAGGGTATAATCCTTGGCTCACAACGATAGTGAATCTAGGGTTGTGCACACAAACGATAAGCAAGTAAAATACAATGGACAAGAATGTAAGTGGTTCGATCTAGTAAGATCTACGTCCACTGGAAAAGGTGACTTTTATTGATAAATAACGTGAATGATGATACAAGTGGAGATACAAGTGTCTTCGTTCTTATTGGCTGGTTTTCAACGTGGAGAGAAAGGAGGTCGAGCCCTCCTTTTATAGGAGATGCATGGGCCTCAGCTTTTGGAGCCCATCTCTCCTTTACTGGGCCGGGCCGGGGGACCGGGCCGGTTAGTTGGCAGGCCCACCTAGTTGGATCCTAACTCTTGGTTAGATAAAGTGATCCAAGTTGGGGAGGGCCTCTTCTGATTGGACCACGTGTCATCCCGTGGTTGGCCGGTTGGGAGGTTCATTGTCCTCCACACACGTGGCGAGTTGTGAACGGTGTGCAGGGGTGTCAGCTGTCAGACGACTGACCACTCGTCAGCTGACATCTGACGGGGGGAGGCAAGTTGGTGTCCAAGGGGGATGTCTTTAGGTGTTGTCAACTGGTGCCCCTGCGCCTTTGGCGCTGTGGTAGTCTTGGAAGTGATTATTCCCGCGGGTGTTAGAACTTCCTGCGGAGGTATTTTTGAATGGCGGGTAGGGTGCGCCTGAAAGTGGTACCCTACCCCTTCAAGTCCCCCAAGTCCAGGGTGTCTCCTGTTCTTGCTTAGAGGGCTGGTGGGGCGCTGGACTAAAATGTGTCCTTTGTGCTCGCTTTTGTTGTTGTAGCAGTGTGGGAACTGTTTTTGTTTAGAGCAAATGAGTGCGCGTTGCTACTCTTGTGTCATGTGAAAAGATATTGGCGTCCCATTATCTTTGCACATGGCTCTTTTATAAAACAGTTCTTTTAGGGTGTTTAAAAAGTAAAATTCGGCGGAGGACGTCTTTTGGATTTTACGTCAACCCATCGCCAAGTGATGACGTGGCAGTCAGGGTGTTAAAAAGTAAAATTCGGCGGAGAACGTCTTTTGGATTTTACGTCAACCCATCGCCAAGTGATGACGTGGCAGTCAGGGTGTTAAAAAGTAAAATCCGGCGGAGAACGTCTTTTGGATTTTACGTCAACCCATCGCCAAGTGATGACGTGGCAGTCAGGGTGTTAAAAAGTAAAATCCGGCGGAGAACGTCTTTTGGATTTTACGTCAACCCATCGCCAAGTGATGACGTGGCAGTCAGGGTGTTTAAAGAGTAAAATCCGGCGGAGAACGTCTTTTGGATTTTACGTCAACCCATCGCCGAGTGATGACGTGGCAGTAAGCCAGCGCCAGATGATGACGTGGCAGTGAGCCAGTGCCAGATGATGACGTGGCAGTAAGCCAGCGCCAGATGATGACGTGGCAGTAAGCCAGCGCCAGATGATGACGTGGCAGTAAGCCAGCGCCAGATGATGACGTGGCAGTCATAATGATCTGGTGTTAATTGGTGTGCTAAATACGTTACCCTTGAATTTAAAGTTTTGAATTTTGAAGGGTCTCCTTGTATTTAGGAAACGTGCATGGGAAGTTGAGACGTTTTGGTGGACGTGTCAGAGTGCAGAAAGGATGTCTGCACAATTGTCTGTCACGTCAGCACGTGGGTGGGAAGTTTATCCATCGTGTGTCAGGCGAGTGGCCGTACACGCGCGCGAGTGGTGCAGCCTGTCAGTCAGATTGCTGATGTTGGGCAGTTGAGGAGTCCTTTTGGGCAGACGCGTGTCCTCACGTGCTGACGAGTAACTGCTCATCCAGCTGTGATGCCACGTGTAGCGTCCAGATGTGCCCTTCTCTGGCAAGATGAAGGGTCGTCTGCCAGCTGTTTCAGGTCGCATTAAATGCGATGGGTATAAATACCCGAGGAGGTTTTTCAAATTCCTTCTCATCTTTCTTTCTTCACACATTTGTCTTCTCCATTTCCTTCATCTTCTCCGGTGAACCTTCAAGTTTTCCGGTGATCCTAAAAAAAGTTTTTTCTTTCTTTTTCTTACCTCATCACCATCATGTCTGAGAGTTCTGACGTTGGTGGTAACCCTGCTAAGGCCACCGAGAAGTCCAAGAAACTGATTCACAACACCACCTGTAAGTGGGGTGAAAAAAGCTTTGCCAAGTTTGTCCAAGCTATGGAGTTCGATCCCTCGTGGGAGGTGGAGTTGCCATCGAACAAAGATACTGCTTTGGCTCCTCCCACTGGGAAGATGACTTTGTACGGAGCTCATCTTGCCCTGTGTGGGTTTCGGCTACCTGCCACCAAGTTCCAGGTGGATACATTGGTGAAGTATGGAGTCCATGTTACCCAGGTGAGCGGGTTTGGAATGCTTCGTCTGGTGCACTTCGAAGCCTGCTGCCGAGCCTTGGATATTGAACCGTTGTTTGAACGGTTCAATGTCTTCTATGTGTTGAATATGGAGGGTTCCTGGTTCAACTTCGTTCTCCGTTCTCAGGTGTCTCCCTGTGGGACGACAGCTCCCAAGTCCCTTCATGACTGGAAGGAGAAATTCTTCTATGTCAAGAGGGGAGTGATTCCGGTGGACATGCCGTGGAAAGTGGTTGCTGAGCGGCAGAAGGTGGGAGACCATCCTGTGATGGAGGGTTTCGAGGAGCAGGGGTGGTTCCAAGAACTTGTGGCCCGTGCTTCCCCGTTTGATACGGGTATGTGTTCTGAAGCCATGTTGGCTCTGTTGGGCATGAGTAGGGTTCAGATTGTCGAAGGGAAAGAGCCCGTGATTACCGTCCCTGGTAAGGTTCTTTCATTTTCATTTTGCTGAAGTCCCTCTTCTGTTATTATTATTTTTTTTTTTTTTTTTTTGTACCTAATGAAGTGTTGTTTGTTTTCAGGAATGTCGAAGTTCGAGGCGTTCTTGCTGAGGGATAAAGCCCCGCTGGAGTGGAGAGATCCTCCGGAGGGTAGGTTGTCCGTGATTGACGAGATGGTGGGCAGGTTCTACTTTCCCTACCTGGAGTTCAAGCCTACTGTCCTCCTTTTTTCACGTGAGCATCCTATAAACCCTGATCCTTTAACTTCTATTCCGCATACTGGGATAGACCCTTGTTTTGTTGTTTCCTCTGATGAGGAATCGACAGGGTCTTCTGTGGAGACGGTGGCCCCCCACCTCCGCGCGGGCGTAAGAAGAGTGTGCCGCGCTTTCATAGGCATAAGGTGTTATCCAAACCTAAGTCTGCGCCTTTGAGTGCAGGTGGTGAAGGGCCTCTGTTTGGCCAGCGCGAGCGGCGCGCTGAGTCTTCTTCCTCCGCTCCTGAAGATGCTGCTGAAGTTAGTCCGCAGAAGAAGAAGCGGAAGATTGGAAAGGTTGGTGCGAAGTCTGGGACTTCAAAGTCCGGCGGGGCTGGGCCCGCGCCGTTTTCTTTGGAGATAAGTCCTCCGCCTGAGCGTCGACCGTTGATTCAGAAGACGCTGAAGAAGGTTACTAGTAAGTGTTCCGCCTTTGGTTTTCTCTTATTTATTGTGTTGATTTATTTTTACCAAGTGTTCTGTTTTCTTGTAGTTGTCTCTCCGCGAGATCCACCTTCTTCTTCTGAGCCTAGTGAGGTTGAGGCTAATAAGAAGAGACTGGAGGAGGAGGCGGCGGCGAAGTCGCGGGCGGAGAGGGAGGCAGCCGAGGCCGTGAAGCGGGCCAATGAAGCTGCTGCGAAGAAGGCAGAGGAAGAGAGGGTGGCAGCGGAAAAGCTGCGTGTAGCGGAAATGGAGAGGAAGGCGGAGGCTGAGAGGGTAGCGGCTGAAAAGCTGCGTGCTGAAAAAGAGAAGGCAGAGGAAGAGGCAAAAGCAAAGGCTGAAGAGGAGGCCGCCCGGGTTAGGGCGGAGGAGGAAGCTGCCAGGATTGCCAGTATTCAGGCGCATTCTGGTGGTTCTCCTATGGGCGGGGCTGGGGCTTCAGGTGTGAGGTCCAGCGTGGACCGGAGTGACCCGGGTTACTTCGCGGGCGATGTTATCTGGCGCCCGCACTGGAGTATCCGGGAGAACTCCCGGTTTGCCAATCCTCTAACTGCTGAGGAGTTTGTTTCTCAGGCTGTTCCTCCTAAGGAAAGGGAGTATCAGGACAGCCTATCCCGGTCGCAGCTGATTACTGATATCTGCGTCGGGCAGGCTCTTCAGGTTGCCGCGGTGGAGTCTTTGAAGCGGCGAGACGAAGAGTTTGCCCGGGATGTGGCGGACTTCAACTCTAGGCGGGCCAGTCAGGCGCAAAGGGAGGAGAGGTTGAAGTCCGAGGTTGATAGGTACCGAGATCGGGCCTATAAGTCTGAAGACCGGGTGAAGGCATTGGAGCGCGATCATGCGCTGGCTCATAAAAGCTGGACTGATGCCTGTCAGGCTACTAATCAAGAGATGATGAAGCTGAAGGATCAGATGCAGGTGCTGAAGAATGAGAATGCGAAGCTGGCAGAGACCGCGGAGAGTCACGCAAAGGTGTTGGCTGATAAAGACTCGATGGTGGCGGGTCTGCGGTCCGAGCTGCGCAACAAAGATAATGAGCTGGTGGCTGCCTCTTCTCAGCTGTCTGAGCTAGCGGGTGAGAAAGAGGCTTGGTTGAAGGAAAAGGCGGGGATCACAGCGGAGAGGGCGTCGTTAGAGGAGTTACTGACCCTGGCGCAGACAGAGGCTGAGAATGCCAAGACCCTCCTGGATGAGGGCAACGTGGCGCAGGAGAAGTATCAGGAAATCCTTCGCTGGGTGATGACCGAGGGTATCGCCGGGGTAAGTACTTTGTAGACTTTTAACTTTGCCTTTGTGTTTATCTATAATCTGATTCTGATATTTGTTATCTATGCAGATTTTCAAACGGTTCTGGAACGAACCTAATCTTGGCGATCAGGTTGCTGCTATAGCCGCTGCTGCGCGCGCTGCTGGGGAGGCGGAGGGATTCGACAGCGGGTTTTACCATGCGTTGAACGGTGGTCATATTACTGATGGTGCGCATGATGGTAAACCCCGCGAGAAGGAGTATGAAGCCGAACTTCTCAAGTTCGAGCAGATCGAGTTCCCTATCTTGAAGACGGTTGCAGAGTGCAACCAGTATGCCGACCCAGCTGGCGCCCTCCGTTACTTTATAGAAGAATCCGACCGTTTGGGTGCGGAGGCGCAGCAGAAGGGGAAGCAACCAGCGGGTGGTGGTGAAGGTACGTCCGGCGGTGGTCCAGAGGGTGAAGATGAACAGCTGGTGGACTTTGAAGCGTCCGGGGAGGAGTAGGCTGTTTAGTATGTTTTTCCTTTTTAAACTTTTGTAAAGCTTGAGGCAGCTTGAACGCCTCCTTTTGTGATGTAAATATATGAAGTACTTTTTTTTTTTTTTTTTTTTTTGTTTTAACTTTGTGTAAATTTTGGATTGATTGTTTAGTCCGGCGATAGTTATGAGTGGTATCTATGCCTTGAAGACCCAATTCCAGTAGTACACAATGTAAGTTAAAAGATAGAAATTTCTTAGGATTCCCAAAAAGGGTGGCTTAGGCATGTGTAGCCCAAACGTTTACAAGGATTACATATAACAGAAACGTAATTGTGCCGCATTCCAGGAGCGCGGGACGGGCGTGCCATCAAGTTTTTCTAGCGCGTAGGCGCCTTTGCCCAAAATTTCTTGTATTTTGTAGGGGCCTTCCCATGTTGGGGCGAGTTTTCCTTGCTTTTCTGTGTTCGAGGCGCTATTGTTTCGGAGGACGTAGTCTCCGATGTTGAAGTTATGTAGTTTAACTTTGTGATTGTAATAGCGCTCCAGTTGATTTTTGTATCGGGCTTCTTTGATGGCGGCAAGCTCCCGCCGATCTTCGAGTAAATCAAGGTTTAATCGTAGCTCTTCGTCATTTTGGCCTTTTTCCGCCATGAGTACTCTTGCGGAGGGGCATCCTATTTCTGCGGGAATGACGGCTTCGGAGCCATAGGTTAGGCTGAATGGGGTTTCGCCATTGCTAGTTTTGGCCAGTATGCGATTTGCCCATAAGACATGCGGGAGTTCATCCACCCATCCTGTTCGCTTGGTGCCCAGGCGCTTTTTGATGCCTTCGATGATGCTTCGGTTTGCTCTTTCGACTTGGCCGTTTCCCTGGGGATGCGCTACTGAGGTGAAGATTTGTTGGACTCCCATTTGCGCCAACCATTGTTGTAAATGTTGGTCAGTGAATTGGGTTCCATTATCGCTTATGATTTGGTATGGCAGGCCGAATCTGCAGATGATAAATTCCCATATGAATTTCTTGGTGTGTGCGCCGTCGATTTTTGCTAGTGGCTTTGCCTCGATCCATTTTGTGAAATAGTCGATTGCCACTATTAAGAATTTGACGTTTCCTGGCGCTGTGGGGAATGGGCCAACGAGGTCGATTGCCCATTTCTGAAATGGCCATGCTGCTGTGACGGGGATTAGGTCATTTTTTGGACGCAGCGTGTTAGGCGCGTGGCGTTGACAGGAATCGCATTTGCGCAGTTCTGCTACTGCGTCTGGGTGCATACCCGGCCAATAATAGCCTGCGTTCATTAGCTTAGCCACTACCATTCTGGGTCCTGCGTGCAGTCCGCAGGTACCTTCGTGGATGTCCTTGATGAGGAATGAGGCGTCTTCTTTGTCGACACATCGTAGTAGTGGACCTAAGTATGATCGTCGGTAAAGGATTCCATCCGTTAATTGATAGTGCAGGGCTTTGTGCTGAAGTTTTCGTGCTTCCGCCTTGTTGTCGGGTATTGTTCCGGATGTGAAGTACGCTTTCAGTGGCGCCATCCAAGAGGTGTTACCTGTTTGGATGACGTTAACCTGCCTTGTTGGGACGGATGGACTTTCTTGTAGTTCAACCCGGACGTTTTTGGCCATGTGGTCAAAGACTGTGGAGGCCATTTTGCTTAGTGCGTCGGCGGGTTTGTTGTCGCTTCGGTTGATGTGAAGGACTGCGCAGGAAATAAATTTGCGCATGAGTGTCTTGGCGTGTTGTAGATATAGGGCCATTGTGGCGTCTTTTGCGTCATACGTGCCATTGATGTGGCCTGCTACTAGTAGTGAGTCGACATGCGCTTCTACGTGAGAAGCTCCCATTTGATGTGCGATGCGTAGTCCTGCTAGTAGCGCTTCGTATTCTGCCTCATTGTTTGTTGCGGCAAAATCTAATCTGATGGCGTATGTGTACTCTTTTTTGTTTGGGCTGATCAGCCGCAAACCTGCACCTGCGCCGTCTGAGTTGGACGCTCCGTCGGTATAAAGTTTCCATCTTTCGTTTTCCGGCGTTGGTTGCGCGGGGTCCTGCTCGGCTAAGCATTCGGCGATTTTGTCCGTTGGTATTTCGGTTGCGAAGTCAGCGAGGACCTGTCCTTTAACTGCGGGTCTGGGCTTGTAGTTGATGGTGTGTTCACCTAGTTCGATTGCCCATTTTGCTAGACGTCCTGAGGTTTCCGGCTTGCGTAGGACGTCGCTGATTCTGTAGTCTGTTAGGACGTTTATTGGGTGGCCATGGAAATACCGGCGTAGTCTGCGCGAAGCGTGAATGAGAGCTAGTACTAATTTTTCCATGGTGGAGTACCTGGTCTCTGCGTCTAACAAGGTTCTACTAATGTAGTAGATGGGTGTTTGTACAGTTTTTCGATCTACCAAAAGTACCGCGCCGATTGCCCGCTCTGTTACAGAGAGGTATAAGGTTAGCGGTTCTTTGGGTAGTGGTGCTGTGAGAGTAGGTAAATTCATAAGACATTCTTTCATTTCTTTAAAAGCTTTTTCCGCCTCAGGGGTCCAGCGGAAATTACTTTTCTTAAGACAATTTTTGAGAGTGTCTACAAATGGAAAAGACTTAGAAGCGTAATTTGAAAGGAAGCGGTTGAGGGCGACTAGGCGTCCCATTAGCGTTTGTACTTCCTTGATGCTTGTTGGTGAAGGCATTCTTTCAATGGCTAGGACTTTGTCTGGATTCGCGCGGAAACCGTCGCGCGTGACAACAACGCCTAGGAATTTTCCTTCTTCCATCCCGAAGGAACATTTGCTGGGGTTGAGCTTCATGCGCACCTTTCGCAGTTGATTGAATGTCTTCTGGATGTCTTCCAGCATGTTATCTTCGTCTTTGCTTTTGATGACGAGGTCATCAACGTATACTTCCAAGCGTACTCCTATCTCATGGACGAAAGCGCTGTCCATGAGACGTTGGTATGTGGCTCCCGCGTTTTTCAGACCGAAAGGCATTTTGGTGTAGCAGAAGATGCCCGTGTCTGTGCGGAAGGCCGTTTTATCTTCATCTTCCTTCGCCATTTGGATCTGGTGGTAGCCTTTGTAGGCGTCGAGGAAGCATTTGAAGCGGAATGGTGCTAGGGAGTCCACTTTTAAGTCGATTTCTGGAAGAGGGTAGCAATCCTTTGGGCAAGCTTTGTTTAGGTCTTTGTAATCGACGCACATGCGCCATCCGCCTGTAGCTTTACCTACCATGACCGGGTTGGCGACCCATGTTTGGTAGCGTATTGGGCGGATGATGCCGGCGTTCAGTAGTTCGTTGACCTGTTCGTTCATCGCCTTTGTTTTCTCCGGTCCCATTTTGCGCATCTTTTGGGCCACTGGTTCCACTGATCTGTACGTGTTGAGTTTGTGTTCCGCGATGTTTCTTGGAACGCCGATCATGTCAGATGGTTTCCAGGCAAATATGTCTATGTTCTTTACTAGCAGTTGCTTAAGGTGCGCCCGTATGGTGTTGGAGATTTCATGGCCGATGATGACCGTTTGGTCCGGGAATTTAGGGTTAAGAACCCAGTTTTCCGGTTCCGATCGGGTTTGTGTTTTTTGTGGTTTTGCCACGTCGATCGCGTGGCACTGTTTGTTGCCACGGATTACTGCTACGCCGGTTCGGGTTGGGAAACCCACCATTTGGTGCGGGGTGGAGGCATTGGCGTTGAACTTTGCCAAGCCTTCCCTCCCTAGTAGGACATCATGGCGAGAGGTCGCTGGTAGTACCATGAAGTCACAGATTTCTGTGCGTTCGTGGGTACCATCTGTTAAGGTAACCGGGAAGGTGATAATGCCGCGTGGCATGATGACTTCATCAATGAAGCCTGAGATTGGTGCGTTGACTGGAACGAGGCGGGCTTTGTCGTCCTCGTCCAATTGTTGAAAACACTGATCATATATGATGTCAGTGCTGCTTCCGCCGTCTAGGAACATTGATTGTGTTCGATAATGTCCTACGACGCCGGTGACGATTAATGGCGCGGTGGCGGAGGGTCCTCCTCGTACTTTGGGGAGGAGGACATCCACCTCTTTCCAAGAGTCGTCAGTCTCTCGTGGGCGCTTTCCTTTGTTCTGGCGCTTGCCCGTGGCGGAGATCATGTTACAGTGATGGTGCGGGGTATGTCTGATGTAGCTTGTTTGCAGATTCCGGATTTGTTTCTTTCCGGGCTCTTCGTGTTTGTCGTCGTAGTTGTTGCGCCCGCCCTTGTTGACGTTTTTGACGAGGTGACCGAGCTGGCCTGTTTTTAATGCCGCCTCTATTTCTAGCTTTAAGCTGTAGCAGTTGTCCGTTAGGTGGCCATAATCGTTATGGTATTCGCAGTATTTGGTATGGTCGACATTCTTTCTTTTGCCCAATATCTTGGGTTCTTTGAAAGTGACCTGCTCTGTTTTGAGCACCTGCGACGGAGTTTTTGTGAGCGGCGTCCAGTCGGTGTTCTTTTTGGCTGGGGCCTTGTGGTCCCTTGATTTTTTGTTTGTGATCGTTTGACGGGCGTCATTGGCGGATGAGTATTTGCCTTCGTCCGTTGGTCCTGAAATGCGCGACCAAACGGATTGCTTGCCTTTGTTTCTGTTGGAGCTGTTGGTTTGATTGTATCCGCGCTGTTGTTTGATGGAGCGCTCTGAGGATGCGTATATTTTTGAAGCTTTAATGACTTCTTCCCAGGAATCAGGGACCCCTGTTTTCCCGGATAGGGTTTTCATCAGATCCTCGCTGCGCACGCCGTGAATAAAGCCTGCGCGGGTCAGTTCTTCTCCGCAGCCGATTTGAAGTGCTTCCTTGTTGTAGCGCACGATATAGTCATCGATGGATTCGTTGTCTGTGCGCTGGCATAGGAGGATGTGGGCCTTGTCTCTTTTGTGCCGCATGAGGTGGGAGAAGTGATCTTTGAACTTCTGGATGAGGTCATCGAAGTCTAAAATGCCTCCTATGGGGAGGTTATCAAACCAAACTCTGGCTGCGCCTGTTAGGGTTTGTGCAAATAGGTGACACCAAACCTGTACAGGCCAAAGGACTGTGGTTCCGGCGCACTCGAAATCATGTAGATGATCGGTGGGGTCTCGCAGGCCATCGTATCTACCGATGCTGCTTGGGAGTTTTGCTTGTTTTTCTATTGGTGCGGTGGCTATTCGTTGACAAAATTTAGAGCTTAAAGCGAACGACTTAGGCCTGTATGGTCTGTTTAAGTCGTCGTCTTCTTTGTGGTGTGATGTCGCCGAGTGGGTTTTTGTCAGCTTCCGCTTTTTGGCTCTTGAGGCTGTGGCGTCTGAATCGCTGGTGGGTTGGTATCCGTCGGATTCTGACGCGGAGTCTGCTAGGTCTAGGTCACGCGTGTTCTTGCTGCGACCTGCGACGTGAGACTTTGGTCTTGTAGCCTGCTTTTCCTTCCCCTTTCGGCTGTGTTTTGCGGAAGGGGAAGCCTTACTCTTGGACTTGCTGGTTTGGATTTTTGCCAGCATGTTTTGATAGATCTTGGTGTTTTTGAGTTGCTTTCGGAAGAGCCACTCGTCAGGGTCCATTGGTGTGTTAGGTGCGTCAGAATCAGATGATTCTGAAGCCGTGACCGCGCGGGGCGGGGTTCGTTCCCTGATGGTTGCTGCCTGTGTGTCCTTGTCCGGAGTTTGGAGTGGTGCCGCTCTGTCGGTCTGAATGACTACAGAGGGGGTTGCTCCCTTGGTTCCGCCGGAGGGTAGATCAGCCATTGTGTGAGTAAAGGATGTGGTTTTGAAAGCTTTGTTGGTCTTTCAGCCGGTACGGATGGCGCCAATGAAGAAACAACGAGTATATCTTTAGTGAGAGGGTAGAAGGGAGTGGTATATGGTATGACAACTCGTGTTCGCAGCAGGGTATAATCCTTGGCTCACAACGATAGTGAATCTAGGGTTGTGCACACAAACGATAAGCAAGTAAAATACAATGGACAAGAATGTAAGTGGTTCGATCTAGTAAGATCTACGTCCACTGGAAAAGGTGACTTTTATTGATAAATAACGTGAATGATGATACAAGTGGAGATACAAGTGTCTTCGTTCTTATTGGCTGGTTTTCAACGTGGAGAGAAAGGAGGTCGAGCCCTCCTTTTATAGGAGATGCATGGGCCTCAGCTTTTGGAGCCCATCTCTCCTTTACTGGGCCGGGCCGGGGGACCGGGCCGGTTAGTTGGCAGGCCCACCTAGTTGGATCCTAACTCTTGGTTAGATAAAGTGATCCAAGTTGGGGAGGGCCTCTTCTGATTGGACCACGTGTCATCCCGTGGTTGGCCGGTTGGGAGGTTCATTGTCCTCCACACACGTGGCGAGTTGTGAACGGTGTGCAGGGGTGTCAGCTGTCAGACGACTGACCACTCGTCAGCTGACATCTGACGGGGGAGGCAAGTTGGTGTCCAAGGGGGATGTCTTTAGGTGTTGTCAACTGGTGCCCCTGCGCCTTTGGCGCTGTGGTAGTCTTGGAAGTGATTATTCCCGCGGGTGTTAGAACTTCCTGCGGAGGTATTTTTGAATGGCGGGTAGGGTGCGCCTGAAAGTGGTACCCTACCCCTTCAAAACCTAACTCAGTTCTAGCGGTTCTTTGAATGGAGATACGGTTCTTAACCGAATTGTACCGGGAATTGTTTTAACCAAAATTGAAGAACCGGACTAAATACAAGAATACGGTTGGGTTTCGGTTCCCCAATTCTAAGGGTTCAGAATCGTGAATTGCTTAACCCTAACCGAGAAGGAGACGAGATAGCTTTCTGGCTGGACCCCTGGATTATAAATGAACCGCTCAACGATAGGTTCCCCCGTCTGTTTAGTTTACAGGCGAAGAGAAGGTGTAAAGTGAAAGACCAAGTTCCTGTTAGCCGATGATTATGCATCGGCGGTCAATGGTCAATGTAGATGGTCAATGTAGTTATTGTAGATTATTATGTAGTGGTCAATGGTCAATCTAGGTGGTCAATATAGTTATTGTAGATGATTATTGTATTTCCATATTATCTTTTCCATTGTAACTATTTAAGCACATTGTATGTCAATGAGAAAGCAAGTCATTGTATAATCTCACATGGTATCATTATAAGGTGTACTGTTTTCGAACACCACCCCTGCCATCCACTTTCACAGTTGTTCTTGAACAACTTCAATTCACATCCACATAATATTGTCAGTCACTTCTTTGATTCTACACCTCTTTTTTATTTTTTTTCAAGAATCCGCATAATATTGTCGATCACCTTTCATAGTTTCATATGGCCAACAACCGGTCCTTTTCAGGCCCATCTCACCGTCCCAACCCTCGAAACCACACCAACCGGCCCAATAACCGAACCCGAAACACCTACATGTCACCGCCCCCATACCCGAACAATCCTAAAAAACAACCATACTATCCTCCTTTTTGGGCCCCTCCTTATTGGACGCCACCACCTTGTCCCTACCCAACCCAAAATTGGTCACAACCTTGGTATCCACTGGCTTCTTCTAGTTCTCACAATACCCGTGGCAGTCAAAGGTCGGCACAGGCTCACCTTACCGAGGTAGATCCTTTGGAGCCTACACAGGTTGCAGATGCGGTTCATGCTCTTTCAGTTGATTCAGGTGATGAAAATGATCAGTGTTCTCATATCTCTTTAGATAAAAATAATATTGACACGTTTTCCACGTTTGCACCAATAGCGTCAATAATTGTTGGCAATGGCAATAAACTTCCAGTTTTGGGATCGGGAAACTCCACCTTAAATTTTGCTTCCAAACCATTATACCTTAAAAATATTCTTTTCAACCCAAACTCCACCTTATATCTGTCCGTCAATTTAATATTGATAATTACACATCTATCGAATTTGACCCATATGGGTTTTCTGTGAAAGATTTTAAGGATGGCACGACCCTGAGTCGTCACAACAGTACGAGTGACCTGTACCCGCTCACCCCAAATGCTTCCGCCACCGCTTGTTTTGCATCCACCCAAGACTCTCCTTTTTGGCATCATCGACTCGGTCACCCAGGTCAACCCATAATGGACTTTCTTCGTTTAAACAATTTTATTTCTTATAAAAAGCAAAAGACTTCGTCTCTTTGCCATGCTTATCATTTGTCCAAGCACAAACGTTTACCATTTAATGATTCTGTTTCTCATACATTATGTCCATTTTCGTTATTGCATTGTGATTTATGGACTTCACCACTTTCAAGTCATGCGGGTTACAAATACTATTTGGTAATAATTGATGATTTTACTCATTACACGGGGTTTATCCACTTAAATTAAATCTGAAACCTTTTCCAAAATAACACATTTTCATTAATTTGTTTCCACCTAATTTCGTTTTCCCATACAAGCAATCCAATGTGACATGAGGGGGCGAATTCGATAACACCAACTTCCACAAATTCACCTCTCAAAATGGCATTCAACTTCGGTTCTCATGCCCTCACACATCTCAACAAAATGGCAAAGCCGAAAGCATGATCCGTCGCATAAACGAGATCATGTTCACCTTTCTCACCCATGCCTCTTTACCCTCCACCTATTGGGTTGAGGCCCTTCACACCACCTCTTATCTTCACAACATTCTCCCCACCAAACTTCTCCAAAACCACACACCTTTATCTCTCCTTTACCTTCATGAGCCTTCCTATGACCACCTTCGCGTGTTCGGCACCTTATGCTACCCGAACACCTCCGCCACCCGTCCTAATAAACTCACCCACCGCTCTCTTCCATGCCTTTTTCTAGGCTACCCAGCCAACTATCGCGGGTACCGATGCCTTGCCTTGCCTTTGTTTCGGGCAAAACCTTATTTTCCCGACACGTCACCTTCGATGAAAAAGTTTATCCTCTTTCCAATCCTTCCTCCCTTCCTCCCGATCACTCTTTCCTTGGCCCTAATCCACTCTTATTCAACCCACACTACTTTTCCTCACCAAATCCTTCCTCGTCGGCCCAACATTCCTCATCTATACCCCCACACGACCCAAACCACAGCCCAACCAACTTCTTTCGCCTCCACATCCCAACCGGCCCAAACACCACACACTCCTTCGACCCACACCTCACACTCTTCACCAGCCCAAAACTTAAACCCCACACTGGCCCATACCCAACACCCTTCACCGGCCCAACACTTAAACCCTCCATCGGCCCACACCCTACACCCTCCACCTGCTGCACCCAGCCCACCACCACCCCCACAACCCGACCACAATCCTCCACCCACAGTCAACCCTACGCATCACCCAATGCAAACTCGGTCCCATGCCGGCATCTTTATACCTAAAATCCCCTTTTCCCTACATACCCAGACCTCTCCCACTCCCTTACCTCTACCTAAATCCCATTTTCCGCCCTTACAGACCCAAACTGGAAGCAAACCATGGTTGACGAATATGAAGCTCTATTGGCCAACAACACGTGGGAACTTGTCCCTCGCCCACCCGGTGCTCCTGTCATCCGATGTA
Organism: Ambrosia x helenae; assembly: GCA_030844895.1. Taxonomy (NCBI): domain Eukaryota; kingdom Viridiplantae; phylum Streptophyta; class Magnoliopsida; order Asterales; family Asteraceae; genus Ambrosia; species Ambrosia x helenae. Next base: position 108,290,935 of record CM061232.1, read on the forward strand.
TGTGGCTTTTCAAACACAAGTTCCATGTCGACGGTTCTCTAGAGCGACACAAGGCTCGCTTGGTAGTAAATGGAAAAATCCAAACAGTTGGGATTGACTGTGATGAGACTTTCAGTCCAATGGTCAAACCCACCACTATTCGCACTGTCCTCAGTCTTGCCATTTCAAGAGGCTGGTCTATGCACCAATTAGATGTCAAAAATGCTTTTCTACACTGCCACTTGAAGGAAACCGTATACATGTTTCAGCCTCCTGGTTTCACCTCTGACACACACCCTAAATGTGTTTACAAACTTAATAAATCTTTATATGGTCTAAAACAAGCTCCCAGAGCTTGGTATCAACGTTTTGCAGGGTATTTGCTAAAGTGTGGATTCAAAGACAGTGTTTGTGACACACTTCACTCTTTATATATCATCATGGCAACCAAATGGCGTACCTACTACTCTACGTGGATGATATCATTTTAACTGCCTCAAGCGATAACCTTCTGCAGCAAATCATTAAGTCCCTCACTGCTGAATTTAAGATGACTGATTTAGGGATCTTGCATCACTTTCTGGGTATCGTTGTGACCAAACAAGCTAACGGGTTGTTCTTATCTCAGTTAACATATGCTGCCGACATCTTGTCTCATGCTGACATGTCAAACTGCAAACCTGCTAGCACACCAGTCGAACCTGGCTCCAAACTTAGTGCTGACACAGGCTCGACCTTTGAAGACGGCTCTCTTTATCGAAGTTTAGCTAGTGCACTTCAGTATCTTACTATCACCAGACCAGACATCGCCTATGTTGTTCAACAAGTCTGCCTCTTCATGCATGCTCCACGAGAACCGCATTTTCAGTTCCTGAAACGCATTCTCCGTTACATTTAGGGCACTCTTAATCAAGGCTTACTACTCTCCCCCTCATCTTCCACATCCTTGAAAGCTTACTCAGACGCTGATTGGGGCGGTGTCCCGACTCTAGACGCTCAACGTCTGGCCATTGCGTTTTCTTGGGTACGAACTTGATCTCTTGGTCTTCTAAACGACAGTCTACTCTTTCCAGGTCCAGCGCAGAAGCTGAATACCGTGTCGTGGCCAACACTGTTGCCGAACTCAGTTGGGTTCGAAATCTTTTGCTTGAGTTACATGTTCCTGTCCGACATGCCTCTCTTATTTATTGTGACAACATCTCGGCTATGTATCTCACTGAAAATCCAGTCAATCATCAACGCACCAAACACATTGAACTGGATATCCAATTTGTCCGAGAAAAGGTCTGTCTTGGTACAGTCAAAGTCCTTCACATCCCTGCTGACTACCAATACGCAGATATCTTCACCAAAGGTTTACCGAAGCATCTCTTTGAGCGTTTCCGTTCCAGTTTATGCCTTCGTCTTCCTACGTCTCAAACTACGGGGGCGTGTTAGCCAATGATTATGCATCAGCGGTCAATGGTCAATGTAGATGGTCAATGTAGTTATTGTAGATTATTGTGTAGTGGTCAATGGTTAATCTAGGTGGTCAATATAGTTATTGTAGATTATTATTGTATTTCCATATTATCTTTTCCCTTGTAACTATTTAAGCACATTGTATGTCAATGAGAAAGCAAGTCATTGTATAATCTCACAGTTCCATGTTCAGCTAACGGGTCAGACGGTAGCTGGAGTTGGAAGAGGCATCCTTCTATAAGTTTGAATGTAAGGGAATCAGGTCAGTTGTGCAGTATCACGAGCTCGGTGACTTTGGGGACTGAAAAGATGGGTGGCAGTGGAGGGGTGAGGTGGATGGGGAGTTTAGTGTGGGTGTGGTTAAAAGGTTGCTGAACAAAGGGCGGGATAATAGTAACATATATGTTTCTCAACAGTACAAATGGTACCTATTAAATGTAATGCTTTTGTTTGGTGTGCTGGAGTGGACAAAATCCCTATTGTTGTCTGCTTAACAAAAAGGATGATATGAATTAATGACATGAAATGAAATGCTTGATATGTGATTTTGGGAGAAGAAACGATGGAGCATCTCTTCATGTCTTGCTTGGTTGCATGGTGTTATGGTCGCTCGTTAGTGTTAGGTATCAGTCGGCGCAGCGGAATCAAACACACAAACGGCACACACGATTAGCACGCGATGAACAAAAAATATTAAATACGGCACAAGAATTTTACGTGGTTCGGTCCCAGTGGGGGACCTACGTCCACGGGCTGCAACTAGGTTATTTCATTAAGCTCAAGGCACGCAAGATTACAATACATGACTAGGGTATATATAAAGAACAATTAGGTTAAACAACTTAGGGACCAAGAAAACTTAGGGACCAAGAAAATTAAACCGGGCCTGGCCCATGTCTTCTAATGTCAACCCTAAAGCCTAATAAACCGAGGACTTCACCAACCCAACAATCTCCCACTTGAAGGCCTTGCGAGGAACTCCAGCTGGCAACAAGTAAATAACAACCCAATCATCTAATACTCAGTAATCTCTAAAGATACAGGAACAGAAATCTTCCAGGTCCAGCTCCCAAAGAACAAACCAAACTTCAAACCTGTCCATGTGTCTACCTAGCTGCAGCGGTCCTTCTCATCAGTAACCTGAAAGGCCCATTGAAGCTCCCAACAACTCCAATATGGTCATCAAAGACCCAGTCATAGCAAAACCAGCCATGGACACATCCTCAATCTCAACCGACCCCTACTTACTCAAATCACCGGCTCTAGAGACTCCAAAGGAAAGAACACTCTCCACTAACAGCAACCTCCCAGGAGAGATTTCATTCGGATCCTTGGTATTCCAAACCTAACGTCGATTTACAAACTGTGTCAGAACACCCCATGTGCTCCCACTGTTACAAAAATCCCGTCCGTGCTCAAACCTCCGAATACGCTCAAGCGGATTACCTAGAATCCCAGAGTCCTTTGCTGTAAACTAGACTCGTTTAACTCTTGAATCAGCGAGCCAAGACTTTACTACACGGAAATTGGTTCTCTTCTTCCGGTTGCGCAACAATCTGCACACTTCAAAAGTCTTCAACAATAGATCTACTAATGCTTAATTGAAGTAGGTAACAAGAAATGAAGCCAAATAGAATCTCGAACCCAAGAGTCTCACTACCTTCCACTGAGTCCCAATGTATCAAACCCAGACACATTCTCAGAAGTAGAATTTCCTATCTATGACATCGAGTCTAAAAAATGTCCACACCTCGATGCAGCCCCAACAAGTCAACTACGCCCAAGTCCCACTGTCCCTGTTATCCCAACCCATGCCAAACCGACACTCATGAGTCGAACCTCAACTCGTACTTCCCCAGCGAAAACCTTCACCCAGTACCAGTACAAAGATCCCCTCAAATGTCAAACCACTAATCACCACCGAACAAGAATTAACATCACAGTTCAAGACCAGCTAACAGGCAAATGGTTATAAAAGCAGTCGAGCTTTCATGGAAAGCAAGCGGTACCAAGGGTTCTATGACCGTACACACGACCAGTTAACGCAAACCCTAACCGAAAGATCATCCAACTAGCTAGCAATAGTTTACATGACTTGACAATAACCTTTTTTTTTTCACTTATGTCGTCACCAGCACGCCTGAGCAGGAATACCTAAAACCCAAAGTATTCTAAGCCAGCTTGTTCCATTTTCTACAGGTTTTACCACAAACAGTACAATATCCAAGTTCCTTTGACAAACCAATCAACTGACACCCAAAACCGTCTAACATTCCGAATATTACCATCCCGTCTTCAGTTATAACAATAACAAACGAGAACAAATCGGAAACAGTGAACAAACACGGCAATGGCACGAGCCCGAACTTGACGACTGTTCTATTGAACACTGTCAATCAAACCGCTTTGCTCATACAACAACTTTTGTAGACAAACCAAAACACCCGAATGCTAAATTCACAAAACACGGTCTAAAAAATAATAATAATTACGGTTGATAAATGTCAAAACCCGAACTCTAAAAAAACCAAATCCTACTTAACCCGCAACCCAAACTCGATCAACGACTGAATAGACATAATCAGTGGCTCCAATTGAATTCAACAAACTAAACATACAACTCAAGGATTAAATTAATTGGTACTTACCTTACTCGATCACGAAATCACAACCCACGACCAAACCTCCACCGCAATTGTTCGTGCAAATCTCAGTGTGTTAAAGAGCCAAAGCTATGATACCACTTGTTAGGTATCAGTCGGCGCATCGGAATCAAACACACAAACGGCACACACGATTAGCACGCGATGAACAGAAAATAATAAACACGGCACAAGAATTTTACGTGGTTCTGTCCCAGTGGGGGACCTACGTCCACGGGCTGCAACTAGGTTATTTCATTAAGCTCAAGACACGCAAGATTACAATACATGACTAGGGTATATATACAGAACAATTAGGTTAAACAACTTAGGGACCAAGAAAACTTTAGGACCAAGAAAATTAAACCAGGCTTGGCCCATGTCTTCTAATGTCAACCCTAAAGCCTAATAAACCAAGGACTTCACCAACCCAATAGTTAGTGCGTAGTGTAAAGTGCCAAACATCTTTGTGTTCTCCGTTAGAGACCTTTTTGGAGATCCATAGCAAAATCGGGATGAAGGGCAAGGCAAAAGAAGCTTTACATTGGATTATAAGTGTCACACCTTGTCATGCACAACGGGAGACTTGTCGTGCGGTAACAAAAGTTGTTACCATATAAATGATTAGCAATCATATAATACATACATAATGAACATTTTACTTCAAATCCTCTAGTAAAAAAAGTTTACTTTTTCCATTAATAATAAAAGGAGCAATTACATATACCCCTACAAACTTCATAAATCACATATATACCCAGTCTGTAAGTGGGTGAGAGAGACCAGAAAAGAGATTGCCACACCAACACAATCACTACTGGCGAAAAACGATGGTTGTACGATTTAGATCGAACACTAAACACTCAAATCGAACAGAAAGAGGGAGGGAAACAGGGTTTGCCCGTCTACGATGGACCATCAACTCGAATGTCGCCAGAAAAAAACATGAGTGCTATGTGCATCTGATCTGTAATAGATCTGGACGTATTGGTTTCTGGCGAGTGCATTTTTCGGCAAAACCAGTTTAGCATGCCAAATATAGGCTTGTACGGAGGAACCACACAAAAATATACTTGCAATGAAAAAACGCATATGATGTAGTGCAAATATATGTTCCCCTAATTGTGGATTTTGAAATCTTCGAACATGTCAGAATGTCATTTTCTTTTTCCTATATGTTTCTTTCATTTGGTTTATGATAATTTAATCATTTAGAAACTATGATCTGTAGATCATTACGATGGCAGTTCGACCATTGTTTGAAGATTGTATAAATTTTATATGTGTAAAAGGGTATTTGTGTCATTTTGCTATTAGAAGGGAAAATATGTAATTTAATTTTTAGGTTGGGTAAATATGCAATTAAGGTTTTAAACAGGGGGGATATATGTAATAATTCCATAATAAAAAGTAAAAAATATTTAAGTTTTAAAAAAAAGAGAAAGATAGTTCAACAAAAGAGGATAAAGCCCTAAGACTTAGGTCCCAAAAATATATCCAGTTATGCAGTGTGTGCCAAATCTTGTTTTGAAACCTCATGCATTAGATGCCTGAAAAAACATGTTTAAAAATATCAACATAAAGTTAGCGAGTTCACAGATTTTAAGGCAAATCCAAATATTTCCTTGTTCAAAAATGTATGATCGAGAACGGACTAAACCAAGAACCAAGTAGACTCGCGAGGTCCTACAAGCATGATCGCAACCTAAGGCCCTTAATCAAACCAAGACAATCCTTCCTAAATGTGCTCTTTGAGCACTCAAGCGTGCTCCTTGATCGTCTTTCAACAAAGTATATTCTCCTGTTATGGCACAACGCGACTGTCCCGAGAGGGGGTGTCAAACCCAATAGATCTATCAACATATTCCGTGACTCAAAACCTAGAGCTAATGATTAAGAATGCACAAAAACCTACGGGGATGGACGGCATCGAACGCTCTCGTTAGGCATCTACCACAGGCCATCATATGTTCTATACAATTCAAGTCTACCCGTCATACAAGCATGTTAATCCCCGATAGTAAAACATTCAAAAACGTTTAAAAGAAAAGGTGCCGTAAAACTCACCTCGTAGCGTAGCACTTTAGCAAATATTTAGTTCAAATATGATAAGTCGTTCCTAGCAATACTTATAAGTTATAACTCTTTTCAATCTATGGTGGTTGTACAATAATCAGTGAAATTGTTTTATTTAATGTCGCTCTTAATGTAGGGTGAGTGCACAACAATTAGCAAAACTCTTTTCAATCTAATCTAGGATGACGAGTAAAACAATATAATCATTTTATAAAAGTTAAGTACCAAGTTAGCTATGTCTTTTTCGTTCAGTGTACTCCTCGTAAGTAATATATAACTATATATATATTTTTTTAGAAAGCGACTAGAATCGGTTTTTAAATGTTAAGTACTCAAGTTAGACCTTACCACCCAAATAAGGCGAATTGTAATTTGTCACGTGGTACAGATTAAATGTATAGGATTCAACCGACTCTTTATATTTTATTTTAACAAGTTTGGTGAGAATTCACAATAAAGTCAAAATATCATTTAACACCTCCTTTTAATTTAAATATTTTTTCATTAAAGTTCCTAACCCTAACCTTTAATTTTCCACAAGCTATTCACGTGCCTACCCACAAGTGATCAATTTCTATGTCCACTTCCTTGACAAATTATTAAATTCGTTCTAATTTATTTATTGACCACTTCCATTTGTGCAGTAATTGGGATCAAACCCTAAAAAGGGTTGACGTGTTTTTATTTGTGTCTGTAAAAGCTTTGCTAAAATACTTTATAATGTTTTGAAATGAGTTTATATAAGTTTTGATTCATCTAAATTTAAGTTTAACTTCTTTAATTTATAAGCAGACAAGCTTAACTTGTTTTGATCTCCGTGTTTAAAAACCTTCTGTTTTTTTTTTTTTCAAATTCGCTTTCATTAAAAACCACAGAAGGTCCTCAAACCGAGGATCTTTGGAAAAACTTACAAAATATATGATGGCAATTTACGCCAGTCCTCCCACGTTAAATCCTTAAACTTAGACCTATGTTTTAACAAAAAAAACGACAAACTCTTGACATTAGCAACTATAGTTCTTCCAGACGATGCTTTGTTTCTAAAGGTCTTCTCTCATTTCTTGCGAGCCATATACACCAAATCATTACCATAAAGATACTGTGAACTATCTTCTTGGCCCATTTACCCTCAACCGCCATCTTGTGAAAGTCTAACAAATCTCGAACCTCAAATGTAAACAGAGGTTCTAAGCTGCACCAATGCCCAATTATAGACCAAACCTCTTGAGCTACCAAGCATCTAGAGAAAACATGATTCGCTAACTCATCTCCCCAATCACAGCATACACAACTCAGATCGCCTACCTGGATATTTCGTTTAATTAGCTCAACTTTAACCGGAATCCAATCCATTTCTGCTCGCCAAGCTAGAACATTGCACTTTATTGGAACCCAACTGGGCCATTGCATTGTGTGTCGCGAACTATCCTCCCTCTTTACATGTAGCAACCTCCTAATCTCCTTAGTAGTTATATCACTAATATCGCCTTTTCCCCACTTCCAAACGTCTGGTGTGCGTCTAAGAGGGAGCCTCAACACCATCTCTAGTAGGACATAAAATTCCATAAAGCAGCTCTCGGTCATAGGAGCTTCAAAGTGAACTTTGTTTACCTCCCAACCATTAACCACGAGGTTGAGTCTCTCTGCCACCGTGCAAAAAATCTTTTCTCCGATGCAAATAGATTAGGACACTTTACGAACAATGGATAGTCGAGCAACCAAGAATCCAACCAAAATCTAATTGGGCGACCGTCCCCAATAGAGGCAATAAAATGTGAATTTAATAGCATACCATCCACTAAGATTCCGTCAAAATGTTTCATAATCATTTTCCAGTTGCCATTAACTTGAGCATTAACCGGAAGAGAATATATACGTGGTCAGGATTTATGGACTGGACATATTAATTTCTTTCATAAACTGTTTGAATCTCCCCAAAACCGAGCACCCCACTTAAATAATAAGGCATCATTGATATCCTGAAGTTTCAGAATGCAAAGACTGCCTGTTTTTTTGTGTAAAGTAACCCTTTCCCAAGCTACCCAATGAATCTTTTGAACTTCCAAGTTAGCTACCCAAAGAAACCGTTTCATAATTCTTTCCAAGTTAGATATTATCTTTGACATGTATAATTACCGTTTTTTTCTTTTAGCATGTATTTTAGACTTAGACTAAACGGTGTGGGGCTCGTCCCGGTATGTCTTGGGCCGTCCCAGACGGAGCACATCGCCCCCCCCCCTATGAACGTCTTCGCCCGAAACGTCCTAGAATGGACGATGGGGACGGACCATTCTGCATTTAATAATAAATTTTTTACCGTTGTCCCTTTAACGACTAATTAAAAAAACTTTCTTCCGACTACTATCGCCGGCGATGTGTCACACCCCGCCAAGGCGGAATCACGAGGCGTGACATGAAAGGTTTTCAACTACAAGATTTAAGCAAACATCAAAAATAACATAAGTTTGGATACCAAATTGTTTAAAAGTTTAGAACCATAATCAAATGCATTGTTCAAAAGTCAAGTGTTTCAAATTCAAAGATCACAAAAAGGGGTATCCTAGATGCATGCTCAAACATAACCCAAGTTCCATCCATGCAATTTGTTACCTGAAAAACACGCATAAAAAACTTTGTCAACATAAAGTCGGAGAGTTCACATGTTTAAAATAGTTGAAAAACGTAAAGTTAATGAAATCCATGGATGACCCATCAATGTCTAGCTAAGACAATGATAATAATGAACGATCATGAGTCCATAACTAAACCTTGACGAGTTGTGCCTCGCACATTATACAATAAAGACAATGTATCATCATATGTGAAATACTAGCACTCTTATGTCGTAATGTATCCGGGTTAGAACGACTAACCAAGAGTGGGGGTGTCAACCCAATAGATCTATTCAAGTGTTTCATGGCTAAGTCCATAGCTAATGGTTACAGTAAACTAAATAATACGAGGGCTTTATGAGTACTCTAAACATATTGTCTCATGTACACAGGTCTACTAGGATTCATTCTAAAACTATGTAAGTAATGCATGTCTTTCTCCAAAATATAAAATAGTAAAAAGAGGTCGGGAAACTCACCTCATGTCCGCGTGGAAAGGCTAGCAAGAACGTGTGCTCAGGGTACTAGGAAGTCAGACCTACACGTCCTATATGAAATGGACATCTTAGGTCTAAGTTCAAAGTTTCCTTGTACCCATCGTCACCCAAGTTTTGTAATATGTTAGTTTGGTGTCATTGGTAACTTTTATGTTTTCAAAATATTATTCAGAAACCAAGGTTTTATTGTATAGAACATTCCTTTCAAAACCCATAACTTTCTACCGTATGTTTTTAGTTATAAAACATAGGTTAACGCTTGAAATGAGATGATTTATAATTCATGTATGAATCTATCTACATTTGTATATACATATACACTATACACAACACAAATTCATATTCATGTATATCAAATTGGCACACCCATATATGTATGCATTGTAGCATTAGACATCCACACACACACGAGTACTTATGTTCATGAAATTGACACATACATACATAAATATACAACACACACAGAAGTATTTGGGTTATCCGTGACTATATGCTCTTGTGAGCCATTGTGTTAACATTTAAAAATCTGTTACTCAACGGTAATAACACACCACGAATATCCTTCAACCGTTGGAGCAAGTCTAGCGATGAAGGCTATGGAAACTATGTTCGGATTTGCTCTCTTAGTTCTTCCTTTCTTGAGCAAGTTCGTGTTAGGGTATTCAATTGCAAATGTAAACTACTATTTCATTGAGTAGGTTCTGTAACTTATGTACATTAATTGTTTCTTGATAATTTTATTGATTAAAATAAATGATATAATACTCTTTTATTGATTCCACATAGAGCGACATCGAAGCTACACGCTCTCTGGAATCACCCTGCTGGCCACAAAACCAATGAGTCGTTTCTTTTGAATCATTTTTGTTTTCAGTTTTAATCATGATAATTACATGAAATTACAGCTTTTATTAGTTGATTAATTTTTAGGCTTTTATGATAGATTGATGGTATGATATACGTGTCGTTCAGTAGGTATTGGTTAAAGGATTGCCTATTTGTTTAGAAAATTTAAGGTTGGTGTAGTCTTTTATTGATCTACTTTGGTAGCAGAAATTTCATGGTCTGAAAATTATTATTTCAAATATATCAAAGTCCAGTCTTTATTCTTGATGATTCAGTCTATGTGAACAACTCATCTTCACCAGTTAAACGTACTCCCATTACCAAAAAAATGCCTAATCGATCATTGTCTTGGATTACAAACTTGTAGATGATAATTAGTTCCAAAATAGTAAAAAAAAAAAAAAAAAAAAAAAAAAAAAAAAAGCTCAAAAGTGTATTTTTAAAGAGCAAAATCACAAAACCATATATGCTACACCAATTACTAACAAAAATGTTTCTAATCTACTTGACCGACCAATTTCAACCTGTACGCTAACATCTATTGGCATGTTAACATCTCTTAAAGATGTTATAAGGATGCCACCCCATCTCTCTTTCTCTCTATATATTAGTTCTTTTTTGCTTCAGTTTTATTCCAAATTAGGGAAACAATAAGCGTTGGAGGTAGAGAATTCAATGGGAGGCAAGAACCAAGGTAAAATTTCTATGACCTTTATCAGTTAATTTTTCATCTATTATCAGTTTGAAGTTCATATTTTGTGCTAAAAATGAAGAAAAGGAAGCAAACCTGAAGCAACTCAAAAAGAGTTTATTATTTAAGGCAAACCCAATGCCAAGATTCTGCCATGAGGGTCCACCGCCAAAGATTGCGGAAAGAAGGTAATTAATAAATCATTTACCTTCTAATGGTTTGTTAAAACATATATTGTTGTCACTACAAAGTATTGATTATATTCATACAAGATCGATGTGTTCCATTTAACTAAACAATTCTAACGAGCATAAAGTCTCCCAAAGTCTCATCTCTAGTTCATACAATCTCGCTATTAAAATATATATATATATATATCACTGTTAGCTTTATGAGGGTGTTTGGATGTGCTTTTTCCAAGTTATTATCTAATTATTTGATTTTGGGAATTTAATATAACAATATCACTTTTGCAAATTCATATCCGAACGGTCCTTAAATGTTCAAATTTTTATGTGGAACTGTGGAAACATCTTAACTAGAGCCTTAGCTGTAGGGCGGTGGCTGGGGATACGTAGCTAGAGGTTGACCCTATAATTGAAGGATTATCTACTAGCATGTAACTTTCGAGCTGTAACTAATTACCATTCATTTGAAAGGTACTGGGATATGTAGCTAGATGTTAACCCTATAACTTCTTTTATTGTAATTGACACATTAATTAATAGTAATTAGTGTGCACCCTATGCGCAATGGGTTCACTTGTTGCCAAGATTCTAGGGGAAAAGGCACCGTACCCATAACAAAGCATAACTACGACGACTTGGCTATTTGCTCATATATGTATATTTATATCTATTCAGATTGAGGTTATCCTTTTCTTTTCTATATAATGTTTGTCTTCCTGTCTAAGATTTCCATGGTCTCAACACTGAAGCACGGAAATCATGTTGAGCTGTGTGGAAGGAAATACACGTGTCTTGGCTTATGAATTTGCAACCACGGGATATCTATATTACACATTGTATTACATGAACACTTGTTTGCACTTTTGTTTTCATGTTTAAATTAACGGATATATAAGTTGAAATATAATTGGTGTTGGGTTTTAAATCTATATAATATGCGTATACACATGCAGGTAAGAAGTGTCTGCAAGGAGGACAACCAGAGCCCGTGCTTGATTGTGTGTAGCGGGTAAAGATTTTTGTTGATGTAGCAAACAGACTGGATTATTTACATGAGAAGGTCTATCCTTAAATAATTCAGAGATATTAAGTCTAGAAATGTGTTGGTATTTGAGGATTTAAGAGCCAAGATTGTCGATTTTCAACCATTCAAAACAATCACCCCGATATGGCTGCACATTTGCATTCTACTCGTGTTTTGAGAATTTTTGGCTATCGTGTGCCATATTAATACCTATATTATAAACCCTTTTCATATAAATGCGTCTACCCAGCGGTAAAGTGGACGGGATGGTTCGGCTCACTGGCTACATTGGGTAATGTTTTAACTGTTGGGTCAGGTTGGGCCAGTCTATTACAAACTTACAAATCACAAGTTTTAATTTCTAAATGGATAGTGACCTTCATATAAAATTGTATACAATATCATATTATTACTACATGCTTTTGTCATGTAAATGAACTTTATAATTTAGCAAGATGTCTTCAATGGCACGATTATGTAGATATGCAATGACCGGACAACTTACACAAGAGTGATGTTCATGTTCATATTGGTCTGCTACAGTAACATACCTTTGGTTTATTAAGATTTGTTCAATAATGAGTACATGATTTTTATGGTGAACTGTAATTAGTTGTAAGTGGCGGTTGAAGGGATAGGGAGCCTAATCTAAGAAGAGGCGTCCCTATCCCCATAAAAAGGGATCCTCGCACCAAGACATGGCGCAAGGATCCACCTGCGCGCAAACAACACAACAAGCGGCTCAGCACGCTAAGCCAACTGATAAGCAGGAGGCTACATCTGATAAGCGCGTATGGTCACGGGCGGAATCTTCCCTTAACACTTTTAGTACAAGGTACAGAAGATAACAAAGGAAGATTCACAAAGATTTGTGTCAGAGTACTCGCGAACAAGAGAAGGACATGTGGCAGACAGTACAACTACCAAACGGCTCTACTGTACCCATGCTGCCATCCACAGTGACCAACAGACATACCTTGCCAACTGTCAGACGTCACATCAGACGCCGATGACAGCCCCAGCCACTGCAGCAAGGACAACATCACTGGTCATCATCCAAAACCCGCCACGTGTCCACCTATAACAGCGACCACACTGTAGCAGGACGTCATCAACAGTGTTCGGCTGTTTCCCGCCATTTCCAGAAAGAACATGGACTTGGGCCTTGACTGGGCCCAAGTGGACGACACGTCTCATGGGCCTCTTCCTTCGGCCCACAACTATGCCTATAAATAGGAATATACTTCTTCTTGTAATGGCATTCAGAAATCAACCATTGTAGTCCTATCATTTGTAACATCTCTCTCGTAATAAGATTCCGGCAGTTACAGTGGACGTAGGTCGTTTCCGACCGAACCACTTAAATCTCGTGTTCACACACACTTTACTCACACTCACCACACTTACTAAATCACCTTCCGGGTTAACCAACGAGGTTTGGGTAAAGGATTAATCCTGACGTAACATAGGTATAAACCACACGGTAATTAGTCATAATTGCCGTGATATCTATTGTTTCTTCATTGGCGCCATCCAACGGTTAGAACAGCTATATTCACTCATCTTTTAACCCACCCATGGTTGAACCCAACCCTAACACTTCTGTCCTTAACCAAACCGGGGACGTCGATGCTCAGTCCCCGGAAAACCAAAACACACCACACACTGTTGTCAAAAAACCCACTTCACGTCTCGAGCAGTCGGATCTCGAGATTCGTGATGTATACTCGGACGTTGACAGTGATGGCGGTTCTGAGGAAGACCCAGACCAGTGGCTCCTTCGTCAGAACGCCAAAAGCGCTGCGATATACCAACGCAAACTCTTGCAACAAGCCAAAAAAAGGGTAAAGCCCTCACTTACGATACCCCATCAAAAAAGGGGTACAAAAGGAAAGACTCGGCCACTCACGATGATGGTCGCAGCGGGGAACTCGGCGGAGACGCCAGGGTTCGGGCTGCGCGAAGTCACGTGATGAACCGGATGGCTATGAGTCATCTAGCAGCGACTCCGACCACAATGGAAAGAAACACCGTCACCGTTCGCGTCATAATGACGAGGACGATGACTTGGTCAGGCCATTTAGGCCAAAAGCTTTTGCTGAGAAATCAAAGTTTGTCGCTCGCATAGCGACAGCCAAAATACCAAGGAAAGCTAAGCTTCCCAGCAGCATCGGTAGATACGATGGCCTGCGTGACCCGGATGACCATGTGCATGACTTTGAGTGCGCAGGTATGTCGGTAGACTGGCCCGTCCAGGTCTGGTGCCATTTGTTTGCCCAGACTTTAACCGGCGCGGCCAGAGTCTGGTTCGACAACCTCCCCGCGGGGAGCGTTAAGGACTTCAACGACCTCACTGACAAGTTTGGTAATCACTTTTCACACTTGCGCAAGCACAAGAAGGACAAGGCGCATATTTTGTTATGCCGCCGACATGATCATGAATCCATCGAAGATTTTATAGTTCGATTCAACAAGGAGGCCTTGCAAATAGGCTGCGGGGAAGAACTTACCCGGGCAGCATTCATACATAACGTGCGGAGCCCAGAGCTAATGAAGTGCCTTACGGGCAAAGACGGTATTCCGGAGTCCTGGGATGAACTCATCCACTCCGCGAAAATATATGCCTCCTCTGAAAAATCTTTCAACCAGATGCACGGCTTCCAACCGCAACACCATAATAATAATAGTAATAAACACAAAAACAAGTCTGTTTGGAGCCGCATCTCAGGCACGGCCGACGAGGGAAAATACTCCCCCCGCGGGCGATGCCCGCCAACTCATCAATAATAAGCAATCGCGGGACCAGCGTGGACATTCAAAGAAAAACCACGATTGGACCCCGCTAACAAAGACACCATCCCAGGTCCTGAAAACAGAGCAGGTCACGCTGAAAGAAGCCAACCCCCTGGGGAAACGAAGAAACGTGGACCAAAGCAAGTTCTGTGAGTATCACAATGACTTTGGTCACCTCACAAACAACTGTTACAGCCTGAAAATGGAAATTGAGGCCGCATTGAAATCGGGACAGCTGGGTCATTTTGGTAAAGAACGTCCACCGCACTGGCAAGGGTAACGCGGGCGACGAAAATCAAGGGGAGGGGTCGCGAAAGAAAATCCGCGACCTTAACACTCATGCCGCCACACTCGTCCCTCGTCATCACTGCAACATGACTAAGCGTGGCAAAAACACCCAGCATGGTAAACGCACCCGTCTACAACCACTCGATGACTCATGGAAGGAGGCCGATGTCCTCATGCCAAAAGTCGGAGGCGGCGCTTCCTGCACCGCCCCACTAGTCATAACCGCCGTTTTCGGACATTACCGCACGCGGTACATGTCTTAGACGGCGGCAGCAACACAGATATCATGTACGAGCAATGTTTCCAACAACTGGATGCAGAAGACAAAGCAAAGCTCGTACCAGTCAATGAGCCAATCTCAGGTTTCATTCATGAGACCATCATGCCGCGGGGCATGCTCTCCCTGCCAATCACATGGTCAGATGGCACTCACGAGCGCACGGAGATATGTGACTTTATGGTTTTGCCAGCCACCTCCAATCATGATATTCTATTGGGTCGGGATGTCATCGCGCGCTTTAACGCCAACGCTTCAACGGCGCACGCGATGGTTGGCTTTCCGACCAAGACAGGTATTGCCTTCATCAGAGCCAATAAAGACTGCCACACCACTGAAACCGCCAAGCCTCCAAAGATGGCCAAAAAAAATGCCCGCACCGAGCCGGAAAAATGGGCGCTAAACCCTAAATTTCCGGAGCAAACGGTGGTCATTGGCCATGAAATCTCCGAAACTACACGCAATCACTTGAAACAACTTCTGATCAGCAACATGGATGTCTTCGCGTGGCAACCAGCGGACATGGTTGGTGTTCCCCGCGAAATAGCGGAACATAGGCTTAACGTCTACCGCTCCGTAGAACCTATAGTCCAAAAGAAGCGCAGTATGGGCCCGGAGAAAACAAAGGCCATGAACGAACAAGTCACCAAGCTGCTCAACGCGGGCATCCTTCGACCCATCAGATACCAAACCTGGGTGGCCAATCCTGTCATGGTCGCCAAAGCTAATGGAGGCTGGCGCATGTGCGTCGATTACAAGGATATCAACAAGGCGTGTCCCAAAGACTGCTACCCTCTGCCAGAAATTGATCTAAAAGTGGACTCCCTCGCCCCGTATCGGTTCAAATGCTTCTTGGACGCATACAAAGGATACCACCAGATCCAAATGGCCAAAGAAGATGAAGATAAAACGGCATTCCGCACAGATGCGGGCATCTTCTGTTACACCAAGATGCCTTTCGGCCTGAAAAACGCGGGCGCCACATACCAACGTCTTATGGACACGACCTTCATTAATGAAATCGGCGTACGACTTGAGGTATACGTCGATGACTTGGTCATTAAGAGCAAGGAGGAAAGTGACATGCTTCGAGACATCCAACAAACGTTCAATCAATTGCGCAAAGTGCGCATGAAGTTGAACCCAAGCAAATGTTCATTCGGGATGGAAGAAGACAAATTTTTGGGCGTCATTGTAACGCGGGACGGTTTCCACGCTAACCCAGAAAAAGTACAAGCTATCGAGAGAATGCCTTCTCCCGCCTCCGTCAAAGAAGTACAGACACTAATGGGCCGCCTTGTGGCCCTAAACCGATTCTTGTCCAACTATGCTTCAAAGTCATTCCCATTCGTGGACACTTTGAAGAACTGTTTAAAGAAAAGCAACTTCCGCTGGACCCAGAGGCGGAATCAGCATTCCAGGCAATGAAGCAGTGCCTAATGAACCTTCCGACACTAACAGCGCCGCTTCCTAAAGAACCGCTTACACTTTACCTCTCCGTCACGGAGCGGGCGATAGGCACAGTTCTAATGGATGAACGCAAAGGAGTGCAAACACCAATTTATTACATCAGCCGCACACTGTTAGACGCAGAAACAAGGTATACAATAATGGAAAAGCTGGTTCTCGCACTTGTCCATGCATCGAGAAGGCTGCGCAGGTACTTCCAAGGCCACCCGATAAACGTCCTCACGGACTATCGGATAAATGACATTCTCGCCAAACCCGAACTGTCTGGCCGCCTGGCAAAATGGGTCATTGAGCTGAGGGAACATACAATCAATTACAAGCCCCGGCCCGCAATTAAAGGCCAGATACTCGCGGACTTCGCCACAGAGATACCTACGGACCAAGTCCAAGAATGCAAAGCCGAAGAATCACCCGCGCCGGCGCACGATCCGTCGCAAAAATGGTCCCTATTCACGGACGGGGCCTCTAATGACGACGGCGCTGGCGCAGGATTACGCCTCATCTGCCCAGATAAACACGAGTTCACGTACGCCATCCGCCTCGATTTTAAAAGCACAAACAACGAGGCGGAATACGAAGCGTTGCTGGCAGGCCTCCGCATTGCGGAAAAAATGGGGGCCAGGCACGTGGAGGCGCACGTCGACTCACTGCTTGTCGCGCGACAAATCAATGGATCTTATGACGCAAAGGATGAAATCATGGCCCTGTACCTGGAACAAGCCAAGCAACTCATGCGACGGTTCGACTCATGCACCGTCGAACACATCCGGTGCAGTGAAAACAAGCCAGCCGACGTGCTGAGTAAAATGGCATCCCCAGTCTTTGTGCATATGGCCAAAGAGTTACGAGTCGATGTCCTGAAAAACCATCTGTCCCGCCGCGACAAGTCCGTGTCATCCAAACAGGCAACACGTCCTGGATGACCCCGATCAAAGCTTTATTATCCTCCGGCATCCTGCCTGATGACAAATCAGAGGCCCGGAAGATCAAACACAAGGCTTTACAATACCAACTCATAGACGGCACCCTGTACCGCCGATCTTACCTAGGGCCGCTGTTACGATGTGTAGATTCCGCAAACGCTTCCCGCCTCCTCAGAGACATACATGAGGGAACATGCGGGCTACACGCCGGCCCAAGGATGGTAGTGGCGAAATTGATGAACGCAGGGTACTATTGGTCGGGCATGCACGTGGACGCGGTCAACAAGTTGCGCAAATGCGACAGTTGCCAGCGCCACGCTCCGAACACCTTGGGGCCCAAAGAACAACTTGGTGCCCGTTACAGCGGCGTGGCCGTTCCAGAAATGGGCTGTCTATTTGGTCGGACCATTCCCAACGGCCCCGGGTAATGTCAGATACTTAATCGTCGCAATCGACTACTTCACCAAGTGGGTCGAGGCAAAGCCTCTAGCCAAGATCGACGGCGCACACGTCAAGAAATTCCACTGGGAGTTCATTATCTGCCGATTCGGCTTGCCGATTCGGCTTGCCGATGCAACTGGTCAGCGACAACGACACACAATTTGAAGACCAATCCCTTCAAGAATGGTTGGCTCAAATGGGTGTAAAACAAATATTCACATCAGTTGCGCATCCGCAAGGCAATGGTCAAGTGGAAAGGGCCAATCGCACAACTGTCGAAGGCATCAAGACAAGGCTCGGAACCAAGAGGACAGGGTGGGTAGACGAACTGCCGCATGTTTTATGGGCCTACCGCACCCTCACAAAAACAAGCAACGGTGAAACGCCGTTCAGCTTAACATACGGTTCCGAGGCGGTAATTCCCGCAGAAATGACCTATCCTACCGCGAGAGTATTAATGGCCGAAACGACGGACAATGACACAGAACTCCGCATGAACCTTGACCTATTAGAGGAACGCCGCGATCTTGCGGCAATAAAGGAAGCCAGATACAAAACTCAGCTGGAACAATACTACAACAAGCGCGTCAAAGAGCTCACGTTCAAGATCGGAGACTACGTTTTCCGCAACAACGAAACTTGTAACACTGAAAAGCCAGGGAAACTAGCTCCAACTTGGGAAGGTCCATACAAAATACAAGAAGTTCTAGGCAAAGGCGCCTACACGTTGGATAGACTAGATGGTACCCCCATCCCGCGATCTTGGAACGGCGCACAGTTGCGACGCTGTTACTTGTAAACTTGTAAACTTGTAACATGGCTACACATGCCATACTATCAATGAAAAAGTAACGCTGTTACTTGTTTTTCCGCGCCAGGGTCTTCAAGACTTAGGCAAAATCCTGTCGGACCAGAACCGCGAACCAATGTAGTAAAATGAGCCTTCAAGACGCGTCTTGGGCACGTCGGGCTTATACATCTTACACTTGGACGACGCGTAATGGTCTTCAAGACAGATTTACTTGTCGGATCTATCAGCCCGCTTGGCACATGCGCGCGCATAATCCCTTGTCTTCTAGAGCTGTTACACAGCTCGGACAAGAGGAAGGCGCGCCACACAAAACGCGGCCAAAGGTCTTCTAGGCAAGGCTCCTACGCGCCTAACTCGGACTTAATGGCACAAGTCACGCTTCGCTACAGTCTTCAAGGCAAAAGTACAACACTTAGACACCGACTGTCTAGCCTAGCGCGCGCCCTAACTTATACTTACACACCGGGTGACGACTTGGTTAAATAAGTAAAGTTGGAGCGAGAACAAACACGATATAGCAAACTGATAATTTCATTAAAAGAGGGACTTAAAAACCCTTTATATTTACAAGTTACAAATGAAAAATACAAGTACAGCGCCTACTCGCCATGCGCTACGGAAGTACTCCCGCCAGAAGCCCTCGCCAACTCGTCAGATTTGTCGATGAAATATTTCAGGGCAACAAGGGGATCCGCGTTGCCATTACACTCAGCAATCACCTGGAGAATAGGGAAGTCGACCTCCTCAAACTTGGCCAATTCCGTCTCATACTCCTCCTTCAGCGGCTTCCCATAGTGTTCGGCGTCTTCAATCCGCCCATCACTTTGGGCATGCAAGAAACCATCTGCATAACCTTCGCCGTACCCAAAAGCTTGTGCGGCGGCGGCAATGGCGACAACCTGATCGCCTAGCTTGTGCTCCTGCCAGAACCTTTTAAAGACTTAGAGGGAAGACAAAAAAGT
Organism: Ambrosia x helenae; assembly: GCA_030844895.1. Classification (NCBI taxonomy): domain Eukaryota; kingdom Viridiplantae; phylum Streptophyta; class Magnoliopsida; order Asterales; family Asteraceae; genus Ambrosia; species Ambrosia x helenae. The sequence continues at coordinate 108,310,916 of CM061232.1, forward strand.
TAGCAAATCAATTGCAAAAAACAAGCATCAATAACAAAAAAAGCGCAAGAGCCTTACCCCATTCATTCCATCCTCCATTAGCCAATGAATGGAATTCTGCATCTGGGTCTGAGCAGATACCGCTTCCTCCAATAAGTGTTGGGCTGCCTGGCACTCCTTGACGACCGCAACACGCGCTTGGTCAGAAGAATCAAGGTCCCGCTCCAGATCTTCCTTAGCATTAAGGATCTGCACCCTCTCCTGTTCAAGAAAAGAGACGCGCTCAGTAGCTGCAACAAGAGCAGCATCCTTGGATTCCAGCTCCTTGCGCATCTCTACGTACTTCGCGGTCCTTTCAGTGAGGGCCTTGCTCTTCTCTTCAAATTTGCGGGTCACCGCCCGCCTCTCCTCCTACGCCTCGGCCAGAGTCTCCTTCAAGCGCATCGTTTCATCGTTAGCTTTCTTCCAAGACTCTGACCACCGGCGCCTCTCTGCAGCAGCATCCACCTCAAGCTTCGCCACCTTGGCTTCGGCTTCATGAGCACGGCGGCGATATTTTGAAATCTCTGCCTTGAAGGCAGCCTCCTTCTCAGCAAGGCTCAAAATCTCGCTGCACCGCCGCATCCCGGCGGCGAAGCGAATCCATCAAGGATAGTTGAGTCGCCTGGTTTACACATAAAGCAGATATGAGCTCAGGACGACTCAACAAATCCTGGTGAGTGCGCTCATAGGGAGGCACCACCTCGCTAACAAATTCAAGGGCGGCCAGGGAGTTTGAAAACAAGGTATTCTCCCTGATCGCCCAGCGAGGGCGCCAGATGGCATCACCACCAGCCCAGCAGGAACCATCGTAAACTCCCGATGGCTCCCCACCAACCCTAGAAGACTCACGCCGAGTTTGGCGTGAGCCACCGCTAGCACCAGCAGCGCCTTGCCCTAAGAGCGCCCTCTCGAACCCATCAGATTCATGGGTCATTTCTCGGGTCTCAGCAACAGCGCGCTCACTATCCTCGCGCTCCCTTAGCAACCGGGCCTTCTCTTCCAGAAATTGTTGCTCCAGGAGGCGAAGATGCTCCGCCTCCGCCCGCTTCTCTGCCTCAGCCTATCGTTTGGCCTCATTGGCAGCAGCAACCTTCGCAGCCTCAGCCCTCCGAAGGGCTTCATCGACTTCCGCCTGCTTCCTCGCAGCAGCGGCTATCTTCTCAGCCTCAGCCTTTTGCAAGGCTTCATCGGCTTCCACCTGCTTGCGAGCCGCTTCTTGCTCCCTCTAGAGCCTCTCTTCCTCTACCCTAGCCGCCTCCGCAGATGGAGACGTAGGAGGAGGAGTAGGGATAATCTTGGGCGCCACTAGCAAAAGAAAACAGAATGTTAAAAGGAAACTCAAGGATAAAAAATTCAACAAGACAATAAGCGTTGCTTACCAGGGGTTTTCTTCTTTATCAGCTTCTGAAACAGAGGCTGTCGAGTGGGGGCAGCGCTAATCCCCACAGAAAAAACTGGGGCGCTCCCTCCTTGATCCCCAGCAGAGAGGGTGACTTTCTGCTTGCTAGCATCCTCAACTGTCTCTAGAGCCACCACTGACTCAGGGATTTGAGTAGCACCCTCACTCCCGCCGTCGCCAGTCAAGGCAGGAGACACATCTTCCACAGGGGCGGCGCTGCCAGCCACGGCGCTGTCCGGACGCACCCTCTTCCTCCTCTCCAGATGAGAGGACTCATGTGAATTCGTTTTAGGATCGTAATCACGAACCGTGATCTCACGAATATCAACCGTAGGGTGCGGAATCCCCAACGATCGTGCAAAATGATTCAGAAATAAACGATAAAGATCGTGATGAAAACAGATAACGAATCACCGAGCAATTTCCATAACTTTAATCTTTGTATTAGATCAAATAAAGATGTTTACAAATGAAATCTTAGATCTAATACAGAGAAAAACACACATACACACTTTAGGGAAAAGGCTCAAATGATAACTCTCCCTAAAATTACAAACTTTTCCCTTTATATAGGCTCCCACCTTCGCCTCAATCGTAAGGTCGAAGGTGCTCATTTGACCCTTTAAGGGTTCGAATGAAGCCTTCTTCTACATTCAATCTTCATTCGACCAAGGACAATCTACATTCGACCAGTAATAACTACATTCGACCATCCGACTGGTCGAATGTATCTTCAAGCTAAACTCTTGGTCGTTTTTCTGATTATCTGAACCTTCGACATTCAGTACTGGATCACTAGCTGGGGACATACATGAATAATGCACTTACAATCTCCCCCTTGGACCTAGCTAGTGATGTACCAAATCAGAAAGTTATCAATTTTTCAAGTCTTGCAATCATCATCTTGAACGAATTGAAAACTTTCCATCTTCATGCACGTCTGTGTCGAAGTTATTGTCTAACTCTGCAGTAAGCTTCAAAATCTCAGACAGACTCAAGAAATCTTGGCTTTGTCATTTGTTGGTCCAGAGATAAAGACAAACATCAAATCTTGAATTCTTCAATCTTCAATCATTTGTTCTGGTGATCTTGATGTTCAGGTTTGGGTCTTGTTCAGTTACACAGTTTGTCGATGAATCTTGAAAAGTGCACCTGTTGTGTTTGATTCTACAAAAAAATTTACTAAAAACTGCACAAACTACAACCAGCGTTAGACAAGACAAAAATCTCGGAAGTACTCTTCACATTCCTTTTGACCCTCAATAGTTCTCCCCCTGAACTATTAAACATTTTTAATATGCACCAGAAACTTGAAAATTTGAAATCTTTTTCAACTTTTATGTATCTGAGCATTCACATTAAGTATCCCATCATCGGTTATCGAAAATAAAGTAGAAACAAAACATTTTGGTTTTTCAAAGTTTATGCTAAAACACACCAAAAATCTTTTTGAATTTTCAAATGGAATTGTACAAAAGTAAACTAAACATATTTTTGTGAATTTTCCGGTAAGAGGATCATATCAGTATTTAAACAGTCAGTCAAAACTCTTTTTGATCAATTTTCTGTTTTTGACATTGAGCATCCTACAACCATTACCAGTATGTTTGTCCACTTAAACTCAAAATCATCATTTATTATTCAGCACTTTAGATATGTTAAGGTAATATTAGATACTGAACAATCTATGGTCCCCGCACACGCGACACATTCCCGTATCAAGAATTGCGCAAAGTTTCATTGTAACGCGTGATTATACTGTAGTTATCCGTTAGTTACAAGGTATGAGGCACAGCGGTGACAGGTCAGCAAATTAATGCTTCAAAGCGACTTATGCACTCAACCAGGGTGAGGACTAATATCATACATGATTTTCATCATAGTATTGATACGATGCATTAGATAATCTTTGATTATCATCACACATGTTAAGTTCCTCATTCGGTAACTTATGGTTTTGTCATTAAAGATCTTTTATTAAGATACCCTGACTGATCTAGGTCCGTAAATCAATACGACAAAAGATCAGTTAGGCTATCCCCAGATAACTTTCAATATAACGACCCGAAACCTCCGATTTTGGCAATCTATCAAACGAAATTTCGGTACTAAGACCATATGTCAACGAGACGTTGATCCACATGATTACCAGTTAATGCTTTTAGGTTTATATCACCATGCTGAACTTTAAACTTTGATTTCAAGCCTACCAATATATAATTGTAGTGGCTACTCAATGTTTATCAATACATTTTGTTTGTTATCATAGTAATCTGACAGTCCACTGATGTACTATCATCTCCTCTTTTTCTCCAGGAAAAAGCATTTTTGATTTTCTAATTTTTTTTAATTTTGATTTTTCTGAAATTTTCTCCCCTTAAAAATTTAAAAATAAGCATATTTTTGGATTTTTAAACTTTTTGAAGAAAAACAAAATAAAATGATATCCGATGCGGTTTACTCATTGAGTTTCAAAAACCATTTTCCACTCAGATTACTTGACTCACTTTGTTCTTTCAACTAGTAAAACCATTAACAAAGATAAGAGAGTTTAGAATAAACCGTTTTGTCGCATCTGTTGTAGAAATCCAAAACCTGAAAGCAATTGCATGAAATTGCAACTTTTTCCGACTTCACAGGTAGAAAACAGACGACAAACACTCTCCTCTCTGTTGACATCATTCTTTCTTTCTCAAAATCTTTTCCTTCACCTTCACCTCTCCAATAAATAGCTTGTATACAGATGCTCCACTTATCAACTATTAAAAATAGCTAATAGGTCTGTCTGGAACAATCTGCACACTTGTTAAACAATTAGCTTAAGAGAGGCACTCATCCCTTCACAATGATGGGTCGTCCAAGGTCATCAATCCTCGGAACATCAATCCATTCTCCTTTTGAAAAATCAATTGGTTTTTCAATGGATTGATTTGAAGTTGAAATTGCTATTGATTTAGAAAGTGATTTGGGTTTCCAAACGCGTTCAGGGTTTATTTTTGATTTTGTTGAAATCGTTTTGATTGTTGACTTTTCAGATTTCGCATTTGAAACCTGCTTCTGAACTTTGTTTGGAACCTTCTCAGACTTAACTGAAAAAGATTCAGGTTTAGAGTTATTCTTAGGCTTAGCCTTAGAACTCCCCCTTACCTTAGCAACCCGTTCACTATCTACATTTTTGTTCAAGGCAATCTTGTTACGATTGTCATACACAACCTGTTTCCCCTTTTGTTTCTTGATTGATTTTGGGGATACAGACTTTTTGACATTGCCTGAATTTTTAGCAAATTTCACTTCGGTCTTTTTCTGTTTAACATACGGACAGGCAGCAACTAAATGCCCACACTCTCCACAGTTATAACAAGATCTATAATCCACAAAATCACATACATACCCTTCATCCCAATACCAGTAGGGACAATGAGCAGCAATATGACCAACTTCACCACATTCAAAACAACTTCTCCATTCAACATAACCATGAGAATACTGTGGTGAGTTGTTTCTCCAAGAACCATCAAATCGAGAGGTATATGAATAATCATAAGAATCATATGATCTAGATGAAAATTTCTTGAATTCTTTTGATGAGAGTTTTTCATCTGATCATTTCCTTTCGATTTGTTTGGTTTCGGTCCTTTTACTTTAGACCCTTTCTTATTTTCAACATTTTTCTTTTCAATGTTTTTCTTTTGATCCTCATGTTGGTTAGGATTTAGTTCAAACGACAAATGCCCAAATTGATTTAACAAATCGATATTATCAAAATATATACATTTAAGTAAAGATTGTTCGATATTATCAATTGGAAAATCTTTATTGAGAATCAACTTGTCATGTCCTACCAACATATAGGATCCTTCTATTCCATCAGGAAATTTAAATATGGTTTTCTCTTCAGACTCAGGTTCTGAAATGATTACCACATTTTTATTTTTCTGACTAGAATCGGACTTCACCTCAGAGTTTGAAACTTCAACACAAGATGTTATGTCTTTCAACTCTGATGTGGTGTTATTCATTGAAACACTTTTATTTATTTCTAAAATTTCTTGCTTTAAAGATTCAATTTTATTTAACAAATCTTTTTCATTCTTTTCAAAAACTTTATTTTGGTTTTGACAATTTTCTAATTCATTTGCTAGGTTCTGTTTGTCCTTAATAAGTGTCATCAATTCACATTTCAACTTGACACATTCAGAACAACTAGCACAGTCAATACTAGATCTTACCTCATCATCTGATTTATTACCATTATCAGATTTTGCATCAATATTTGAGATATCACTCTCTCTTGATTCACTCTGTTCTGAATCCGTATCAGAACTCAAATCACTCTCTGACAATTCACTTGAATCATCATTCCCCATTTGTTTGACAAGACACACAACATTACTTTTAACATAATCTCTGTTAATACACTCATTCACATTAATCATTTTATCAGTTGGTTGCACAGCTGGTCGTGTAACAGATTGTTGAATCTTAGATGCAACAACTTGTTCCCATGTTAGCTTTTGTTGCATTGCAGCTTTTATCTGATCATCAGTTCTCGAAATTTTTTTACACCTTAAAATTTGAAAAATATTATCCGAATATTCGTAGGTTCGAATGTGGAAATAACCAGTCTTATTCGACCTTTTAAAATGAAAATCTTTGAAAATCAGATTCTACGTTCGACCCTTTTCAATTTTCGAGTGGTCGAATGAGCCAAAATGATCTCCTTCGACCGTTTGAAAAGATACGAAAGAGAAGTATGACCAACACTAATCTCTTTCGACCCTTTAACTCTCTTTCGACCGTTTGATTTTCTCCTTCGACCGTTCGAATGGTCGAATGAGACAAAATGGTCGAATGAACAAAATAACACTGATAAACTCTAGATTCGACCAGTTAAAACTCCACGTTCGACCAAAAAAAATGCTACGTTCGACCCTCAAATCTCACCTTCGACCGTTTCAGGTCTGTTCATCATCTTCAACCTCAAGAACACGAATCTGATCGTCTTTTGATAAAATTTTCACCAAATGTAATGAAATTTGATAGGTTTTGTTCAGATTTGAATTTAGACAAACATTTGTGAAAGAATTTGTGAAAATAACATCAAATTCGACTCCAATTCAATCAAAAACCATGTTTTTATGAAAAGCTTCAAAATTTCTTGGGTTTTTAACTTTTAAACCAGAATTCTAATAAGTTTTCATCAATTCAGATCAATTTGCAATCGTGAAATCGAGCCTAAGCTCTGATACCACTTGTGAATTCGTTTTAGGATCGTAATCACGAACCGTGATCTCACGAATATCAACCGTAGGGTGCGGAATCCCCAACGATCATGCAAAATGATTCAGAAATAAACGATAAAGATCGTGATGAAAACAGATAACGAATCACCGAGCAATTTCCATAACTTTAATCTTTGTATTAGATCAAATAAAGATGTTTACAAATGAAATCTTAGATCTAATACAGAGAAAAACACACATACACACTTTAGGGAAAAGGCTCAAATGATAACTCTCCCTAAAATTACAAACTTTTCCCTTTATATAGGCTCCCACCTTCGCCTCAATCATAAGGTCGAATGTGCTCATTCGACCCTTTAAGGGTTCGAATGAAGCCTTCTTCTACATTCAATCTTCATTCGACCAAGGACAATCTACATTCGACCAGTAATAACTACATTCGACCATCCGACTGGTCGAATGTATCTTCAAGCTAAAGTCTTGGTCGTTTTTCTGATTATCTAAACCTTCGACATTCAGTACTGGATCACTAGCTGGGGACATACATGAATAATGCACTTACAACTCAGCCTCATCTTCATCGTCCGAAGGCGGCCCGGCGTCAATTTGACGAAAAGTTACAAAAGACGTTCCCCACCCAACTCCTGCACAGGTACGGCGGAACACGTCCTCCCCGGCGTCAATTTGACGTAAAGTTACAAAAGACGTTCCCCGCCCAACTCCTGCACAGGTACGGCGGAACACGTCTCTCCGGCGTCAATGCGACGTAAAAACGAAAATGACGTTCCCCGCCAAGCTTTCCAACATTCCATGACAAGGCACGTCCAATAAATTGCAAGACTCACGAGCAGATGAGCTCTCATCCGCGACCAAATACTTTGAGTCTAGCGCTCCACCTTCTCGCCAACGAGCAGGAGAAGCCCTAGACTAGGGGGACTTGAAGGGATAGGGAGCCTAATCTGAGAGGAGGCGTCCCTATCCCCATAAAAAGGGATCCTCGCACCAAGACATGGTGCAAGGATCCACCTGCGCGCAAACAACACAACAAGCGGCTCAGCGCACTAAGCCAACTGATAAGTAGGAGGCTACATCTGATAAGCGCGTATGGTCACGCGCGGAATCTTCCCTTAACACTTTTAGTACGAGGTACAGAAGATAACAAAGGAAGATTCACAAAGATTTGTGTCAGGGTACTCGCGAACAAGAGAAGGACATGTGGCAGACAGTACAACTACCAAACGGCTCTACTGTACCCATGCTGCCATCCATAGGGACCAACAAACATACCTTGCCAACTGTCAGACGTCACTTCAGACGCCGATGACAGCCCCAGCCACTGCAGCAAGGACAACATCACTGGTCATCATCCAAAACCCGCCACGTGTCCACCTATAACAGCGACCACACTATAGCAGGACGTCATCAACAGTGTTCGGCTGTTTCCCGCCATTTCCAGAAAGAACATGGACTTGGGCCTTGACTGGGCCCAAGTGGACGACACGTCTCATGGGCCTCTTCCTTCGGCCCACAACTATGCCTATAAATAGGAATATACTTCTTCTTGTAATGGCATTCAGAAATCAACCATTGTAGTCCTATCATTTGTAACATCTCTCTCGTAATAAGATTCCGGCAGTTACAGTGGACGTAGGTTGTTTCCGACCGAACCACTTACATCTCGTGTTCACACACACTTTACTCACACTCACCACACTTACTAAATCACCTTCCGGGTTAACCAATGAGGTTTGGGTAAAGGATTAATCCTGACGTAACATAGGTATAAACCACACGGTAATTAGTCATAATCGCCGTGATATCTATTGTTTCTTCAGCGGTACAAGTTTCTTTTCTTTTCTTTCTAAGAATACTTGTTAAAACATAGTGTGCACATTTCTATTCTTTTTGCGTAACTTGCGGCAAAAAAGCTAAGTATCATAATGTTGTATTGCAACCCATTTGTGGATCCCGCTGCAACGAGCGGGTAAACCCACTCATAGTACTTATATTATAAACCATTTTCATATGTATGAATCTACCCAGGGCCAAAGTGGACGGGATGGTTCGGCACTGGCTATATTGGGCAATTTTTTAGTTGTTGGGTCAGATTGGGCAAGTCTATTACAAACTTACAAATCACAACATTTAATTTCTAAATGGACAGTAACCCTCGTATGATAGTGTATACAATATCATATTATTACTACATGTTTTTGTCATATAAATGAACTTTATCATTTAGCAAGGTGTCTTCAATGACACAGTTATGTTGATATGCAATGACCGGACAGCTTACACAAGGGTGATATTTATGTTCATATTGGTCTGTTACAGTAGCATATATTTGGTTTATTAAGATTTGTTCAATAATGAGTACATGGTTTTTATGGTGAATTGCAATCATTGTAAGTGGCGGTGCACATTTCTTTTCTTTCCTTTCTACGAATACTTGTTAAAACATAGTGTGCCCATTTTTATTCATTTTGCGTAACTTACGGCAAAAAACTTAAGCATCATAATGTTGTATTGCAACTCGTTTGTGGATCCCGCTGCAACGCGCGGGTAAATCCACTAATTATATAAAATTATCCAAACCAATTACTAATAATAATCAACGATAACAACAAGTGGTAAGCATTTTAATTTTAATTTTAAGATTTATTTTCATTAAAATATTAATAAAAACATCTAAATATTAGTTTGGTTTAGTTCATATTATTCCTTAACATTCTTTTTGTCAAAAAAAAATTTAAAATAACAATTTTAAAAAGCTTTTTTGTTTTTTGTTTTAATTTTGTACAAGCAAGCCTTCGGCCACAAGCTTTTAACATGTTAGTACCATGGGCAGATTTAGCTTATTGAGCGGGTTCCCAGGAACCAGTCGGTTTCGAAATTATAGTGTTAATGTATATACAAAACTGGAAAAGAACCCATAAGAAAAAAAAATAAGGAACCCATTAGTAAGGATGCTGAAGAAACAAATAGTCTTACCACCTGTTGGGGATGATAAGATTATTAGTATCTACAGGGTTGATCCTTCACTAGCAGCTACGAATTGAGGAACCTGCAAACAAGAGTGGATTTGTGGATGTGGAGACGACTACACGAGGTAGTAGTTTATGACAAAAACGGGGTGAATAGGGATACTATCTTGTTATTGATAGCTCTCCGTGTTAGCAGAAAGTGTCCTCTCTTACTAGGGATATGATCCCTTATATAGGAGAGGTCGTATGCCACCATTTCCCAAGTCCTAACCGTGGTTAGGTTGTCTCCATCACCCTTAATTATGTTAGTATGGTGATATAAGGAAAGCTACATTAATGGAAATGGTGGAATGGTCTACCGCCTTTAATGTTGAGTCCACGTGATTGTTTCCTTGATTCATGCATGGTGGTTGACCATGCATGATATCTGCCTTTGACCATGTCTTGACTTTTGACCAGGCGTGAGCTTGCTTTGACGATTCCTTGCGCGCAGGCTCTCTCCGCGTGGTAGTGTTTTTCCGGGTTTGGGTATGCGGAATAGTCCATTTAGTACCCAATCCCATCAAGTCCCCCCTGTCCAGTGTGTCTTCTATCTCTGAATTTATGATGAGATGGGAGGGATGCTGGACTCATAAAAGTTAAGTCGTTGACGACAGCTCGTCGAGATTGTATTTCATGCGGAAGTGTGGTGAATATCTCTAGCGAGTAGGTGATTTTTGCGGAGAACGGATATTGTAGTTTTATGTCAAAACTCCGCAAATGCAAGACACGTCAGTTGTTGATTGTGGACAGTTGTCAATTCCCTATGAATTTGAAAACATGTGGACAACTTGGCGAGTGGGGTTTGACATGACTGGTGACAGTTGATGTAACACCCCAACCGATGGCGGAAACATCGGGGTGCCACGTATTGATGATTGTTCAGTAGCTCATGGAGAATAATAAGTTTCATTAATTAATTTAAATAAATTACATACAATTGTTCTACAAGAATTCGTACATCAAATTGAATAAACTATGCACATATCTTCAAGCAATTCTTCAAGCAAGTAGGACCTGAAACATGTTAAGTTGAAAATATTTTGGGTCAACAAAAGTTGGTGAGAATTACATAGGTTTTTTTGAGAAATAGTTGATAACAATAGTTTGTACAACACTCAGGGTTGTATGATGATAGAGTATGATACCGACATGTAGCAATGCGTCTTTTGTACAACCAAACCTTGTGTCGACTGATGACTAACTCGCAAGTTAGTTAAATGTTATTACTGTTATCGATCATCCCTGAGTCTATGCGGGGGATGGGTTTGTCAGACCTATAGCGCTATAATCTAAACAGGCGGCTTGATCATTGTTAATGATTGTACTGTGTCTTTTTGTTACAGTCAAATGATAGAATGATGTTGTAATTGAATCACAAGTAAATATGAGTAAATGATAGTATAAAATGTTTAAACATGTTTCACCCCAAAAATAGTGAAAATAGAGTAAAGGGGCTATGTAAACTCACCTTAGCAAAAGTGTTATCTCTTGAAAAGTAGAATAATGGTATTGCCCAAGTATGTCAAGTATCACCCTATAATAAGGTAATAAATAAGTCTATCTAGCCTATAAAGGTATACATTCTAGGGCTTCGAATTTGGGGATAACGGTTCGTTTGATTAATATTAAAAAATGTTCGCCAATTGAGAGAAATTTAGTAAATAAATAACCAAAAATCTTTTTATGAAATTTAAACTTAAAATGGTTACAAGGATGTGTTTAAAGTGTAAAAATAATTTTTATAAAATTATTTTCTTTAAAATAGATTATTAAATCTATTTATTATAAATAGCCAAAATCTAACTTTAATTTTCAAAAATACAAAAATTAAAGAATTATTATATTAAAAATCATATTTCTGTTCTAAATGGTTAAAAATAATTTGTATAAAATTTTGGTACAAAAATGATGAAAATTGGATTTATTATGATTTAATTATGATTAAATCTAACAAAAATTGATTAAAAATATAAAATAAATGATTTTACTGAATTAAAAATTATTTCAGTAAAGTTTAACTTTATAAAAAGTTAGGATAATTTTTGGGGAATTTAATAAAACTGTTTTGATATATAAATGGATTTTTATAAATATAATAGTATAAAAATGATTTAATTATTATAATTATTAAATAAAAGAATTTCTGAAAAATAAAAATTGTAAATAACACTTTTATCTCAGATTAAACAAATGTAATTTTTTTAGAATTTATAAAATAGTTTTGATATTTTAAAAAGAATTTAAAAGATTAAAAAGATTTAATATATATATATAATTGTTTGTTTTCAAAAAGAATAAAAATGGTCAGGGCGGGACTCGAACTCGGGATCCAGGGGTTATAGGCCATAGTCACAACCACTTGGCCTAGGCCAGTGGTTGTGATGAATTCCTTTTAAAAATAATTATATACGCATTACCAAACTGAGTTTATCCCCAAATCACAATGCATGAACCCTAGCTTTTCCAATCAGGCAATCCACATATATTGAACCCGATTAATGTTAGGGTTTTTGTTGTATGGATGCCGACTAACAAAACCCACAAAAAAAATTGGACTTACAGTGCTTAATCGTAAACGAATGATAAGTCAACTTAAAAGTCAACACGCGATCGTTTAATTTAGAACAGAGTATTATTGTGAAAAATTGAAGGTTAAGAGAGATGAAATGGTGTGTTTCGAATGTCCAGCATTGTTCAATTTATAGTGTAATGGTCTGGATTGTTCGAATTGGAAAGCGTTGAATTTGATTTGAATGTATACGCGTGAATGTTATGATGATTGACTAATTTTGATGATGTTTGACGTGTAATGGACGCGAATAATAAATCATACCATAACAATACAATTTACAGCATCATTACCATGTTTAATCATTGTCAAAATCTTTCCTTTTGTTCGATACCTGCTGCAGCGAAGGGAAACAGGAGGAGTCTTAAATGTTTAGGAGGGGTTATATACATTTTGGGTTGGGATTAAATCAGAAGCACGATCATGGCTCAATGGTTTGGTGCGTGTGGTTGGTTTGGCTCGGCTCGGGTTCGAAACCCGGCTGGAGCACTTATAATTATTATTTTTTTTTTTAACAGCAATGGGGGATGAGGGATGGGCCAGGTACTGGGCTTGGGTCTGGTGGGTGCTTTGGTGGGTGGGCCTATAGTTGGGTTGGGTTAATCAAATGTTTAAATGAGTTGTATTATGTATCATTATTATGTATTATTATTATTATTATTATTATTATTATTATTATTATAAATCTTTATATATATAAATATATATATATACATAAAATGCTACAAAATAAATAATAATAGAACTAGTCGTTTAAATCCAAATTATTAGTAACGTATAATTATTAAATACGAAATGTTACAGTCTCCCCTACTTTTGGAAACTTCGTCCCGAAGTTAAGAGAAACACTAGATTTACAATTGGTCAACCACCGGGAACCTTGATAAAATTTCACACTACCTTAACGTACCTGTAAATTCATGATTACGTTCCGGACCGTAATTACCAATTTACCTTACGTTAGGGTTTTGCGTCCTTTTATGACTTTACCGATTGTTAAGCGGGTCTGATAGTCTCCGCCAGTCGTTCAGGTGGTAGGGCCTCTCCCGACTGTTGGAATGACACGACGACCTCTGCTAATCGTTAAGCTGGTTGTTTGGTAGTTAACTAATTGTTGTACAAGTAAGTATGATTATAGATATAGCAATTAGTTCATATACAAACAAGCATGCACACAGAGGTTATGATAATACTTGAATTTATTATTTGAATCAAAAGTGCAATACATGGAATTAAAGAGAAAGTAGACATTATTCAAATGGTAGGGCTAAGTAGCTGGGGGGTCTTGATCTCTGTTCAATTTAGGGCATCGGTTACGGAAGTGATTTGGGTCTCCACATTCATAGCATTGACCATAGTTGTATTGATTAAGGTTAGCAGCTTGAGCAGGGTTGGTGGGTTGGTTGGCATTTGGATTTGGGGTCTCACGACAAGTGTTGACCAGATGGCCATACCTTCCACAATTGGTGCACAAGCGACACGCTGAAGCAGTGGGATGGTGTCGGTTGCACGTATTACATAAAGGATGGTTTCCTGTATAAGGTTTCTTGTTGGGAGCTTGTGGGGTGAGGTTTGCATCAGGATCCCTGGCCTTACGCTTCTGGTTCTCAGTGGTTACCGCGGCTACAATACTTGTTTTATTGCCTTTCCGAACTAAGGTCCCGTTCTTTACGTGATTATCAGTTAAGGTAGCTGCTAACCGTTTGGCTTCCTCCAAGGTGGCAGGATTCCTTCCCCACACCGTATCCTGGATTTGCATGGGCAGACCACCGATGTACTTCTCGATGGCTACCGGCAGGGGAGTGACTTTGTGGGGTAACAATAAGCTAAGCTCGTGAAAGCGGGTATTGTAGGCAAGGTTTTCCCCACTATCCTGAGCTAAGGTGTGAAACTCATCCTCAAGCTTTTTAACTTCATTGCGAGGACAGAACTCCTCTTTCATGATCTCTTTGACTTGGTCCCATGTCATAGCAAGAGCAACCTCGGCCCCACGAGTACGCTTTTCTTCATTCCACCATGTGAGTGCTCGTTTATGGAGAACACTCATGGCGTAACGAACCTTGAAGTTGTTGGGGCACTCACTGTTGATGAAGGTATTTTCAATACCCTCAAACCATTGGAGAAGTCCAGTAGCTCCTTCTTCACCGCTGAACTTTGGAGGGTTACAAGAGTTGAAATGCTTAAGGGTACAAGCTTGGGGTCCATTACCATTGCCATTCCCGTTCCCGTTGTGACCATTCCCGTTGCCGTTCAATTGGATGACCTGAGCAAGTAAATTGGGAACCAGAGTTGCGATTTGCTGCGCCATTTGTTGAGAAATGATCGCAGCCAGTTGAGCATCGACCCCATTGTTGTTGTGACCAGGACCTTGGTCATGACCATGGTTGTCACTACCTTCATCGTGGTTCTCACCAGTGCTGTTGCGAGTGCTGCGACGAGGAGGCATGATCTGTAATAGACACAATGAAATGAATGAGAGTTTATATAAGGAATGTAATCATTTATTCATTAATTAAAACGAATAAACGAAAACGTTGACTTATCAAAGATTCTCAATTCTAATAACATATGAAGACATGCTTTAGCCTATAAGTGAACACTCATCCCGAGAATTCCTAGGTAGGCATCCGGGTCCCTCGTCTGATTGGGATATATGCGCAATGCCAGCCTAGACAGAAGACTCAGAATACAGGCGTTCACCCTTCCAGATTGCACGTGTTCGTTATTAAAATCTAGAATTTCGACGAGATCTCAAGGTGGTTCAGGTTAAACCTGGGGATTTTGTCCTATTAATCTATGAGTAGATCCACTGATGGAGAGCAACCTTCTTGTAGGGATGAAAGTAGGGATATGAAGTAGGAGGGGGATAGAGAATAGCAAACAAAAGGAGCAAGTACTGGTTAAATCCTATGGTTATAGACTAGATTATTTCTCTAATAACCTAATTCCCTATAACCATGGCTCTGATACCAATCTGTAACACCCCAACCGATGGCGGAAACATCGGGGTGCCACGTATTGATGATTGTTCAGTAGCTCATGGAGAATAATAAGTTTCATTAATTAATTTAAATAAATTACATACAATTGTTCTACAAGAATTCGTACATCAAATTGAATAAACTATGCACATATCTTCAAGCAATTCTTCAAGCAAGTAGGACCTGAAACATGTTAAGTTGAAAATATTTTGGGTCAACAAAAGTTGGTGAGAATTACATAGGTTTTTTTGAGAAATAGTTGATAACAATAGTTTGTACAACACTCAGGGTTGTATGATGATAGAGTATGATACCGACATGTAGCAATGCGTCTTTTGTACAACCAAACCTTGTGTCGACTGATGACTAACTCGCAAGTTAGTTAAATGTTATTACTGTTATCGATCATCCCTGAGTCTATGCGGGGGATGGGTTTGTCAGACCTATAGCGCTATAATCTAAACAGGCGGCTTGATCATTGTTAATGATTGTACTGTGTCTTTTTGTTACAGTCAAATGATAGAATGATGTTGTAATTGAATCACAAGTAAATATGAGTAAATGATAGTATAAAATGTTTAAACATGTTTCACCCCAAAAATAGTGAAAATAGAGTAAAGGGGCTATGTAAACTCACCTTAGCAAAAGTGTTATCTCTTGAAAAGTAGAATAATGGTATTGCCCAAGTATGTCAAGTATCACCCTATAATAAGGTAATAAATAAGTCTATCTAGCCTATAAAGGTATACATTCTAGGGCTTCGAATTTGGGGATAACGGTTCGTTTGATTAATATTAAAAAATGTTCGCCAATTGAGAGAAATTTAGTAAATAAATAACCAAAAATCTTTTTATGAAATTTAAACTTAAAATGGTTACAAGGATGTGTTTAAAGTGTAAAAATAATTTTTATAAAATTATTTTCTTTAAAATAGATTATTAAATCTATTTATTATAAATAGCCAAAATCTAACTTTAATTTTCAAAAATACAAAAATTAAAGAATTATTATATTAAAAATCATATTTCTGTTCTAAATGGTTAAAAATAATTTGTATAAAATTTTGGTACAAAAATGATGAAAATTGGATTTATTATGATTTAATTATGATTAAATCTAACAAAAATTGATTAAAAATATAAAATAAATGATTTTACTGAATTAAAAATTATTTCAGTAAAGTTTAACTTTATAAAAAGTTAGGATAATTTTTGGGGAATTTAATAAAACTGTTTTGATATATAAATGGATTTTTATAAATATAATAGTATAAAAATGATTTAATTATTATAATTATTAAATAAAAGAATTTCTGAAAAATAAAAATTGTAAATAACACTTTTATCTCAGATTAAACAAATGTAATTTTTTTAGAATTTATAAAATAGTTTTGATATTTTAAAAAGAATTTAAAAGATTAAAAAGATTTAATATATATATATAATTGTTTGTTTTCAAAAAGAATAAAAATGGTCAGGGCGGGACTCGAACTCGGGATCCAGGGGTTATAGGCCATAGTCACAACCACTTGGCCTAGGCCAGTGGTTGTGATGAATTCCTTTTAAAAATAATTATATACGCATTACCAAACTGAGTTTATCCCCAAATCACAATGCATGAACCCTAGCTTTTCCAATCAGGCAATCCACATATATTGACCCGATTAATGTTAGGGTTTTTGTTGTATGGATGCCGACTAACAAAACCCACAAAAAAAAATTGGACTTACAGTGCTTAATCGTAAACGAATGATAAGTCAACTTAAAAGTCAACACGCGATCGTTTAATTTAGAACAGAGTATTATTGTGAAAAATTGAAGGTTAAGAGAGATGAAATGGTGTGTTTCGAATGTCCAGCATTGTTCAATTTATAGTGTAATGGTCTGGATTGTTCGAATTGGAAAGCGTTGAATTTGATTTGAATGTATACGCGTGAATGTTATGATGATTGACTAATTTTGATGATGTTTGACGTGTAATGGACGCGAATAATAAATCATACCATAACAATACAATTTACAGCATCATTACCATGT
Organism: Ambrosia x helenae; assembly: GCA_030844895.1. Lineage (NCBI taxonomy): Eukaryota > Viridiplantae > Streptophyta > Magnoliopsida > Asterales > Asteraceae > Ambrosia > Ambrosia x helenae. Next base: position 108,328,191 of record CM061232.1, read on the forward strand.
TTAATCATTGTCAAAATCTTTCCTTTTGTTCGATACCTGCTGCAGCGAAGGGAAACAGGAGGAGTCTTAAATGTTTAGGAGGGGTTATATACATTTTGGGTTGGGATTAAATCAGAAGCACGATCATGGCTCAATGGTTTGGTGCGTGTGGTTGGTTTGGCTCGGCTCGGGTTCGAAAACCGGCTGGAGCACTTATAATTATTATTTTTTTTTTTTTTAACAGCAATGGGGGATGAGGGATGGGCCAGGTACTGGGCTTGGGTCTGGTGGGTGCTTTGGTGGGTGGGCCTATAGTTGGGTTGGGTTAATCAAATGTTTAAATGAGTTGTATTATGTATCATTATTATGTATTATTATTATTATTATTATTATTATTATTATTATTATTATTATTATTATTATTATAAATCTTTATATATATAAATATATATATATATATACATAAAATGCTACAAAATAAATAATAATAGAACTAGTCGTTTAAATCCAAATTATTAGTAACGTATAATTATTAAATACGAAATGTTACAGTTGAGACGTGTACAGACACGTTGTTTGGCAGTTGTCAGGCGAGTGTGCGCGTGAGGCGCGTGTGTGGCGTCTGTTTGTCTCATATTGTACACATGTCATCTCTCTGTTGGGCTCATGTACAAAAAGGTGTGGCTGGCTCACTTGTCCTGACGTCATCTGCATTAATTACTAAGCCTATATAATCAATTTTGAAATTGCAGTTTCCCACTTCCATTCGTTTCATATTCAAAAATCCTTTAACGTCTTTTTCTCTAGCCTTCTCTACATCTTTTTGAATTTTAGCCATGTCCCAAGATACACAAAACATTCCTGACTCAAGCAAGACGTCTGATTTTGTAAAAGAGTCTGGAAAAGCGTTGTCCAAAAGTATTGATGCCACGACAATTAAGAGGGATGAAGCCTCCTTTTCTGGCTTTCTTGATCAGTATGGAATTTTGAAAGAGTGGGAACCAGAGCTTCCGGTAGAGGGCAAGACTGCATTGCAGGCACCTCCTGGCAAAATTACTTTGTATGCAGCGGCATTTTCTAACTGTTGTTTCCGTCTTCCAGCCACAAGGTTTATAGTGAATGCTCTTCTGACATATGGCATTCATCCTACACAATTGACCCCATTTGGGTGGTGTCGTTTGATTCACTTTGAGGCCACATGTAGGGCGTTAAATATCAAGCCTACATTCGAAAGGTTGAATATGTTCTATGTTTTGGAGGCTGCTCGTGGTGGAAATGGTTGGTATAGCTTAGGTACACGCAGGAAGGTAAAGCAGCTAGTGTCTGAGAATCTGAAATCCATGTATGAATGGAAGGATAAATTCTATATCCACCGTGGAGTTCTCCCTGCCTCTTTTCAGGGGATGACAATCGGTTTGAAGGAGAAGATTGCTGAGTTATCACCGATGCAGGGGTATAAAGAACATGAATGGTATAAGTCACTTTGTGATCATGCTACTCCGCTGGTGATGGATAAGTGTCCGGAGGGTGTGCTGGCGTTGTTAGGGCTCAGCCTTATAAGTCCAGAAGGGCATGATCCTTGTCCTCCTAAAAGTGATACTACTGTCTCTATGCTTTGTTTAAGTATCTGCGCATTGTTCTAAGGTTGTTATTTTTGTAACTGCTTGCAGGTGTATCTTTGTTTGATTTATTTGCGTAGAGGGGTGAGGCGAAGGTTTTATATACTCAAATTGCTGAGGGTGCGCAAGGACTGGTTGAGAGGATGAGTTCCAATTTTTTGTTTCCAAACCTCGTTGATCCTCCCAGGCATTATGCTAGGACAGGTTAGAAAATTTCTTTGTGTCTTTATATTTTTCCAAGTATCATACGTGCGCGAAGGATGCGCAGGTGGGTACGTAATCCGGTGCTGATTTTGCCTGTCCTTCGTGACAGGTGCGGGTATTCAACTCCGCCGAAGGGTTTCCGTCGAAGTTGAAGAAGTTACCTCTGAGCATCGGGAATCCGTTGGCTAGTACTGGAATTGTTGTTTATTTTCTTACGTATGGGTTGATGTACACAGATGTGATTTCCGCAGCAGGCACGAGTACCTCCTAGAAGCGTGCCAAGGCAAGTAAGAAAACAAACCACCAACCGCTCCCATCATCGTTGAAGAGGAGGATGATGAGGTTACAGAATCTGATACAGAGCTGGAGCATAAACGCCGAAGGCGTCAGTCGCCTGTGCGTCAGACGAAGGATGTTCCTGCGGAATTGTTCCAGCAGAGAATTGATGATTTGAAGCAGAAGCAAGTTCAAATTCCGCAGCCAACTGGGGAAGCTGCTGTGATGCCCTGCCCTGAGCCCATTGCGGCGGTTCCTGTTGATGTTTTTAAGCCCCTTCCTATATCAAAAGGTTTGGGTAAGCTTGAGATGGCTGTGACGCCACCACCAGTTCGCCAGAATCTTCCTATGAAGACTCTGAGGCATTTGTCAGTTATGAGTGATTTAGTCTGGATTGAATGTTTTGACCGTGACTTCGTATGACTTTATAATAGTCTTTCTTGTAGCTTATTTGCTGTTTGCGGAGTCTCTCTCGGAGCGGACTACTTCTGAGAAGGAATTATGTCCGGATCCCCCTATTACTGAGAGTGTTGGTGTAGTTGATGATCCTGTGGATAATGTGACGAGTCTGAATGTATCAGAGCTAGTGATTGAGGAGAATGTAATACCTCAGATAGAGCCGGCCGCAATAATGTTATTATTGCTTTAGAGAAGGCAGTTGGGAAGAAGGTGGATGAAAGCTCTACTCCTAACTTGAATGTTGAAGAGCCTGCTGTTGTATTGGAGCAGATGCTAGAGAAAAGTTCTTCGCAAGGACTAAATGCTGCTACAAGTTTATGGAGTGGGAAAGAAGCTGAAAGCATTAAAGAGAATCCATCTGCCTTTGTGCGAATTGTGGAAGATTCCACGGATGTATATAGGAAAGCATATTCGGAGGGGAGTTGGAAGTCTAGCCAGTCAGGTCATGGACGAGGAAAGTTTTCCTCGCGTGGTCCTGATCAACCAAGGCCGTATCAGCCGTGCTGGGACATTATGGATGCAACCCGGTTTACAAACTCACTTGATGCTCAAGAGTTTGTAACGTTGTCCGTTCCGCCGGCTGAGCGTGATTATCAATACAGTGTTGATCGCAGGTCTTTGTTTATTGATATGTATATGAACCTTGCACTAGGTGTGAGCGGTCTTGGTTCCCTTATCCGACAAAAGAACGAGTTCATGCGTGATTGGCAGAACTTGAAGGAGTCAGAGGCTAGCCTATTGAAGCGGTCGGAAATTGATCATCATAAGAAATTAGCTCGTGAAGCGGCAGAAGAGGTGAACAGACTATAAAAGGAGAAAGCTGAAGCTTCTAAAGCGTGGGCTATTGCGTGCCAACGGACCAACCAAGAGACTGAGCACTTGCGTTCGACTATTGAGAAGCTAAAGATTGAAAACTCCCGGCTTGTCAAGGAGGCGGAGCAGAGTCAAAAGACTTACGAGGGGAAGAAGGCGGAGTTGGCTAACATAATTGACAAATATAACCGTCAGCACGATGATCTCATAAAAGCCACTTCGTCGTTGTCTGATGCGGATCAAAAGATTAAGCAACTTGGCATGGAGAAGTCCAAGTTAGAAGAAGAAAAAGCTTTGGCTGAATCCTCCTGCTCTCAAACTAAGTTAGACTTAGATGAAATGCGGACCGCATGCCGAGACGCTACGGATATTGCTATTGCTGCCAACGAGAGGATTGCTTGGTTGATGAAGGATGGTGTTGCAGGGGCAAGCTATTCGTTACCTTCATAGAAACTTTGTTTGTTTTGTTTTTGCATGTGTAAAATTGTAGTATCATTTTCTTTCAGATATTCAAGCGTGTGTGGAATGATCCCAAGTTGACGGGAGTTATTGCTCGCATTTCTAGTACCTCATGAAACAAGGTCTGAGCCTTGGGTTTTGTAAAGGTTTCTGTCATCATGCGGATGGGAAGAAGATGGAAGATGGGCCATATCATAACAAATCTTATGATGATGAAATGATACAGGGCCAAGATGATTATGAAACTTAGAAGTTTGAGGTGTTTGACTTGTTGGACGCATGTATGAAGACTGATGATCCCGTTGGCGAGTTGCGCAATTATTTTAGGGAGTCAGATCGTCTTGGTGCGGAGCTGGCTAAGAAGGCACGCAAAGAAGAAGAAGCCAAAAAGGCTGTCTCAACTGGCGAAGTAGGTACATCGTTCGCAGCTGGTGGAAAGCGAGAGGAAGCTCCGCATACTGATGACGTTTCTCAGTATTTAAATCTTGAATGAAGATGTTGTTTTTGTTTTGAACATTTTGAACTTTCTCAATCTTGTAATGTTTCTGAATGATCTTTCATATTCCTTTATATTACGCCTGTTGGGTATGCTTTTTATTTCACACGTGTGCCAATCATGAGGTGACGTCATCCGTCTCTGACACAAGTGTATGTCAGTCTGTTTTCTGATAGATGTGACAGTTATGACGGCTAGCGTCAGGCGACTGTCACACTTCTCTAGGGTAATTAAGTGATTACCATTAATGGTAATTAATTACTACTTTCTCCCTCTTCTATAAATAGTAAGTGCATGCAATCAGTTCCTTCACATATTCATGAAAAAACTCTTTCGTTTCTTTGAGAGAATGTCGACCAACATTCCTTCAAGCAATCTATGAGCAGATGAAATTTTAGCTGTGAAGGGGATGATGAGGCTGTCTCATCATCCTGTCAATAATGAGGTCACAGCAAATGCTTTTGATCGACTTGCTGAATACTATGGATATCTTTTGTCACAAAAGGATATGAGGCCTGATGATCTTGATGATTAGGGGACCTTTGATGGGCAGCCGTTGAAGATGAAGAAGCTTTCAGAGTTAGGAGATTTGCCCAAGACTCCAAAACTTAAACTCAAGAGAGTTAGAGGTCAATGGAGGCATGCTGCCTAGATCTCCAACGTTTAAGTGTTTGTAGGTAGATGCATATGTAGAAGCTTTTGAAAATGTTGTTGGATATCTATATTTGGGATATATGTGTTTTTTATAATGATCCCTTTGTTTTGTGTATGTTGATATAACAACAACATGTCTTTTGGTTGGTCTTTTAATCATATAATGATGACTTATATGAAAAATGCTTGATTGTAATATAAATGAATTGAGCATATAACTCTTATTACACACTTTGAAATAGTAAATTAAACATAGCATATGCGCAATTGCGCTGCATTCCAAGTGCGTGGCACAGGTGTACCATCTAGACGTTCTAAGGCATACACACCCTTTCCCAATACTTCCTGGATTCTATAATGTCCTTCCCAGTTTGGAGCAATCTTACCAGGTTTTTCGGCATTTGATGCCTCATTGCTGCGGAAAACGAAGTCCCCAAGGCGAAAAAGATGTTCCTTGACTCGCGCGTTGTAATACTTTTCTAGCTATTGTTTATATGAGGCTTCGCGGACAGAGGCTGCATCTCGACGTTCGACCAGTAGGTCTAGATTCATCCGCAGTTCTTTGTCGTTATCGATGCGTTGCGCCAACAAGACCCTTGGGGATGGGCATGTTTCTTCTGTGGGAATCACTGCTTCAATTCCATATGTCAAACTGAACGGTGTTTCCCCGTTGCTTGTTTTTTATAGGGTGCGATGAGCCCATAGGACATGAGGCAACTCATCGACCCAACCATTGCGTCTTGTTCCCAGACGGGCTTTGATGCCCTCAACGATGCTTCGGGTTGCGCGCTCCACTTGGCCGTTGCCTTGAGGATGAGCAATTGAAGTGAATATCTGTTTAATGTTCATAGATGACAACCATTCTTGTAGATGTTGGTCCGCGAACTGCGTATCGTTGTCACTTACGATCTCTAGTGGTAGGCCAAATCTACAAATGATAAATTCCCATATGAATTTTTTGATGTTGCGTTCGTCAATTGTGGCCAATGTTTTGGCTTCTACCCATTTGGTGAAGTAATCGATGGCGACCACTAGGTATTTGACATTACCCGGAGCTGTGGGGAAAGGCCCAACTAGATCGATGGCCCATTTTTGGAAAGGCCATGCTGATGTGACTGGTATCAAGTTGTTTTTTGGCCTGAGTGTTCCGAGCGCGTGTCGTTGGCAAGCTTCGCACTTGCGCAATTCTTTTGATGCATCGAGGTGCATTCCGGGCCAGTAGTACCCTGCGTTCATGAGTTTTTCCACAACCATCCTAGGACCCGCGTGCAACCCGCAGTTTCCTTCATGGATGTCTTTGATTAAATATGTGGCTTCTGCGGAGTCTACGCAGCGCAACAATGGTCCGAGGTAAGATCGTCGGTATAGAATACCGTCAACAACCTCGTAATGCAGGGCTTTGTGCTGCAACTTTCTGGCTTCAGCTTTGCTGGATGGAAGGATCCCCTTGGTCAAGAAAGCCATTATGGGGGTGATCCAAGATTCTTTTCCTGTTTGGACAACGTTTACTTACTTTTGTGTTAAAGATGGATTAGTCAGTACCTCCACCCGTACGTCTTTGTCCATGTGATCAAATGCGGTTGATGCAATTTTGCTTAACGCATCCGCCGGTTTGTTTTGGCTTCGACGCACATGATTTACTTTGCAGTGGATGAAGCTGTTCATTAGTTCTTTAGTGTGCCGCAAATATAAGATCATAGATGGCTCTCTTGCTTCATATGAGCCGTCTATGTGGTTGGCAACTAACATGGAGTCAACATGGGCTTCAATGTATTTCGCTCAAATCTTTTTCGCGATGCGCAAGCCTGCTATCAGTGCTTCGTATTCTGCCTCATTGTTAGTTGTTTGAAAATCGAGCCTTATTGCGTACGTATACTCTTTTCCTTCTGGTGTTATCAGACGTAACCCCGCACCGGCTCCTTCGTTGTTGCAAGCACCATTAGTGAAAAGTTTCCACTTTTTTGATTCATCCAGCAGAGTTGATTTTGAGGATGCTTCGTTTGCGCATTCTTCAATTTTATCTGCTGGAACCTCCGCGATGAAATCTGCCAAAATTTTCCCTTTAAAAGAGGGTCTGGCTTTGTATGTGATTGAGTGTTCTCCCAATTCGATGGCCCACTTGGCCAATCTTCCAGAAAGTTCTCGCTTGCGCAGGATGTCGTTGATACGAAAATCTGTGAGGACATTGATGGGATGCCCTTGGAAGTATCTGCGCAATCTTCTGGTCGAGTGCACTAATGAGAGAACCAATTTTTCCATTGTTGAATAGCGAGTTTCCGCATCCAACAGTGTACGGATAACATAATAGATTGGGGTTTGTACCCCTTTTCTATCGACCATAAGTACTGCGCCGACTGCCTTATCAGTGACGGATAAGTACAAAGTGAGAGGTTCTTCAGGTAACGGAGTAGTGAGTGTTGGCAGATTGCTCAAACACTTTTTCATTTCTTGAAAAGCCGTTTATGCTTTTGCGGTCCAGTGAAAGTTAGATTTCTTCAAGTAATTTTTCAGCGTGTCCACGAAAGAGAATGATTTAGACGCGTAGTTTGACAAGAATCTGTTCAAAGCTACGAGACGTCCCATTAACGTCTGAACTTCTTTAACGGAAGATGGGGACGACATGCGTTCGATTGCTTGGACTTTGTCTGGATTCAGGCGGAAACCATCTTTTGTTACTATGACCTCGAGGAATTTTCCTTCTTCCATTCCAAAAGAACATTTTCCCGGGTTTAGCTTCATCCGCACGCTCCGCAGTTGATCAAATGTTTTCTAGATATCGCTCAGCATCTGATCTTCTTCTCTGCTCTTGATTACCATATCATCGACATAAACTTCCAAGTTTACACCGTTCTGTTTCACGAATGCGGTGTCCATTAAACGCTGATATGTTGCTCCAGCGTTTTTTAGCCCGAATGGCATCTTGGTGTAACAGAATGTTCCCATGTCAGTGTGGAACGCTGTCTTGTCTTCGTCTTCTTTGGCCATCTGGATTTGGTGATAGCCTTTGTAAGCGTCCAAAAAACATTTAAATCTGTAAGGTGCTAGTGAGTCGACTTTTAAATCGATCTCAGGTAGCGGATAACAATTTTTTGGGCAAGCCTTATTCAGGTCTTTGTAATCGACGCACATGCGCCAAGTGCCATTGGATTTTTCCACCATGACTGGGTTTGCCACCCAGGTTTGATAGTTGCTTATGCGGAGAATACCCGCCTTCAAAAGTTCCATCACTTGGTCATTCATCGCCTTTGTTTTCTCCGACCCCATGCCGCGTTTCTTTTGAGCAACCGGTTCTGCATTCTTGTAGACGTTGAGCTTGTGTTCCGCAATGTGTCGTGGAACGCCAACCATGTCTGCTGGCTTGAAGGCGAATATGTCCATGTTCTTGGTTAACAGTTGCTTCAAATGTGAGCGAATGGAGTCGAAGATTACATGGCCGATGACAACTGTCTGTTATGGGAATGCAGGGTTGATGACCTATTTTTCTGGTTCGGTTCTGACAGTTGGTTTAGTTTGATTTGCGGGTTTCGGCGCATCTGTTGTATGGCACGTTTTGTTCCCGCGTATAAAGGCAACTCCTGTTCGCGTGGGAAAACCTGCCATCTGGTGTGGTGTGGACGCATTGCAGTTAAATTTTGCCAGTCCTTCCCGCCTTAACAGAATGTCATGTGAGGAAACTGACAGGAAGGACGATAAAATCGCACACCTCAGTGCGTGAATGTTTTCCGTCTGAGAGTGTCACCGGGAACGTAAGCATGCCCAATGGGAAAATCATCTCGTGAATAAAGTCGCTGTTACGGGTATCAATCTTGCTTTATCATCATCGTCCAGCTGATCGAAACATTGCTAGTACATGATGTCTGTGCTGCTACCGTTGTCTAGAAACATATACCTTGTCTGATAATTTCCGACAACGCCTGTAATGATCAATGGGGCTGTCGAGGAGGCCCCTCCCTTCACTCTTGGCATGATTACCTGTTCTTCCTTCCATGAGTCGTCATTCGCATCTGCGAATGTGCGCTTGTAACTTGTAGCTCTGTGAATCATGTTGCAATTGTTGTGCGTGGTGTTTTACATGTGGTGCGCATTGAGGTTGCGTATCTTCTTTTGAGGGGGCTCACTTCCTTCAGCGTTGTGTCTTTGTTTTCTCCGCATGTGCTTCACAAGGTGTGTTAGCTGATTGGATTTTATGGCATTCTCTATCTCCATCTTCAGACTATAGCAGTTGTCTGCTAGATGGCCATAGTCTTCATGGTATTCGCAGTATTTGGACTTGTCCACATTCCGTCTATCACCTTGGAGCTCTTGTGGTTTTGGGAATTGGGTCTGTTCAGTTTTCAATACCTCAGACGGTGTTTTAGACAGCGGAGTCCACTCGTAATTTTTCTTCGAGTGTCCTTTATGTTCACGAGGCCCTCTTGAGCTAAGCATGATCCGTGCATCTTGCGCGGAAGAGTATTTTCCTTCCTCTGTCGTGCCGGAAATTCTGGACCAAACGGATTGTTTTCCTTTTCCTCTGTTGTTAGAGGATGGATGATGGTTGCTGCTCTGGTGCGTGTTTTTGTTCCGATAGAAAGATCGTTCAGAGGACGCGTATACTTTTGCAGCTTCGATAACTTCATCCCAAGCGTTTGGTACGCCATCTTTTCCCGTCAGGCACTTCATTAAATCATCGTTTTTTATCCCGTGTATGAATGCTGCACGGGTAAGTTCTTCTCCGCAGCCTAGCTGAAGAGCTTCCTTGTTGTATCTGACGATGTAATCTTCCAAGGACTCATTCTCATGGTGCGGACACAAGAGGATGTGTGCTTTATCCTTCTTGTGCTTACGTAAGTGTGAGAAGTGATTTTTGAATTTCCGGATGAGATCGTCGAAATCTATTAGACTTCCGACGGGCAGACTTTCATACGAGACCCTGGCTGTCCCTGTTAATGTTTGCACAAACAGATGACACTAGGCTTGCACGGGCCAGAGTTTAGAACTGCCTGCGCAGTCGAAAGCATGCAGATGATCGTCCGGGTCACGTAGACCGTCATATTTCCTAATCGTGCTTGGGAGTTTGCATTCTTGAGGCATTGGTGCTAGCGCGATGCGCGCACATAACTTTGATCTCTCCGCGAAGGTCTTTGGTCTGTAAGGTTTGTAGAGATCATCGTCCTTTGTTGCTGGGTTGCTAGCAACAGATTTGGAATGTTGTCTTCGGTTGGAGTCGTGGTGTACTTCATTTTATGATTCATAGCCGTCTAGTTCCTCGTTCAGGTTGACAGGGTCGTGACCGCGAGTATTTCTACCACGGTCTCCACCACGTACCACCTGACGAGGACCGTTTGGACGACGGCCATTGTTGTCTTCCGGAGGTAATTTTGAATCATCCTCCATTGTGCCGAAGCTTAAAGTCTTTTGGACGTTCAGCTTAGCATTTTCCATAACCATCTTTTGGTACTCAGCGATTGTTTTTGAATTCTTCCTGGCTAACCATTCGTCCGGGTCTACCAGAGACTGGTTGTCTTGCTTCTCCTTTGTTCCTGTTAGTCCCCCCCTGATTCGGTTGAACTGAAATGTCGAAGTTGGCTGTTTCTGGGCCACATTCTTTGTTATAGTGTTTGGTGTAACTTCATTGATCTCGTCGTCGATTGTTGCATCTACTTCAGCAGTGTTTTTGTTTGCATCATTTGAGGAAACCATGGTTGGTAGTGTGAAAGATTAGTGAACCGTAAGGGATGGCGCCAATGAAGAAACAAATAGTCTTACCACCTGTTGGGGATGATAAGATTATGAGTATTTACAGGGTTGATCCTTCACTAGCAGCTACGGATTGAGGAACCTACAAACAAGAGTGGATTTGTGGATGTGGAGACGACTACACGAGGTAGTAGTTTATGACAAAAACGGGGTGAATGGGGATACTATCTTGTTATTGATAGCTCTCCGTGTTAGCAGAAAGTGTCCTCTCTTACTAGGGATATGATCCCTTATATAGGAGAGGTCGTATGCCACCATTCCCCAAGTCCTAACCGTGGTTAGGTTGTCTCCATCACCCTTAATTATGTTAGTATGGTGATATAAGGAAAGCTACATTAATGGAATGGTGGAACGGTCTACCGCCGTTAATGTTGAGTCCACGTGATTGTTTCCTTGATTCATGCATGGCGGTTGACCATGCATGATATCTGCCTTTGACCATGGCTTGACTTTTGACCAGGCGTGAGCTTGCTTTGACAATTCCTTGCGCGCGGGCTCTCTCCGCGTGGTAGTGTTTTTCCGGGTTTGGGTATGCGGAATAGTCCATTTAGTACCCAATCCCATCAGATGCAAAGTTCTCCAATGGTTAAAATCCTACATTTAGTACCATATGTACCTGTTTCAAATCCCTACGGACGCGCCTTTTTTTTTCTATTTTTTTAATTCAAAACCCATCTAGGGTTTGATAAGGAAACTAAAACAAAAGCCACACACACGTTATAATGGCTGCTGCACCTTTCATCTTCTCCAAAACCACACAGAAACCACTATACGGTTGTGCCCCTGCCTCCTCTCCTCCCGACGCTGGACTCCACCCTCTGTCCCTCACAACGTACTCCTTCTCCTCCGACCCCCCTGCAAAAACCCCAAGCCTACATGTTATTCAATAGTAATTTATTGGTTAATAAAGTTTTAATTTAAGATAGTTTTAGTTGCTGACATATTATTTTATTACCTACAGGTTCAGCTATATTCCTTCCAAGCGAGAAGAGTTCTTTATTTTGTTATGTTTGCAAACACCGAAATCGCAGTTCTGTACTTATGTATCATTTGTGCTTCTACGGTTCTTCATTTAACAAGTTAGTAACACTTTAGTTTTTAACAAGTTACTTGCGTTATTTGATTGCTTAAATGCTTAAGTTCATAAGTTGATTTGTGTATTAATTTATTAGGCATTTAGGTAACTAACTCATTACTTAATAGTTAATACTTAATTTGTAGATTGATTTAGGAATAAGCATTATAACAATATCAAATCGAAACTGAAAGTGTGAATCTAGTCTGTTTTTATGGTTGAATAATTTTAGGGGTCTTAAATTATAACCTGTTGAAACCTGAACCGACCCGAACCGTCAAACTGACCCGAACCGCTAAAACGACCCGAACCCCTCTCGTGACCCGAATTTTTTTATGTTCAGTCATATGAAGCTGTAGCATCTAAAAAGAGAACCCAGTGAAAAAAATTTCTGGATCCACCACCAGTTAGTATCACAGCGGACGTCATGAAGGGCATGCATAATAAGCACCGGCTAAGACATACGGTAAAGTTTAAACAATACATCTGCCGTCCATGAAATACTTGTAAATTAGTCTTCAGCCCAAGACATGTATAAAATCTAAACTGACCAAGACCAAATTGTTTTTAAATAACTAAAGCCGTTTTTAGATCCGTCTCATGATCCCAATGGGTCTCCACCTGGACCCCCTAGTTCAAACTGTTTCTAATGGACTAAGGGCCAACAATCTTCAAAATGGGCCTGGGTAGTTTTGTTGACTCTGACTAGTGATGGGAAAAAAAAAAACAGTTTGGGAATCGAAACCGGTACAAACGGTTTCGCCAGAAAATGGTAAAAAAAAATTAAAACCAGCCAAACGAACCGGTAACGCTAAAAAGCGATTGGAACCGAAAAAAACCGAACTGAAACCGGTTTAAGAAAAACACGATTTTGGCACCATAAACACAAATAAAATTATGTTTTCTTCTTTTCTTTTTTTTTTTTGTATTAAAATTCAGTTTTATTGCTTAAAAAAATCTAAAGGTTAATAAGAGATAAACTTTATGTAGTTTATGTAATTTTAAAATGTGCGTACATGAACCAGAATGGAACCAAAACTAAAACCGGGTAAAAAAAGTGATTTGTTGCCGACCAAAACCGAGACAAAATTGAACCACTTTCAAACCGAAACTGGTTTGGCTTGGAACCGCTTTATACGTGAAGTAAAGTTTTAGCATTAACTTATCCCCAATGATTTTGAGACCGGATCGGACCGGCCGGTCCGATCGGGAATCGGACCCCCGGCCGATCCGAGTCGCATGATTCGATAGGTATGCTGTTGAACCAGGTTGGTTCGGTGAACCGGCGGGTCCGACAGGAATTCGGACTGGTTGAACCGGATTTTATAAAGGTTGAACCGGATTTCATAGAATCTTCGAGATTTTTGTTGACTTTTTTGACCAGTTTGTTGAACCGTTGGACCGGTTGAACCGGAAATCGGAGGGGTTGTCCGAATCGACGTTCGATCGGGTCCTGAAAACATTGCTTACCCCTAGATCTGATACGACCAAAGTTTTAAGCTTTTAGCTTAGGCCCAAAACTATTCTTTCCGACTTTTAGCCTAATAGCAATATCAAACTGACTTATTTATTGTTTTGCCCAACAATCTATTTAGCCCAAGATTTAAGTTTTGACATAAACTTAGTGTATCTGGTGGTCACAAATCTATGTTACCTTATCAAGGAGGAGACATGGCTAGAAAAGTAATTTTACACCCATTTTAAGAACCATATCAAGAGACTCATGCTTTAACATAGACTAGTAGGGACATAGACTAGTAGGGAAGCCCGCGCGTTGCTGCGGGTGTTCGTCTTTTTTAACATATTGGGTTAAGTAATAAAAGTTGAAAACATTTGCATATTGCAGAAGTACACATGAATAAGTTATATATGGTTATCAAGTTTGAGAACCCATATATGATATATGTTTATGCATATAGTTTTAATCATATAAGTTAGAAACATATTACAAATTTCCCATTTTTTCCCTTGTTTTACAACAATATTGGTGTTCTGATTGCACCATGGTCTCCTATCATTCTAGTATGTTAATTTTGTCTTAGTCGGTCCTATCCTCGTATCATTTTGTAAGAAAATTGTTTCGGTAACTGATTATTCTAATATTTACAAGTCTATTTTATGGATGCTTAGATATGGTATGCCATATTTTTTTACAGTAGTTGGTGGTATTTTCCATTATTCATTATTTACATTGTTATTTATACTTTTTCAATTTTTCATAGTATTACCAATTCGACTCATTTGACGTGTTTGTAGTTTGTGATATAACATATACCTATGCAACCAATTTGAAATTAAATGAATAGATAATTTTATGTATAAGAAACAACTACTGTATAGTTACCAAATAACTTACTTTTTTTTAAGTAAACTTCAATAAAACAACGAGCGCAAAACTCTTTCTCCAAGAAGGAGAAAGAGCCGCCTCAACCAAAGTTACATTCCCTCAAAATTACACCACGACCTCCAATCTATACAAACTTTTTAATATCTACATCTAAACCACAAGTAACTCAAGACCTTTATCTCCGAAATTAACTCGGCCAACTTGAACTTTTTATCCGAGAAGATGATGTTCCTAGTCTTGCACAATAACCACATGGCAATAAACATAATACCATGAAAAGCAACTTTCTGCACCACCTTTTAAACCTGAAATAATATGCATACGAACCACATCTCGGACATAAAACAAAAACGTATTCGGGGCCCCACACCATTTGAAAATCGCTTCCCACATACCAGCCGCAACCACGCAACCAGAAAACAGATGCTCAGACGATTTTGTACCCTGGTCGCAGAGCGAACAGTTAGTTCTATCAACCCGAATGTTCCTTCTCACCAAGGCCATCGTGGTGGAAATTCTGTCCAACTCTGACCGCCACACAAAGATGTTAACTTTATCCGGAATCCACTTGCACCAGTCCAAGATGAAAGCCGAACTGTGCTGAGAATTCAACTGAAGCCATAGCTTTGCCGATTTAACTGTGAAAGTGCCAGACCTGTCCCCGATCCACGACCACATATCTCTAGCATTCGACACCTGCACATTCTGCATCAGATCTGTCAAGAGGACCTTCTCGGCCTGCACTTCGTTGTTTCTGGACACATGAACTTATTTAGTCTTAATTTCCTTAAAAAACACAAAACACACATAATGTTGCTTTATAACATCTTCCAGTTTCAAGCTCCTTGCAGAATCCCTGTTAGAAACCAAAATGAGATCAATGGAAAAGCATCCTTAGAAAGCGGGTCAAACGGATAAATTTTGTACATGTTGGAAAACTTAGCTGACCCATATTATTTTTTTGATCACTTCCCTTTTATAGAGAGTGGACAAAAAAGAAGTCATTTTGTTCAA
The DNA here is from genome assembly GCA_030844895.1 of Ambrosia x helenae. Taxonomy (NCBI): domain Eukaryota; kingdom Viridiplantae; phylum Streptophyta; class Magnoliopsida; order Asterales; family Asteraceae; genus Ambrosia; species Ambrosia x helenae. The sequence goes on from CM061232.1 coordinate 108,343,325, forward strand.
GGTCTCAGAATGCAATAGCTTAATGGGATGCAAAAGATATTTTATGGTCTAGATCAAATCAACAATGAAAAATGAGTTAAATTTAGAGCGTTTGGCTAGATGCAACTTATATGGTGAAGGGTTCCAACAAGTAGCTGGAATAAAGATACATATTGCCTTTAGAAAGCGAATTTTGGAATTAGCTTCAGATCTGTACAGGTTATATATAGTTCATGAAACCACACAAAAGGACAAACAGAAAGTAACATTGATGTATAAGCAATTAGACCATACGGAGTGGAGGAGGGGGGAAGAGGGGCATGAAGCGCCATGTGACACTTGTGGCACTTCTTCAACTACTTGAATTGATATATGTAAATTAATGTATGTCAGTTATTAATGGAATGTCATTAAAATTAAAACCTAGCCATGATCTTGCTTAGGAACCAGAAATGGAGAGAAGAAAGAGCAACCAATTTATGTGTGAGTCAAGCAACCTGATCCATGTTTTCAAATACTTCATCACCATAATCCACGGATACCAACCAATTTATGTTTTACATATGATGACGCATACAAGTTTTACACATTTATTTAAACCATCCAAACAATATACAAATTTGTCAAGCAAACCAATTCCTTTCAAAGAGAGAAAAAGCAAGAACAATGAGAAATTAATTGACTAATGTTAAAATGTTAGCTAACCGTTCCATCTACTGAGGCATAAACTAATCGAGTAGTCATCCATTGACACATTGATACTTATTAATGTGGCATATAAGGGGTTCCTCTGCATAATACAATTCACCTCTCCCAACTTTCATAGTATCAATTCTCAAAACACGTTTTCCAATTCCAACGCAATAACTTCCTGCAAGATGAAAAAAAACCAGCTAATATCAATAATATACCCAAAGTAAAATTATCACAGACTTAATTTTTTTTATTCAGATAAACATACGCGTTGCAGCGGGTGTCCCGACTGAAATCAGATGCAATATGTGAAACTCAACTTTTGCCACTAACATTTTATCCAATCTTGTACCTCATAAAAGAAACCCATCAACAGCTTGTTATAATATATTTCGCGCATTTAGTGCCGGATTTGAAATAGCCACCAGAGCTTCCCTCTTTGATGGGCCTATAACAAACGCAAATTTGTTCATGTTCAATTCGCATCACATATCATCATCTAGAAATTCAGAAGCATCTATGTGTTAAGCAAAAAATCAATATCAATATTAAATATAATACATGAAGACTGAAGCCTTCAATATGAAGGTTACTATAATAATGCGAGGCCAATAGCCGTGATCGAAGGCCGAAACGGCACTGGATTGATGTCCCAATTATGATAATCAGCCTCAAGCTCCACAAAATACGTCAAAATCTCAATACATAAACTTAAATCACAGATTTCAACAGAATCAAAAGAATTAATGGTGAAATAACAATGATTAAAGTGATTTATTTAGCAAAGAAAAGTGCAATAATAATAAAGATGATGATGCATGTTTCACCTTCTTATGGCAGCTTTGTCCCAATGACTTTAGCTTTTTGTTGACGAAATCATTTCTCTTCAATAAAAATGAGAATGACAGCAAGACAACATACCTCAATATTGACAAAGGGGGTAGCAACAACACCTACTGCTTTTCTTCTTTTATTTTAAACTGAAATCAAGAACAAATAAAACACTAAGACTACAAATCCAACTTCAACTTTTCCAAAGACGATGAAGTCTGGCCTAAACATAAACAATTGTCAAAGGCCCAATTTCAACCCCCTCCTTACCATCAATAATATAACAGGATGATCTACAAATAACAATCAAACACAAAATGAAGACAAACCTAGCCCTAACAGTATAATTTTACAATTTTACAAACACATAAAGTTAACAAATTCCGACAAACAATGATTTAAATTGAAAAACATGGAACTCACTCACGCACAAATGTACAAGCTAGAGCCTCGTCGGTTACCTTCATCTTCGTCCTGTAGGTGTGTCTCTCATTCCTGTCTCTCTCTCTCTATCTCTTATGTATCGAAGAGGTTTCAACATGGGAAGAAGATAAAGAGGGTTTTATACTATGTAGGGTTTCAAGGGAAGCCAATGGTCACTGAAATTGAAGTGGGCGTTCATATTCATGTTTGCATTCATGTGTGTGAATTGAAAATGACGATTGAATGCTCTGGAGTTAAGCCTGATGTACAGAGGGGCAGGGTTGGAAGACATTTACAAGATTGCAAAGAAAAGGTTGATTGAAATCTCTATATTACCCCTTCAAGTGTCTTAATTGTCACAATTATCCCCATAGTACCCTTAAATTTCTTGCTTAAATGTGTTGTACATCTTGTTTGTTAGGTTGTATGGAAATGAAAATGACCATCTTAGCCATCACTCCTCCTTAATAAGATAATATAGATATGTCATGTAAAACTTCCCCATAATACCCCTTATTGCATTATGCACTTGTACTATAACTATAACTATATAAACTTATCCCACAGTTACTTTGCTTATTATTCTTGCGCCACATTTGTTCACACACCTTTCCAACTTCTCACATCTCTTACCTAACAAAACCCATCAAATCCATCAATATGGCAACGATCAACCACACTAATCTTAATGCAAAAATGGTAACATTAATTTTTTTATATATTAGGTTTTTGCTCAGAGACATGGGTGCCTATAAATCAAGACTTGTTTTACGGTTTGTTGAAGGCCAATTTCTTGAATTTCAGGTTAGGTTTATACATTTTTTTCACTATACAATGATATTTACAAATTTTCTAGCAAGTAATACGGCCTTTACATTTCCATTACTCTATTTTGTATTAATATTTGATAGTAAACTGAATCCGTTTTCAAATAACAGTCTTGTATTTTCTTTGAATGTTGATGCGTTTGGTAATTATAGGTTGTCGTAAGTGTTTTGGATACTCGGTTGTATTTGTTGATTAATTTGATTTTGTCTTTGTTGTAATTTAACTTTAGTACGCCAGGAGATGGAGCTGGGAGTTTACTGTCTTTTTCAGCGTCCGTGGCAATAGAGTCGGAAGGTATATTTTAAGCCAATTTTTTTTTTTTTTTTTTTTTTTTACATTCCATTTATATATTTTGAAATATTTCGTATCATTTTACTGTTGGTAATATATCATTAGCGTTTTAGAAAGAAACTCTGATGTGCGACAAGATATGGAATCTATGAAGGTAAACTGAATAACCAAATTTTAGGTTTATATTAAAAATTAACCCCTTATCTTTACAAGAATCGGTTTTGCTTTGAAGAAGATTGATGAGTGTTTTGATGACACAGAAGCAGATGTCGATAACCCTGTCCTCAAGGCTAAGCAAGATGCACAGGTATCTATCGATAGTTGATTGTAGCAAAGTTTTTTTTTTTTTTTTTTTTTTTTTTTTTTTTTTTTTTTTTTTGTAAATGACACACTGAAAGCAAATATATTGAGGTTTATTTTGTAATTTCAATATCACACAAGTAAGCCTAATAAAACCTTTTTGGTTATTCATATACATCGTTTTTCATTTATAGACAATGGAAGGAAGAAAGTGTGTTTTTACACTTTTCCTACAACTTGGCGGGCTAACACGGCTACGCTTGTGCATTGTTCAAAAAAAATATATTTATCTTAACCGTCCCGCAGCAATGCGCGGGTTTCCCACAAGTACAATTAATAATGTAGCATACCACGAAAAAAAAGATTTTGACTTTTCATATCTGATTTGTCTAAGAAACATGTTGTGTTTGGGGTCTACATTTTTCATTAAGCTGTTCGTGTTCAAGTTTTACATGTTTAGCTACTTAATTGAATCACCGTATAACTCATATTTTATAATTCACCACCTCAGTTACTATTCATCAACTACCCGTTTGACACATTTAGGTAAGCAAGTCAAAACAAGTCTTGTTCGGATTACAAAATTTTAATTGGGGGGGTAAGATTAATGTTTTTAACACAAAATTAAATATGGGCCCTGTTACGTTTGGACATTTTAGCACAGATTCAATTGTTTCCTTATTTAACAAAATTTATGACCAGGCCCATTATCCAAATCACCCACACCGTAACAAGATCCCCCGCGAAACACCTGATCCCACCCCACCGCCCCATGACATCATCCTCACCGTCCATCCTTATCCCCATCCAATCCAACCGTCAAGACCAAGTCCACAATCTCACAACAACATCATCCATCAAAAATCAACGGTCCAGATCACCCCCATCCCCATCCCTCCAAACCTAGGGTTTGTTCACACATATTTAACCTCCTCACCCTTCATCACCCCTCTGCAGTGCAGTCCTCTCTGCCCTCCAAAACCAAAAAAATAATTTCCAAATTTATATCTTATTATTATCATCTTTATTATTATTTACAATAATAAAAAAACCACTCTTATATTAAGATCATCACTGTTATTAATATTATTATTATTTGAAAAAAAAGAAAAAGATGGCGCAGATTCAGGTGCAAACACCGGCGGTGGCGGTGAGTGTTGGACCTAACGGTGGTGGGACCCAGGGACGGGAACGACGTCGATATATGTAGGGGATTTGGAGGCGAATGTGACGGATTCGCAGTTGTATGATTTGTTTAATCAGGTTGGGCAGGTGGTGTCGGTTAGGGTGTGTAGGGATTTGAGTACTCGACGCTCGCTTGGTTATGGTTATGTTAATTATAGTAACCCTAATGATGGTTAGTATTCATTTGTGTTATTATTATTACTATTTTTATTAAATTAGTGATTATATTTGTTTGAAAATTTGTTTATTTTATTGGTAGATTTATTGATGTGTTATTTATTGTTTAAGTGTGGTTTAATGGAGTTTTGCAATTTATTATATTTGTTTTTAGTTAGAAACAGAGTAAAATGGTTTACAATGCTTAAATTGTTTAGTTTATTTGTATTTGAGTGTGTATTTTGTTTGTTAGCTTGAAGGTTTAGCTCAAAGTTTATATAGGATTACTTATGTGATTGATTAGTTATGCAAGTGACATATAAGTTTCTTTTGTACATTTAGAAATGTGAGTTTCTGCCTTTTAGGTGTATTTTTTATGTCTCTATTATGTTTTTGTAGTACATAGTTGAGTTGTTTATTCCTTACATTTAAAGGTTTAGTCTAAAGTATATTTAAATTGATAAAGATTTTTATTGTTCTTTGAACTTTTGTATGGTTGTTTTATGATTTACCTATAAGTGTTTGCTCAGTTATGCATTTTTCATATACAAATGTTCTTTAGAATTATAAAAATTATAAATAAGAATTGGTGCATATGTTATGTTTCTATGTGGAACCCTGTGACTGCTAGCTATTATATATAAACTAGTGCATATGTTATGTTTCTACTATGTTTTTGTCGTGTGTAGTTAGTTTGGTTGCAAGTTGCTTATGTCTTACTTTTATATATTCTACAGCTGCAAGGGCTATTGAGGTGCTCAATTTCACCGCGGTTAATGGAAAAGCTATTCGCATCATGTATTCTCACAGGGACCCGAGCGTTCGTAAAAGTGGAACTGCAAACATATTCATCAAGGTATTATCATTGTTTTCTAAATCCTGCTATGTTAATATGTCTAGGCTAACCTTCTTGCTGTACACAACATTTTTTTTCTCTATTTATTTCTAACTAATAATTATGTTCTTTTCTGTGTGCAGAATTTGGATAAGTCGATTGACAACAAGGCATTGCATGACACATTTTCTAGCTTTGGTACCATACTCTCTTGCAAGATAGCTACCGACGGTACAGGCCAGTCAAAGGGTTATGGATTTGTGCAGTTTGAAGCTGAAGAAGCTGCGCAAACTGCAATTGATAAGCTGAATGGTATGCTGATTAATGACAAACAAGTTTATGTTGGTCATTTTCTTCGTAAGCAAGAACGTGACTCGTCATTAAGCAACGCAAAGTTTAACAATGTGTATGTGAAAAACCTTTCTGAATCAACCACCGATGAGGATTTAAAAAAGATTTTTAGTGAGTTTGGGGCAATCACAAGTGCGGTTGTTATGAGGGATGCAGATGGCAAATCCAAATGTTTTGGATTTATTAACTTTGAGAATCCTGATGACGCCGCTAATGCTGTTGAAGCCTTAAATGGAAAGAAAATTGATGAAAAAGAATGGTATGTGGGAAAGGCTAAGAAGAAATCCGAAAGAGAACTTGAGTTGAAAAGTCGCTTTGAACAGACTGCGAAGGAAGCTGTTGATAAGTTTCAAGGTCTTAATTTGTATGTTAAGAATTTGGACGACTCTGTTGATGATGATAAACTGAAGGAACTTTTCTCTGAGTATGGAACAGTCACTTCATGCAAGGTTTGATTTCTTTAAATTGAGTTTTATTTAGTTTTGTTTGTTTTTGCGTTATGTTGCGATAAAGACTTTCTGTTGATAGGTTATGCGTGATCCTAGTGGAGTTAGTAGAGGTTCTGGGTTTGTTGCATTTTCATCTCCCGAGGAAGCTTCTCGAGCTGTAAGAAACATGTGTAACTTTTTTTAATGGTATTCTAATAGTGAACTAACATGTTTTCTTTAATTTATAACGTTATAGCTTTCCGAGATGAATGGTAAGATGATTGTGAGCAAAACCGTTGTATGTTGCACTTGCACAGCGCAAGGAAGAAAGAAAGGCAATGTTGCAGGTAAGGATATGATTGGTCTACTACCTTTTTACATCATTCATGATGAACAAAATCGTATTTATTTGATGATTTTGTAAGTGTTAATTATCAAACTGTATTAATTCTAGGCACAATTCTCACAAATGAGGCCAATCGCAATGGCACCATCCATGATGGCTCCTCGCATGCCCATGTATCAACCGGGCGCTCCAGGAATGGGCCAGCAGCTATTCTATGGCCAACCTCCACCTGCTATGATTCCTCAACAGGTATATTTATTAAATTTCATTTTTGCCTTTTTTGCATTTATCTAATCTTTATTTATTTATTTATTTATTTATTTATTTATTTATTTATTTATTTATTTTATCATCTGGGTTTAGGCTGGATTTGGTTACCAGCAGCAGCTGGTACCTGGAATGAGGCCAGGTGGAGGTCCTATGCCAAACTTTTTTGTGCCAGTTGTCCAACAAGGACAACAAGGGCAACGCTTAGGTGGAAGGCGTGGAACTGGTCCCGGCCAACAAAATCAGCAGTCTGTTCCAATGATGCGCCCACAGGTATATATGGTTCGATCCTAGTGATATTTTATTCAAAACTAGTAAAGCTACAAACTTTTAGAATTACTGTTAATTTAAGCAGATATATATTGTTTTTGATAATTTGGTGATTGATTGATGTTTCTCAGATGGTTCCAAGAGGAGGTATGTACCGTTATCCAGGTAGGAACGTGGCAGATGCAAATATGGCAGCAGGAGCTGGCGGTGGAATGCTTCCTGTACCTTATGACATGGCGGGTGTTGGAGGTATGCTTCCACGAGATGCTGCTACTCCCATCCCACAGCCAATGCCTATCACAGCATTGGCCTCTGCTCTTGCTAATGCATCACCTGAGCAACAGAGGACGGTATAATCTCCACCAACCATACGCTACTACACGTTTTGCTTTTGATTATTTTGACGCCCGGTTTATAAAATTTGAAATGTTTTAGATGCTGGGCGAGAACCTGTACCCGTTGGTGGACCAGCTGGAGCATGAGCATGCGGCTAAGGTAACCGGGATGCTTTTGGAGATGGACCAAACAGAGGTGTTGCACTTGCTGGAATCACCAGACGCATTGAAGGCGAAAGTTTCGGAGGCCTTGGAGGTTTTGAGAACTGTGCAGCAGCAGGCAAACAGTCCATCTCCTCAGATGGCTGCACTGTCTCTTAATGAAAACCTTGTTTCTTAAAGAGTGTTTTGTTTTGGAAAAAAGATGGATGAATGTTTTGGTTTTTGCTAGATGTTTAGGTTACTGAGTTTTTGTTAGGTTTCTTTTTGATGATTGAAAACATTAATAGGGTACCATGATTCTGTTTTGGATTGTGGTACTGCTTTTGATGTGTGGTTTTGTTTTAATTCAACTGCTGGACTTTGTGTGCTTGCTTCGGTTCACTCTTTTCCTCTCCACATTATATGATTTGATAAATGCTCGTGCATTTTGAGTTTTCTATAGTAATTTTTCTTTTAAGAACTAGTAAACGACTTGTTCAGGGCCTAACGTTTCCTATGGGAGGTTTGGGTTCAATTTCCACTAGCTACATTTGGACGACATTGGTGAAGGGGAAATGAGGGATGACCCGGCAATTGGCTTGGGTTCGAGTTCTGATCCCGACCGGTTTTACCGATTATTTCATTGTCGTGCCTTTGGGCGGGTGAATGGTCGGGTTTTCCCGGGAATTGGTGGCCCGGGTACTCTGTGGGACGCGCTTATTCAGTTCACTAACTTTGAAGACGCTTATAATCCGGGTAAGAGAGATGGCGTTGGAAACGGTTCGGGTTCATTAGGTTCTCTGGGATAAAGGACCAATCGGAATGGGTGGGGAAGCTAAGTGAGATTACGATTGATGGTGCTATTAACGGGGTCAATGTGGCGAAGTTTAATCAGGATGGTAGTTGGAGCAGTGTTGGGATGGAGTCTTTTCGGGTCGGGGCTGTTCCCAGGAATGGGTTTCAGGCAGCCTCTTTTTCTGGGTCTGACCCCACCTCTACAGAACCTTACCCTCCGTCGGTGGAGGTTCAAATCATTTTTCTTTCAATAATGCTGTCACGGGCACTCAAGCGACTGGTTCATCGTGCTCGTAATTAATCTCTCTCCTCTAATCTCTTCAGCTAGAACTTGTTGGAAGAGTTCTTCGCTTATAGGGGAGGTTAAAGAGTTGGATATTTTGGAAAAGTTTGAAGATGTGCTTGATTTTATTCTTTCCTGGGTGGGGTGGCGTGGGGGGGGGGGGGGGGGGGGGTAAGATCAAGTGTATTGGTTGACTGAAAGTTTTGTTAGTCTTTGGGTCTAATGCATATGCTCAGTTGTTTCTTGATTCCCAATATGAGAAGTGATCGTCATGGTTCAGTCGGTTGTTGATGGGAGGATCCGGTGTTTAAAAGGGTCACCTAGATCAAAGTCGTTGGTATCCCGTTGAATTTATGGGACCGGCATGTCTTAAACCGGGTGGGCGAAAGATGCGGTAAATTGATTTCGAAGTCTGCTGCGTCTATCAACGATTATGATGTGTCCGGGGACAGAATGGCTATCCTAATGAATAATGGTGATCGAGTGTCTCGTGAATTCAAGATTGTATGGAACGAGAAGATTTTCTGAATATGGGTTGAAGAGGTGGATTATGATTGGTTGCCGGACTGTTTCTCGAAAGGTCAAGAGGGTGGTGACGTTCCTGTCCTACCGGTGATCAAGTCGGTGGTTCGAGACGAAAGACGGGAATCAGAGCAGAGTATCACTGACAATTTTCCGATACCTAAAATGAAGTCGGTTGTGAATCCGATTGGTGTCGATTTGGAAGCTGGAGGGGTGGGACTTGAAGAGCCTTGCATGGGTTACATGCATATGGGGTAGGTTTCGAGGATGACAATTTGACCAATGGGTATGATCAGAATCTTGATGGTCATGGTGGGACTAGGGAGGAGGATTATAGGGGGGGGGGGGGGGGGAAGTTAACGGTTCGGGCCATACAAACCAATCTGGACCAATCAATAATTTTGTGGAGGCCCATTCTTGCAGCCCAATTAATTCTAACCATGTTGAGTAGAATTCCAACCCTGATATTAACGATGAGAATTCTAACTATATTATTCCTGATCTCAATCTTTCAAATAATAGTGACCCTTTTGATTTAGTCGATATTATCGAAAGAGATGCTGAAGCTACAAGGTTTTAAACTCGGGGTAAATCTAAGCAGATTCCTAATATCGGTGACGAGTCTTGTGCTCAGTTTATCAATGCAGAACAGGCTATTTCTTTAGTTGATTATGAAGAAGAGGCTTTCTCCGATTTCGAAGAAGATGTGCGTGAGACTATAAGGTACGGCGAGGGTCTGGGTATTAATTTGAACGGGTTAGAAAATCAAGTTCGAAAGCTGGTTCAGGGAGGAAGGGTGTACAACGGTTCTGAATGTTTTTTGTTTCTTTAAACGTGAGGGGAGTTATTGGTCTGGATAAGGTCTCTTGGGTTAGAAACTTGAAGTCGTCTTCTAAAGCCGGTTTTATGGGTCTTCAAGAAACACACCAGCACTCTGTTGATAAAGACTTTTGGGGTAATTCACCTTTCGATGCGGCGTCTGTGGATTCGTTTGGCAGGTCTGGAGGCGTCGTGTCCATTTGGGATCCAGATTGGTTCAAGGTGGATTGTATTATTAAAGATGGGGGCTTTGTCATCACGTCAGGTGTGGCTAATGGTTTTGCGGATAGACTTAACGTCATTAATGTGGGAGAAAATTGCGGGGTATAAGGGTCTGCTGTCGGGGTTTTGAATCCTCCTGGGTGATTTCAACGAGGTGCGTTGGAGTTCCGAACGCCTTAATTCGGAGTTTGATTCTAATGCGGCGGCCATATTCAATGATTTTATTGAGGAACAAGGATTATTTGAATACCGAATGTCGGGTGGTAAGTTTACTTTTATATCCAACAATGTGGAAGTTAAATTTAGCAAATTGGATCAGTTTCTAATTTGTGAATTTTTTTTTTTGGGAGCATGGCCGAATGCTACTGTGGAGGTCCTCCAAAAAGGGTTATCGGACCATTGTCCGATTGTTCTTTCGTGTATTAAAAAGGATTTCGGCCCTATCCTGTTCAAATTGTTTAATAGTTGGTTAGTGGATCCGGAGGTGGAAAGGATAGTTGTCGAAATAATGTTGCTGGCTGAAGGTAATCATAATGGTTTCACTTTCATGGCTGGAGTTTTAAAGTCTATCAAAGAAGCTATCAAAAACTGGAGGTATTTTAAGAGTGTGGAGGAGAATAAGGCTCTAGTCGAGTACACCAAAGAGGTAGAAAATATTGACAGCCGGGCGATGCACAGTTCCTTATCTAGGACTGAAAAGGAGCATCGGGTTTCTCTTCGCTGATAATTTTGGAGTCACAGAAGGCGAAAGCTAGAGACATTCATCAATAGGCCCGAGGTCAACCATGAAAATGAAACCTTTATGGCGTTAACGTGAATGACGAGGAGGTTGGGGATATGGCCGAGACCCTTTCATGCAAAGCCGGGTCTTTCCCTTTCACATACTTAGGTATCCCGGTTGGAGCCAACATGAAACATACTAAAAATTGGGAACCGATCTTGTTAAAGACTAGACACAAACTTTCTGCGTGGAAGGTGAAATTCCTATCATTTGCGGGTCGTACCACGTTTGTCAAGGCAGTCCTCGAAAGTGTTTCGTCTTATTGGATGTCGATGTTTGTTGCTCCTGAAGGTGTCATTAAACAAATTGAAAGAATTCACCGAGATTTTATTTGGGGTAAAACTTTGAATGGACAGAAAATTCGTTGAATCAAATGGGATAAGTTGATTAGTCTGAAAAGTTTGGGGGGTTTCGGTATGGGAGGTGTCGAAGATTTCAACGCGGCGATGATAACTACGTGGTGGTGGCGCTTTAACGATGATCCGAACCAGCTATGGGTCAAAGTGGTTAAAGCCATTCATTTTTCTAGGATTGATAATCTCATTGTCCCTGTGAAGAAGTCGATTCCTAGTAATTAGAAAGACATTGCGACTGTTGATAAAATGCTTTCCAAGGCAGGGATTTCGCTCCATAACAGTATTAAGGTGATAGTGGGCGACGACTCCAAAACGCTATTTTGGAAAGATGTTTGGGTTTTGAATGTTCCTTTAAAGGAAAGATTTCTCATCTATATCGTATGGCGCTCTACAAAGACGGGTTAGTTTGTGGACCATTTGATTAGTATTAACGTAGCTTTGGAATGGAAATTACATTGGTGCACAGATTTTCAGTCTTCGATTTCTCAGGATCTGTTAGACCCGCTGCCGCTGCTTCTCACTAGGTTTGGCAGGAAGGTTAGGGCTGATCAGTGGGTTTGGGACGGCAATCCGGAAGTTGGTTTTTTCTGTCAAATGGGTTTGTTTGGTCGTGGCATCAGCAGGGCGCTCAAGTTCAGGTTCCGTTCATTTATAAATGGAACTCATGGGCGCCTAGTAAGAGTAATTTTTTTTGATGTGGAGGGTCCTTCTCAGTAGAGTCGCATTGAAGATTGATCTTGTTTTTAGGGGGTGGGGCTGCCGAATAGCTGCTGCGATAGATGCGGCTGTTTTGACGAAGATATCGATCATCTTTTCCTCAAGTGTCTTTGGGCGAGGAGCATTTGGTGGCAAATATTGGTTTGGGTTCGTATCCCTTTCCCTATGGCTGTAACAACAATGCAGGACCTGTTTTCGAGTATTAAAGAATCCTTGGGGCCAAAAAGATGGAAGATAACCGTCAGTGTGGTGGTGTTAGCTACCGTTTCTCGGATTTGGCATGTGCGAAATCTGAAAGTGTTTGAAAGGCTTTCATTCCCACTATCAAATCTGTTGACCTCATCAAAGAAGACGCGTACACGTGGATTGTTAATCGATCCAAGCTCAGTGTTCCGAGTTGGGAGAAGTGGGTTGATTTTGATATTCTTGATATGTTGTCCTTTTTGGTTGTTTTTGCGGTTGTATGTTTGCCGTCACCATCTTGATGGGCCTATAAATATATATATATATATATATATATATATATATATATATATATTCAAAGTCGTTTGTTGTTAAAAAAAAGAACTAGCAAACGGGAGGACGCTGCACCATTGGGTACCGTGATTCGGTAGTGGAGAGTGTTACAGTGGAGCATGTTACAGTAGAGAGAAGAGGGTTCTTGATCAGTGTCCACCTCTATTTCTGGCGATGGTGGTTCGGGTGGTTGATGTGGTGGTGGCACCTCTATTTCTGAAAATGGTGGTTCAGGTGGTTGACGTGGTGGTGGGTGATGGTGTCTGTTAGAATTTTCGGCCTAATTTAGGAGCGTTCAAATATGAGGGTTTGTAGTGTTTTTATTTTAATGTCATATTTTCTATTAGTGTTACTTTTCTATTAATATTACTTTACAAATTTAGAAAACACAAAAAAAATTAAAAAAAAAATGGATAAAATCATTACTCACCTAGACCACAATAGGGTAAGGTGACTTAAGCAGAAGCTTTATCCAGTGCCACCTCAGCGTCCGGTTGGCGCGATATGAGAGGATAAAGTTGGGTGCTCAAGTGAGCCATAACGCATAGTCTTAAATGGTGTGGGCTTATGATCGGACATGATGAACATTTATATGAGTCACTTGCCAACTTGTATCAATCCTCAATACTTTACCAATAGAGTAGGGCTGCAAACGAACTGAACTTTCAGTGAACAGTTCATGAACCGTTCAGTGGGAAGTTCGTTTAGTTAAACGAACGAACATGAACAGAGGCCACGTTCGTTCGTTTATGTTCGTGAACGTTCGGTAACGTTCGGTAACGTTCGGTAACGTGTTCGTTTATGTTTGTTCGATTGTTTATGTGTGTTTGTTTGTTTATGTTCGATAGTTTGATAAGGTTTTTTTTTTTTTAATTTTTATAATTTGTCTTAATATTATTTTATTTTTATTTATTTAAATAAACATGTATGTATGTGAATTCGATTTTATTAGAAAGTTAATATATGTCCGTTTGTGTTTGTTTCTGTTCATGAACTCTTCTTTGTGTTCATGAATGTCCGTTTGTGTTCATGTGCATTCATGAACAAAATTAACAAACGAACACGAACATGATTGTTTTCTTAACAAACGAACACGAACAAAAAATCTTGTTCGGTAAGTGTTCATGAACTGTTCGTGAACACATATTTTCCTTAACAAACGAAAACGAACAAGGCCTTGTTCGTCTTCGTTCGGTTGGTTTGCAGCCCTACAAGAGAGTTAAAGGTGTACTTTGAAAGCCATTAAACCGTTCAAGCCCAAATCAGATGTCTGTGTAGTTTCAGATTTATATGATTCGATGTTGACTATGTGATGGCCTAAGAGCACCGATTATGTGCTCAAAATTCATAAGTCCGGATCTACTCATTATTTCCGGATGAAGAGTTCCACTTTTCCCATGTTGTGGGTGTCATTCGTCTTTGAAGTCCGCTTGATAAGTTTGGAATTCTGGACTTGATTCCAAATACAGTAGTGGGCCCCTACACTCCAACAGTATTATCTTCTTTTCCCCAAAATGGCCACGGTTTTGGATGTTCGGATTTTTTTTACCAGTCTTAGAATCTGTTGCATACGGTTTTGGTCATTGCAACATTGGCTCCCAGTCGCTGGTTGAGCTTTTGATAAAAAAGATAACTAGTTGAGCTTCCGATATGGTGTGTTTTAAGCACATTTGTGGACATGACCAAAAATCTGAGCCTCTTGTTATTCAATTTATTTATTTCATATTTTTATCGTTTTTTTAGTTTTTATGTTTTGTTTAGATATATAAAAATGTAGTAAAAGCGTGCGATGATCTGCGGGGTGATGTGTACTTTGTAGAGTTTGGTATATTGTGGGAAAAGTGGGGTGTTTTTAAGGAGATGTGAAAATTTGATGTGGCGTTGAGGTTGTGATTTGTGGAAGTATTGAATTTTTTATATTGTGGATACTCTAATGTGTGCCGACTAGAACTTGAAGCTTTTTTATTTTTGATGGCGAACACGGATACCTATCTTTAAAATCTATTCCTAACACTTTGTGGGACTCGAATCTGTACTATTATGTAAAGGATAAAAACTTGGTGCCATTAGGCCAAGAGGTCATCAACACTAGAACCTGGAACTGACTATGAAAACCGAACATGCATATCATTTAACCTCTTTTATATATTTGTTAAAATTTTGAAATATGTAGTGTATTGAAACAAGTATAGCAAAAACTAACAAGGGTTACAAAATAAAGGGTAATAAATCAATTAATAGTCTAGGGTGCAAATTGACATAAAACAGTTTCAATGGACTTGTTATGCCTGCAACTACAAAGATATTGTATTTAGAAAATAGTTTCTTTTATTTTTACTAAACGCACTCCCTTCCTCAAGTTTCAATTTAATACAGTTTAACCCTTTTTTATTTCTTTTGCTCTTTGTCACTTGTTATCTTTTATTATTAATTTTTTAAACGTTTTTTTTTTACTTTTTAAAAGAATGTTTCTTTCTGAATGTCTTTTTTTATGTTTTTTAAAACTTGTTTAAATCCTTAAATCTTCTATATATCTTTTTAAATAACTTTGTGCATAATTTTTGCACCTTGCTATCTTATGTTTTAAATTTTTAATTCTGGTGTTGATAATACGATATTGTTTTCAGAGCTAGTTATAAAAATAATATTTATTTTTGTTTTTGCATGAAACTTGAACCTAGTAAACAATTATAATATCATTTAGCATTCCATACATTTGGTTTATGTTTTAAAAACTCATCGAAGGTAGATATGTTTTTTTCTCTCGCACATCCATCGTTGGTGTATTCTTCGAAGGTAGATATGGTGTTTTTTTGTTCAATTTTTTTTCACTTCCATCGTTGGTATATTGTTCCAGACTGCTATTTTCTTGCGGCCTTCAAATCATTGATACCCACAAATAATTTAAAAAGCCCATAGCTTTTCAAATGTGGTCCATTTTGAAGAATAAAATTGGACAAAAACAATCACATATATAAGAATAAAAATAAAAAGAAGACGATTACTTCATTTTTTGAAAAAAAATAATAATAATTGAACATCATAAAAATTGGATGCGCTAAATAAGAACTAAAAAAATTTAAACGTCTATTTATACACATGTAAAAATAATTTTCTTTTAAATAGAGGGGCAAAATTTGAGAACTTCTAAACTATTTCCCCTAGGAAATATGTAATTGATTTTTAGGGCTGGGTAAATATGTAATTAGGAGTCTTAGCAGGGGAAATATGTAAAAAACCCTTAGTAAAAAAAGGGAGTGTAAAAAACCAAAAATCTCGGGGGTGTCACAGTTGGCATAGGATTAAAAACCAAAAATCTCGGCAATAATAGAATTTATATTGGATTAAAATATAAAAATCTCAGTAATGAGAGAATTTGATACAACATTTAAAATCTTAGCGGAGATAAGTGATATAATTAGAATAGGATTAGTCCCCAACCCCATCCCCATCCGCTAAATTATATGTGAAACCAAAGTAAACCTCAATATTTGGGGATTTACATTTACACCCCCATCATATTTTTGAATGTGTTTGTGAGTGAAAAATGGTATTATTTATTTGATTATGAATATATATAAGGAATCAGATGTTTTTTTTTCTTAATAAAATTCAAATACTTTCATTCCAAGATAAAAAAAAATTACATCAAGATAACGGGTAGACGTGCAACATCTTATGAATTTTTTTTTTAAATGGTGACGAGAAAGTACTAAAACTATTGTTTTATTTAATTTTAAAGTTACTTTTAGATTAAAATTTAATACTACTGATTATCTATGCACCTCCTGGCTTGAATTTTCGTAGACACCCTTTTATTTTACTTTTAAAATGGATTTAGTGTTTATTAGGCTTAATTTAAAATGATTGTTAGTGTTTAATGAGCTTAAAATAGATAAAATGTTAATGGATCAAGTATTCCAAAAGGTATCTAGATTTTTTTTTTCTAGCAAAATAACGTGTATATATTTTTCTTTCAAAAAGCATGTATATTATGTATAAATTTTTTTTTCTGGGTAAAAGTGAGGTGATAATGTACGATTGGTGAAATCTTGGGGCTTAAGGAATGATGCTCGTGATTATGGTGATTTTAAGGTAGTTAAGGGTAAAGGTGAGGTGACAATATAAGATTGGTGAAATTAAGTACTTTGGAAGCGATTCAACTCATCAAACCCAAGACAGGCAACTAGTTTGAGATTTATACGGGTCGATGATACGTTTTAATGGCCTTACGGTCCGACTGTCTAAAACTTGGAACATTTTCTAAATGGAGAACACCCATAGACACCTAAATCTACAACTAAAATTCATCTAATGTGCATTTTATGGGACCTAAACCCACACTATTTCAAAAATCTTAGTAGCTATTCAACTTTTAATTTTAGCAAAAATCGACATGTGTAGCAAAAAAAGGTTAATAACGTAACTAATAGTTTAGGGTGTAAATTTAAATAAAACAGTTCTAATGGACTTGTTATGTTTGCAAAATAAAAAAAAACATTGAATTAAGAAATCCGTGTAATTAGAAACGTGATAAGATTAAAAAACCAAAAATCTCGGCAATGAGAGAACTAATATATGATTAAAAACCAATAGTATCGGCAATCATAGAATTAATGATAGAATTTAGAGGCGGTGATAGATTTTGAAAACCAAAAATCTAGGGGCTGATTGCTATAAAAGAACATAAGAAGACCTCTATTCTATTCTATACCAGTTCTGATAGCAAGATGGAAACAAAGATGTTGGAGCAATACCAAGAGATAATGAGAAGGTTAGATAGCCATGACAAAACCATCAAGTCCATACAAACCAGCATTCGAGACTTGATGGAGGGACTCAAGTTTCTTGTTAGCAAAGCCGATAGAGAAGAGCCATCAGATGATGATCATTCCCATGTGTTCATGAGTTCAGACACCGATACAGTGAGTTCGAACAACGGTGAAAGCCATGATTATAATGATGGTGATGATGATGGGGAAGGTGAAGGAACTTTCATATTATCACCATCTCGATACCATGATAACCAAACACACGACGTTGCAAAGCGCAGTCCTGTTATAGCATTGGTTTCTGCCCTTGCTGATGCGTCACGTTACCAGGACGACAGAAAGGATGCAGATCAACAGGTGCTCAGAAACGTGGAGGCGATCAAACAGTTCATCCGCTCAAGTCGAAAGAATCCTGCTAGAAATTGGGGGATATAGTTTTGTTTCTATTTGGTTTTATTAATTTTTCATTGAAGTATTTTGTTTCTATATGGTTTTATTAATTTTTCATCGAGTATAACTGATGTTTGGAAACACTATCAGGATTTAGGATGCCTTGGTTCTTATGAATTGTGTATTGCTTTAATGTGTTGTCACTTTTATCGATGTTTCATCTCATAATTTTATGTTATGACATCTAATTAAATTGTTAAAACAAGGGTAAATTAATTAAGTATAATTTTAGCCATTTGTGACTATACAAACTGGCTACAAAGAAAGGAGAATTATCAAACCTTAAATTTTATAGTGCACCGTACGTGTTAGGACCACCAGGAAACATATGTTTAACAAAACTTGACAGTACGTACCGACACACTAATATGATGAGAATTTAACATGATTGTTTCATCCGATTTCTCTTCGCCTCTCTCAATCGTCAACGAATCCCGGTTCTCCACTCCGTTTCCGATTTCACTTTGCCTCTCTCCCTTTTCAACGAATTGGGTTAATGTTAATGATTTAGTAATTCGGTAAATGTTGGCTGTATATGTTTGCAAAATAAATGTTGGTAAATTTAGTTTTATTATGTTGGTAGTTTGCGAATTGAGTTAATGTTGATGCAGTTTGGTAAATGTTGGTTTTATAAATTTGGCATAAAAATGTTGGTAAATTTAGTTTTATTATGTTGTTTGTTTTTATTGTTAGTTTGATGAATTTGATATTTATATGTTTGGTGATATTTTAATTAATTTGGTTAATTTTGATATTTTTATAAGATAAGTTTAAAAGTTTCTTTCAAAACCCGGAATTTCGAGATGAACTCCACAACTATTCGGCTTCAAACACAAGTTTAGACTCAAACAAGTTCGTAAACGAAGATACCGATGATGAAGAAGCGGATGATGGAAGCGACAATGATATGGAAGTGTTGTAAATTATACTATCTCTGTCCCAATTTAAATGTCCATCTTTCCATTTTTGGTTGTCCTAAATTAAATGTCCATTTTCAAAAAGAGAAATGCAATTTCCAGTTTTGCTCATAAAAGACAAAACACAATCAAAGATTTAAGGATATTATTGTCATTTTACCACATACAAACAAAAGATTTCTTAATATGTGTGTTTCTGGGCCTACGACCACAGCACACCGGTGTCGAGACCCTCTGCCACGCGACCCAGTTCATACACGCCTTCACATTAGACCCACCCCAAAAAAGATCCGCCTCATGCGATTTAGAGTATCCAAAACCTTCATTGGCGTCCTTGTATAAAGAAAAGTAATAGGTATGCAGGGAGTTTAATACCGACTTGATGAGAGTGACACGACCCCCGAATGACAGATTTTTAGCTTTTCGTATAGATAACCTTTTCCGGAACGCATTAATAACCGTTAACTGCATCCTGAGGATAACACTGTACATCCTGAAGATAGCACTGTACATCCTAAGGATAACACTGTTCTAACTACCCGGAATCAAAATGATTACATCAACGTCTGTCCATCCTCAAGCTAATGGACAATCCTCTAATAAGATCGTCATCAACAACTTGAAGAAGAGGCTTGGAGAAAAGAAAGGAAAATGGGCAGAAGAAAACCACTTCCTAGAATGCAACTGACCAAACACTTTTCTCCTTGGCCTTTGGAATAGAAGCCATGCTCCCAACCGAGATGGTAGTGCCTACAGCAAGAAGATATCTTCAGGAAGCAACAGCCAATTCAGAAGTATTGCTTAAAGACCTTGAGATAGTGGATCAACTTAGGAATGCAGCTAAGTTAAGGATGGCAGCTTATCAACAAAGGATAGCTACCACTGTCTCGGGGCTTGGTGCAAACCATACAATGCTTTGTTAAGCTTGTAAACCTTATCCTGGTGGATAGGATCCTCAAAACCCGGTGGTTGCCCGACATATACTTCTTCCTTGACAACACCTTAGAGAAAAGCACTCTTAACATCCATCTGATACACCTTGAATTTCATGTAAGAAGCATACGCAAGAAACATTCGAATTGCTTCAATGCGCGCAACCGGTGCATAGACTTCGTTGTAGTCAATTCCTTCAGTTTGACGAAAACCTTGTACCGCCAATCGAGCTTTGTTTCTAACAATAACGCCTCGATCATCCTTCTTGCACTTAGACACCCATTTAGTGCATATCTTCTTTCTGTTTGGTGGTAAATTAGTCAACGTCCAGGACTCCGAGTTTCTAAAATTGTTGTAGTTCTTGCTGCATCGCATCCACCCATGATTCGTCTTGTAAAGCTTCCTTGTATGTTCTTGGCATACAGGGTAAGGGCTCCAATGTTATCATGTGATGTTGCACGCCTCAGTTGTCCACGTGTCATCACACTGCTTCCAAGATCACCAATAACCTGTTCTAGTGGAGGAATCTGATGAATCTGAGATTCCGAATGTTCAGGAACAGGAATCACTGCTTGAACATTTAAATTCTCTGTTGTCTCCAGATCCTACCCGTATTTGATGAAGATGGAATATCTTGATTAGGGTTCACTGGTGATGATACTGTATTATTGTCCACGACTGCGTCACTAGTAACTTCTTCTTCATCTTCCGACTCAGAAGAATCAAGTGTTGTTGAAGCTTCCGGGAATACATCTTCTTCAACTATAGGAGCATTGGCATCATCAGAAGCTGTTGCTGGAGGAGTCACAGTGATCAGACGCACTAACGGAGAAGTTATTTCATTCTCATACTCGTAATACAATCTTAAAACAGCTTCTTCGACCAAGCTTTCTAGATTGAATGACTCAAAGAGTTCTTTGTAGTCAAACATCTAATTGGGCCCATTTCCTGGAAACATTTTGAATGTAACGTTGAACATCAACATTCGCCCACTCTTCAACTTGTCAAGTTCTTTTGTTAAATACACGTTTAAGTGGTGTCGCATATCCAACAAAATAACCTTCATCAGCCTTTGTTCCAAACTTCTTAGTAGGATTCAGCATCGTACATGGTGCCCCGAATGGTTCTAGAAACTCTAAGTTCGGCTTGCGTCTGTTAAGCAGTTCATAAGAAGTCTTTCCAAACTTCTTCATTGTCAACACATGGTTCAAAGTATAGCATGCTTCATGAATAGCCTCATTCCAGAACATTACTGGAAGATTAGAATCTGCAAGCATGGTTCGTGCCGCTTCAATTAGAGTCCTGTTCTTTCTTTCTGCAACACCGTTCTGTTGTGGAGTGTATGGTGCACTATACTCATGGTGAATACCCTTTTCATTGCACAACGCATCCATCATAGAATTCTTGAACTCCAACCCGTTGTCACTTCTAATTCTTTTGATCTTCAATCCATAAATGTTCTCCAATCGGGTAAACAGAACTTTCAAGTTGTTGAACGTTTCGCTCTTGTGTTGCATGCACATCACCCACGAAAATCTTGAGTAATCATCAGTAACCACAAGACAGTAGAGGTATCCATTAATACTTTTACTCTAAACAGGTCCAAAAAGGTCCATGTGTACACGTTCAAGTGGAATGGTAACCGAATTCACTTGCTTGGGTTTGTGGGAATGTTTGTGTTGTTTTCCCTTCTTACAACTCACACACTTATCATTTAGATGAAAGTGTTAACATTTACTCCTTCTACAAGCCCGTTCTTCACCAGATTGTTCATTTTTCTCAGGTGAATATGCCCCATCCGTCTGTGCCACATGATAGATTCTTTCTCTATAGCCTTAGACAGAAAACACGTCACATGACCCTGTGTAGTGGTTGCTTTGCTCATGTCAAGAATGTACAGATTGTTCACTCTCGGAGCTATAAGCATGATCCACTCTTTGGGTATAACGAAACCAGGCTTCAAGATGTAGCAAGACTTATCATCAAAGTGTACTAAAAACTTCTTCTCACAAATCTGACTAACACTCAGTAGATTATAATTGATTTGCTTCACATAAGAAATCCTCTCGAAACTCACAATCCCATTGCTAACACTCCCCGCCATCATTATATAACCACCTTTGTTTCCAGCGAACGCTACATACCCTCCATTAATATTCTTGATGTCAAAGAGTAGCGACATATTCCCGGTCATATGCCCAGAAGCTCCACTGTCGACAATCCAAAGAGTACTAACAGGGCCAGCTGGAGCTCCCTGCATCAATCACAACATGATTAGTTTTTACGAGGGACCCAAGCCTTTGTGGTCTTGGGTCTTTGAGTGTTAACATTCAAATATTCTTTCTTTTCACCAACTTTATGTTTTGAATCAACCTTTTTGTGATTGATCAAAAACTCTTCATAATTAACTTGAACCTTAGCAGTTGAAGTAGAAGCACCTGGAGAACCCTTTGGTGTCCAAGTTTGTTCCGAACGTTTAAGAATCCTAATTTGTGGTTTTTTAACCTCAACAGGTTTCTTCATATCGTTCTTGAATGAAACATTCTTGACTACCTTGTCTGAATGAACTGACAAACGTCCAGCCGAAGACTTAACATCAGGTTTTGGGCAAACCTTCTGTTTATCATTAGCTGTGTTCACCATTGGTTTCTTCAGTTTCTTCTCCAAAGCAATTCGGTTTCGATTGTCATAAACAATCAGATGGTTTCCTCTTTGTGGATAAAAACGGTTTTGATTATAAAATTGTTGTCTTTGAGGATAAAACTGTCTTTGTGGAAAAGACTGTCTGTGTTGGTAACCATCAACCGAATTCCTTTAATTCTGTCTGCTTTCAAATTCGTGCTTTTATGTCGCACGTATGGGCAGTGAGCAAGTAAATGCCCTCTCTCCACACACTTGTAACATGCACGGTACTCCTCAAATGAGTTCTTGTCATGGTGATTAGCGAATGATTTAACCGGGTATTGATCATCAATACACTTACGCCTTAAACTCTCAAGAGCGGGCTCCATTAAGTAAGCCGGTTCAAAAAAATCCGTTAATCTTGTTTTCCGGCTTGACAAACTCAGTGACATGAACCTTTGGTGTTTCGAGTCATCACCATACAATCGCTTTATTAGTTCAGGTGGAATATCATTTGTTTGTTCGTGTTTAAGAAACGAAATGGTACTCTCTTGCCAAATTTTCTCAATTTTAGAATAGTTAGCAAACTGTATGGGATACTCATCATCAAAAATTATATTATCGGATCCTTCGATCCGATAAAATACTTTCACAGGCTTGTCGCTCGAATCATTCTTATCACATTGCTAAATTGATGGATTCTTTTTGTTTTCAACCTTTTGAGGATGTGGAACCTGAGAAGGTGATACACTTTCATTCGTTTGAATGTAATTTTCCAAAGCAATATCATCACTCTTCTTAGATTCCTCATTCTCAGAATTTGATTCATCAGTTACATCGACCACTCCCTCATCATTCATTCCTAGAATCGGTCTCACATAAGAATTCGGATCACCAACACTAGAAGTGTTTGATTCGTTCTTCGATGTGGAATTCGATCTATCTGAACTCTCTAGTGTCACTGAATTAAGATTATGGTTTTCGAATAACACCGGAGAAGGAACAATTTTGTAGTTTGCACTACTGGATTGAATTGGTTCCTGAATAATATGGTCCAAAACAGAGGCCACTTGATTCATCAGTTAACTTTTTCAGCAAAACACTTGATTTTAGCCATTTCAAGTTTGGTTTCTTCAATTTCATTTATGTAATTATTAATGGTTATTTGTTTAAGTGAAAGAGTTTTAGTCAATTCAGAAACATCTTTCTTATAGCTTTTAAGTGTTTTGTTAAAGTCTCTCTCATCTTTTCGATATGACTCAATGACGATTTTAGCACTATCAAGCTAATGCTTTAGGTGCTTAACCTCATCACCAAGTCTATCACATGTACCATAATACTTATCATTAGATGAAGAGTTAGGACTTACCAGTTTAGGAGGATCTGTTATGGCCATCAAAGCGAAATGAGCTTCCTTTCTAGCGAAAAACTTGGAATAATCCACCTTTGTGAAAGCATAATCCACCATGCAGGATTTCTTCGTCATCAGAAAGTCTGCTTTGGCTAGAAGTTGATCGATACCATCATCAAGCGAGTTCACACTAGCCTCCGAATCAGATTCACTTTCTGAATCAGAATAAACAGATTCTCGATCATCAGAGACATCAGCAACAGAATCAATAGTAGTCCATGAAACCGTTTCTTCAACCGATTCCTCAACCTTCTCTGTAACAACTTCTGGAACCGCCTCTTGAACTATCTCCTCAATCACAACTTCAGAAATCTTCTCAGAAACTTTTTCCTTTACCAAGTCGTCATCAACTATCACCGGCTCCTCGCTCACCACCTCTTGAGCAAAACATGTAACATTACCACATGTAACTTATTCAACACCAAGTTGCATTGTATTCCAATCAAAACCTTCATCCTTCTGAATCACCAAATCTTGATTATCATTTTGTGGTTAAGTATTTGGTGTAGAAGCTGGTACAATGGTTCTGGTTTGGTTAGGTGTTGTTTGGTTTTGGTTGGTTGTGAATGTTTGTCTCGGTGTGGTATTTTAGGAGGTGTTTTGTCGGTTTTGGTAATTGTTTTGGTTCTGATAGTTGTTGTTGTTGTTTTAGCTTTGAAAGGTAACTTGGTTCTGTGATTGACAGTTTTGGTAATTTGAACTGTAAGGGTTTCGGTTATCTTGTTGTTTCGGTTGAGTACATTCCCTAGCAAAATGACCTCGGGTCCCACAGTTGAAACACGTAACCTTGGCTTTGTTGAAACCATAGGTAGTGTTCGGTGAAGTAGCAAGATCAGTTATGTCGGTCTTCTCTATAAACTCAGTCACCCTTCTCATCACGCTAGCAAATGCCCACTGAATATCAATCAGTTCCATCTCTTCCTTACCGATCTAAGCATAATCCTCATTAGTTAGATTGTTGTTGCCTATCTGACTAGCCACTAGTCCATTGTAAGAAGCGACCATTGCTGAAACTAACGTAATGTGTTGCTGTGCCACTTCCACTGTCACATTGTTCATGTTGGAAGTTTCCAACACAATCGGACTTTGGCTTGATGAGGCTTGGTTCATCACCGATGCAACTTGTGATTGTTGTTGTGGAGCACTCACCGATGATGTGTAATAACAAGCAGCTGACATAGGAGGTTGAGTTGTTGTGTATGAAGTTGGTGTGTATGATGGTCCAGATGTGTAATAACTAGCTGCACTCATTGGTGGTTCAACCTTTGATACAAAAGCAGTTTGAGGTGCAACACTTGCTCTTCCTGATGGAATAGAAGTAGAAGAAGATGATGTAGCATAGTAAAGCTCAGGATTTTGTGGAAAATGCGTTCTTTTTGCCTTTCTCCTTTCTTCCATCTCTTTGTTTTCCAGCTTATGAATACACTCGTTGATGGACCAATACTGAAATCTATCTTTTTCCTTCAGAACCTCAACATGTTGTCCCTTATACGGAGGCAACGAATCAACAAATTTCTCAACAACTTCTGTCATGGGAACAATAATCTCATAGTTTGATAACTCAGAAAACAAATGAAAGATTCTCGGTATAAGCTCCTTCAATGTCTCATTCCCATCATAACTGAAATTCTCAAACTCCTTCTTAATCTCTTCAATACGAATTCTCCTAGTTTTCTCGTTTCCATCATGCCTACTCTTCAAAGCATCCCATAGCTGCTTCGAAGTCGCAGATGGACCAAACTAATGTAGTAAATCTGTAGTTAAAGCCTGAGATAACTGAGAATATGCCTTCTTTTCAGCTGCAAACATCTTCTTTTCATCGTCTTTCAGATCTTCAAGAGCAATTGTGTGTTCGTGTTCTCCACCATTGCTTGACTATAACCCTTCATAATCATCTGCCACGCTTCCCCACCTTCTAATCTCGTGCCTTCAAGATGAATTTTGAATATTCTTTGCCATCCATGATATTCACTCATGTCCAACATCTTCGGTGGATGGTTTCCATTTCCCGTTGATAAGACATTAACCAAAGTAGTAATCGCATTGGTTGTCTGACTTTGAGCTACCACTGCTACTGCGACTCCTGAATAGTGTGGCATTTGTTGTGGAGGATGTGTAACAGCAGGTTGTGACGAACTCGAAGTAGCAAAGTAATTCGGCATCTGTTGTCACACCCCGCCTAAGGCGGAAACACGGGGTGCAACTGAAATGATTTCCAAGAACAAAAGTCACACGAGCATTATTTAATAAAACAGGAATTACCATTTAAAACATTCAAGTCTTACAAAACATACCATTAATTGTTTGAATTTAGAAACCATTGTCAAAGTGTTTAGATCAAAACATCACAACAATAGTTCATAAGATGGTATCTTTTAAATGCTCGCACATGACCTTCCCAAGTTCCATGCTCCATACTAATTTCCTGAAAAACATGCATGAAAAATATATGGGTCAACATAAAGTTGGTGAGTTCACAAGTTTTTGTATGTTGGACCTGTAATCCCAAATCCGACTAAATTACTGCCTAGCTAGGGCAATAATTAATATGTGATCTGACATGAGCCCATAACCAAACCTTGACATGTTGTACCTCGCCCATTGTACACTCAAGACAATGAATAAATGTGAAATACTAGCACTCTTTTAATATCTGTCATCCGGTCAGAGCGACTGACCAAGAGTGGGGGTGTCAACCCAATAGATCTATTCTGGTGTTTCATGACTAAGTCCATAGCTAATGGTTATGGTATGATGTATGACACGAGGGCTTAACGGATCCTGAACCTTGATGTCTCATGTTTACATAATAGTCATGTATGTAACTGAAAACTGAACATTGTACGAATGTTTTTCCCCTGGAAAAATGTAAAAACAGTGAAAAAGGGGCAGTGAAACTCACCTTATGGTATGTCTTGGTAATGAACTAATGAGTCTAAGCTAGAGAGATTGACCTACGTGTCCTATGTAAAAGAGACATTTTAGGTCTATGTTACTTGTACTGTCTACTAGTTGTTCTCTTGTTACACTTGTCTTTGTAACTTAACCCCTTAAGTTAAATGTGTCTTTGATGAAAAGATTTACCTTCTTTATGTAAGCTAGTGATCGTTGATAAAAAGATCGCTTAGTTTCTTGGAAAAACATTACTTTTATTTGTGAAAAGCAAGTGTTTTATATACTTTGATGAGGTCATGTGTTGAAGGCTTCACAACTTTTGTTTTGTCAAGTGTGTAGATCCACCATGTTTAAGTATGTTTAACTTATTATTTTCATACTTGACAACTTTTGTGAAAATAATAATACTTCATGTCAAAACATTACTTTTCTTGAATATACATGTGTCTTTGTAAGCTTTGTTATGGTGTTAAACTTGTCACACATGACTAACAACTTTCAACACTGTGTCTTATGTTAGTGAGTTTTGAAAACATACAATTTTTCTTATAAAACTTTCGGCCTTATGAGTATATATACACATACATATTTCGGCCCTATGATGTATGTAAATACATGCTTTTACCAACTAACATAATGTATTTTAAAGCATGAGTTCACTCACTTTTTTGATTAGTTACAAGAGCAAACATACCAATGAACAACTTCGTATTTAAGAGAGTATGTAAAAATAAAAACATAAGTTTAAGAAAACAATGTTATACCTCCTAGTGTATTAAGAAAAGAGGGAGTTAGGGGCCTTGTACAACTTTGTTATGCTCCTTATACCCCTAATGATCCCTTGAAAGTTAATATTTATATGTAGAGGCTTGTTGGTGGGTGGTAGCTTGTAGTGGTGGTGGAGCCGTGGGGTGATGGTGGTCCGGCGTGTGCGGCCGAGAGAGGGAGAGGGAGGAGTGGAGGGTGGTGTGTTAGTTTTTTAGGCGCAATAATCCTCCTAAACCTTTGGTCTTATATAATAGTTATGGATGGCAAAGCATCATGACTCAAGAAAGGTAAAAGAAAGCATCTTTCTAAATATAGTTTAAGATCTCCTAAAGGTGATCTTGGATAGATTTGGAAGAGATTATGGAGGTGATGTGTGCATGCTTGCCTTGGTTAGTGTGGGCTGAAAATTGGGAGGTGTTGGGAGGTTAAGATTAGTCAACCTCACAAGGATTTGATAAGTGATAATTATAATTTCTTAGGTGATTAGACGTGTCTTAGGTTGATTTGGTAGGATCTTGATGGATGTGTTGGCTTACAAATGGGGTAAGTCAACTTAGGACTTTCAAGTAAGTTGTTAAAGTTCATTTCCATGTTGGTATAAGTCCTAGGAATGTGATGGACACGACCTATGCATGGGTGTTGGATGAATCTTGGTGGAAGAATGTAAAGATGGGACTTGTGCATGAGTGAAAGACATAAATATTACACACTTATGCATGTGTATGTCGTATATATATATATATATATATGTATAGATGTAGGGTGTTTATTTTTGGCAAGTCAACTATTATGGATTGGATAAGTAGCAAAGTGTTTGGCTAAATGGGGTGGAATCTATGATGGATTTGATAGATCATTAAGATGTAAAGGTATAATCCTTGAAATTTACAAATACCCACTCATACATACATATGTGCTGTCGCACATATATGTATATACATATATTATTTATTTTATTTTTTTTGAACATTTTAATATACATCTTGTATAATTACTTAGTCCCTTGTTATGATTGGATGTTAAGAAGGGTCTTTGTACAAGTCTATGTAATACAAGATAATATTATTGTGTGCACAATATATACTTTTTAACTAGTGGTCTTACTAGTCGTTTTTGGATATTGTGTTCCGATAATCCTTGTGTATGGACATTGTTTGATTTTGTCTTTGATTGAATCACAATTGAAATGCTATGTACCATTGTATGAGTTTCCCAAACTAGGGTTTTTGATATGATCTCTCTATAGCTTATCATGAGCTATTCTATATGTCCTGAAATTTGCTCCTACTAGTGGACCTAATGCTGGACTGTAAGCATCGAATTAACTTGCTGAGGCCCTGTATGGCTCAATTGCAATAAAACATGTAAAATGAAATGTCATGCACAATGTGTACGTGTAGTAAAGTGTACAGACATGACCTGTGATTTCGACGGGTGTCACATCTTTGGTGGTTGTGTGTTCACTTTTTGAGCTACAACTGCCAAGGGTTAGTAGTTACTTGCTGTGGTTGTGTCATAGCAGGTCTCGGTGTCATCGGTAATCCCCAAATGTTGTTCATGATGTACGAAATAACAACACTTAGAAAATCTAAAAATATGGAAATCCGTTCGACCTAAACACCAAAGTCCAGGGTTCGAATGAACTTGGAATAACTGGTTCGACCCTTGACAAAAAGTTCGAATGAGTAATTGAACCGATAGAACTTGATTCGACCTGACAAAGAACTTGATTCGACCCCTCGATGGTTCGAATGAATTTGAAAGGTTCGAATAGACAACAACATACTTTGAATGATTAACAAACAAACTGATTCGACCAAAAAACCCACTTGGTTCGACCTAAATCAAGTTGGTTCGAACTGAAAATGATTGTTTTGACC
Organism: Ambrosia x helenae; assembly: GCA_030844895.1. Taxonomy (NCBI): domain Eukaryota; kingdom Viridiplantae; phylum Streptophyta; class Magnoliopsida; order Asterales; family Asteraceae; genus Ambrosia; species Ambrosia x helenae. Next base: position 108,372,643 of record CM061232.1, read on the forward strand.
CAAAACTCAAACTCGTTCGACCCAACTCAAACACATTTGACATGACCCATTTGAAAATCAATTTTTTTTTCAAAAATCAATCAATTTGATCTGAATTATGCAAAAGTTGATGGATTTTGATGAAAACGAGCAGGTTTTGATTCGGATATAATGGAGATCAAGTTTAGTGAATGAAATTTTAATTTTATCCGTAAAAACAAGTCTAAATCAATCAATCTCCATGTTCATGCAAAGTTCATGCAAAACTGAAAAACTTTTGATGTTTTTGATGAATAATCTTAATGAAAACTATCAATTTGCAGTTGTATGATTGAGCAAAGCTCTGATACCACTTTGTGAAGGATCGGATTTGAGAAAACAACAATGTAATCACACAAGTATAAGCAACCTAGGTGCAAAAACCCTAGATCACATGCAAAATGATAATTATCCGATCAGAACACGATAATATCCATTTTCAAGATGCTTTCCATTAATAATCAATTGATAAAGCTTACAAAGGATAGATTATAATGAAAAACCTACTTTCCTACTCTCTAGAACACTCTCTGGAAACACACACTAACACACACAATAATGACCAAAAGTTCTAACTTCTAAACAACTCAAACATATATATAATAGTCTGCATTCGACCTTTGCAGAGGTCGAATCAACTCATTCGACCTTTACAAGGCTTGAATGAACAACTATAAACAAATCTGATCAACTTCAAATTCCATTCGACCATCTTTGAACTTCATTCAACCCCATGCTAGGTCGAATGGACTTCAACAAAACTTTATTTCTTCAAAGCTTTCGCAATCTTGTACAATCCAAAAGCGATAGCCACACATATGCATCAACATCTGCTTCCATATCACCAATTCGAACCACATCAGCTGGTCCATCACTTCAGTCACAGATTAACGACCTGGTGAGCATGCTGCACATGTTGGTTGCACAGAATGTGGGGAACCAGAGAAGGATAGCAGAATCAGAAAACAGAGATCACCAATTACTAACCATTATCAATGAAACAAGGTCAGAGAACCGAAGATTAGCAGCAACACTTGATGCGGTGATGCTCAAGCTATCTAATAATGAGCAGGAGATTCACTTGTTAACTGATTCTCGTGATGAAACAACGAATCGTCTAGCCATTATAGAGTCTGAGAACCAAAAGTTGAAGAAGCGAGTTGATAAGCACAAGAGACTCATCTCTGGTAATGGTGATGATGGAGACGGTGGTAATGATAGTGATGATGAGGATGAGGATGAGGATGAAGAGGAAGACAATGACGATGATCATGAGTCAGGAAAGGATAGATCTGGGGGTGACAATGAGAAAGATCAGGGTAGTGATGGTGGTGCAAAGGCCAGAAAGACCAAAACGGCCGATGCGCAGTTTAGGGAGAGAAGGGCAAAGAAGGATGAGGATTAAAATGGTAAGACAGGTGTAGGAGAATCTTCCTCACATCCTAGTCCAGCAGATGAAGATCTCTGTTTATTCAGGGAAGTTGTGAAGTCCAAAGATGTTCCACTTGAATGGACTCAAGCTTTCTACAACATGTTTTTCACTGATGATGATGGGAATCCAGTCACAAAGCCGTACATGAACCTGGAGGAAGGTGAAATTCCTCCAAAGCCATCAAGGGAAGAGGTTGCACAGATCTTCGGTCTCCCGTATGAACAGGTGATTCCAATGGACACTGTTGAAAAGATTAATGAAGATGATCCATTAGAAGATATCGAGATCGAAGACATCACAGAAGAAGAATATCTGAAGTATGTTCTGGAGAATGCAGATGTTCGTGTTGAGATCTCTATGTCGACACGTGAAGATTTTCATATCATCGACATATGGTTAAAGGATCAACTACTTGAAGCTGAACCATAATCAAACAGAGACAGGAAGAAGACGGTTCAAGCTACTTATGAAGCGTGGTATTCGAGAAGAAATCCCAAGCCAAGTCAAGCTAAGAAGAGTGACCAGAGATGGAATCTCATGCCTGGTACATTGTGAACTTAATGTACGTGGCACAGGCAAATGCAATAGGAATCATGTTCGAGACCGGTATTCTATATTTCTCAAGTGGTTACAAGATCAACTCCCTACCATACTGGTATGTTCGTGGTCCTGCAAAACTGAAGTTTATCAAGACAAGAAAGACGCTAGAGATGTACAGAGGTTTATTGGAGAGAGAAAGCAAATCCATGTAGGTGTATATTCAACCGCAGTATCCGAAGAGTTACCAGACAAAAGAGCTTCATCACATCACTGGTAAGCCAATCTGGAAGCAGAAAGTAACCCCACCTGAGATCATGACCAAGGTCCCGCTAGTGCTGATTGAACAGAACTTCTCGGACAAGTTTATCTTCTGGTATTATGACTATCTGATGACTGAAGTAGTCATAGTTTTGAAGAATGATCCCAAGATCTGCAGAAAGCTTCGTGTTTGGGATTCTATGTGGCTGATGAACCTGTCGGAAGCTGATATGCAGACACTAAACAAGAACCGCATACACTTTCAAGTTCAAGATGCAGATCAAGCTATTCGGTTTCAGAAGATGGTCAAGTACTGTGCTATTAAGAAGATTCATTCGGGATGCGACTGGTCGAAGTTGCAAGTTATTGAAGCCTGAAGATATTATTTTAAGAAAATGATTTGGTGGTTGTGTTTTGGGTTGTTTTGTAAATATCTAGCTAGGTCCAAGGGGGAGTCTATAAGTACAGCCTTCGGATATTTCCCTAGCATAGATGGTTTAGATCATGTATAGCTCGTTTCATAGTTGTTTGGATTGTGTTTTAGTTCTTAAGGGGTATTTTAGTCATTTTGACTGGACTTCAGGCGTATGAATGCTCATACGCCTGCTTGTTGAACACGTATGAAGTCCATACGTGTGAAGGCCCAAGGCGTATGAACATTAGACTATAAATACCCCATGCCTTGTAACTTTTGCCATTCCTAATACAAGTGCAACACTTAAGTATGTGTTTTTGTGTGTGTACTCTCCATATTATTATCTTCACAAACACTCACCTATAACAATTAACCGGATTGTTGATTCCGCCTTCAATCCTATACGCGTGTGATACTAGTTTCTTGTCCGAATCCGATCCTATAAATATTCGTCCCACGCATCGGCTGCAGTCCCGTTCGCCAGATGGCGAAGTGCCGTTGTGCTTATTTATATGGTGGTGAACCCCCCCACCTTTTACCTCTAGCATCGTACCGTAAGGCAAAAAATGGGTGAAAACTCGTCACATCATCTGCTATACGTAAGAACAGTCGCCGACTCATTCGGATCCTATGCCTAAACAAGGCTGCCGAGTACAAGGGTTTGTCGGCAAAATAATTGGCTACCAATCTATCATGAGAAACTACACATATTTGCGAACATAAATATAATAAACATCTACAATCTAAAAAAATTATAAATATAATACACATATAAAATCTAAAAAGTTATATAAAACTAACTTTCTCGGTCTCTATTTGTTGTCGCTTGCCTAGTTCATGGTAGTGAGATGACTTCTTCTCCTTCTTCCTCAACAATGATCGGTGCCGTTTGCGCCACGATATTTATAAAAAAAAGTTTACCCCTTCATTTGTAGATGAAGAATCCGATGAAGAAGAAGATGAAGAAGACATTGTTTGAGGATTTGGTAGTTTTTTAGAAAGAGTGATTTGTTGCAAAAAAAATATTGTTAGAGTTGTGTAAAAAAATAAAAGGAGGAGAATTAATTTATAATTGAAATTTAAGGTTTTTTTTTTTATTTTAAAAAGTCGACCGTTGCAAACGGTCATGTTGACCATTTTAGGCCTCGCTTGAGCAGCCTGGCGAGCACGGCCACTACGAAGCTGTTCCACGGGGGCGGTGTAGCCGGCCCGAGCTACACCAAGCCAACCCCAAGATGTTCCCACACCGGACAGTGTAATCCCTCTTGCCACTACTAGAAAATTGGCAATTTGATATAAAAGTTTTCCTCTGGAAAAAAATTCGTCACAAATTTTGACAAAGTTGCTACGCATTTGTGACGATAAAAAAGCTCTAATTCTTTTAACAAATTTGCTACACAATAGACACAAATACTTAGGAAATTGCATTGGAAATAGCGTTGGAAATGCGTCGCAAATTTCCCACACCATATATTCGTAGGAAATGCGTTGAAAATTGTGTAGTAAATGTGTAGTAAATAGTTTCCGACAAGGTTTTTTATAACATCAAGATTTTGTTGTAAATGTGTAGGTTTCGTTAATTTGCTACGCATTTACAACGAAATCTTGATGTTGTAAAAAACCTCGTCGGAAACCATTTACTACGCATTTACTACGTAATTTTCAACGCATTTCCTACGAATATATGGTGTAAGAAATTTGTGACGTATTTCCTACGTCATTTCCTATGCAATTTTCTAGGTATTTGCCTATATTGTGTAGTAAATTTGTTAAAAAAATAGAGTTTATTTGTCGTCACAAATGTATAGCAACCTTGTCAAAATTTGTGACCCAATTTTTTCGTAGGAAAATTTTTGTAGCAAACACATGTGATTAACAACAGTTACAAAAAAAAAATCATAAAAGATGACTAGAACTTGGTCTTAAAATATATTTCATTGAAGTTACGTACGTTATATTATGCTTTAATTATTATTCGGTGATGCAACTCCTGCCCTATTTAAGAATTCCCATTCCTTAACCAAACCACGCTTACAATACTATCACTCAAAATCAGTACCAAATGGCCGTCGACTCGATCCAGGTTCAAAACCAAGTTGAGATGGACGGTGAGTCATCTATATCTTCATTGCTTTTTTACTCTTTTATTTTTGTTATCATACATAGTAAGCACTATCTGATTAGCTAAGTCGTGGAGGCGTTCATAGGCTATGGAAATGTATCCTATGGGCCGTGGAGATCTCCACGGCCCGTGTAGACCTTCTCAAATGATTGGTAATGATTGATAGTGTGAGATGAGTAGGAGTTGTGAAAAAGAGGTGTGGGTATCCAATGGGCCATGGAGACCTCCATGGCTAATAGAAGTTTTCTTTTTTAATTTATCAATATATATATATATATATATATATATATATATATATATATATATATATATATATATAGGGTTAGGATATTTTGGAAACCCATCCTTATTCGGTAAACTCTGGAAACTCTGACTTCCCAATTCTTTTTTTTTTTTTTTTTAAATAGGGCAAGTAATATACATGATTTTAAGCATTTTGGGCCAAAAAAATTAAAAAAGCACCGAGTAGTTTTTTTTTTTTTTTTTTTTAAAATTTGACTAACACATGTTAAGCGATAATAACAGGTGTTAACCATCTGTTAATTATATGTTAACAGTAGACGTTTTTTATTTTTTTAAAAAAACCGTTCGGCGCTTTTTCGATTTTTTTGGCTCAAAATGCTTAAAAAAATGTATATTACATACCCTAAAATTTTCATAAAAAAAAAGTCGGAAGTTAGAGTTTCCAGAGTTTACCATATAACAAGGGTTTTATCTATATACTTCCACTATATATATATTGCAAAGGGATTAATCCTACATGTCATACTATTATGCAATCTCTCCTTTAAGAGATGCCACATAGGATGTGATGTGGCAACTCTAGACCAATTAAAAAAAGGATTAAATATGGTTTAAATATGGTTTAACCTAATCTATTAAATACCCAATCTATCAGACCCTCAAATTTCCACGTGCGGGGTTTTACCGCGAGGCGCGTGACACACCAGGATCCAAGTCAACGGTCACAATAAACAACACTATATGATACATAAAAATGACATAGTCAAACCATTACGTTTTTCATAAATGATCCAACGCTACGGAAGCGCAAAACTTCATTACAACATGAAATTAAAAGTACGAAAGTCTGAAAATACTAAATGAGATGCACATGAATCCTAGACGCCGTGAGACTCCGTGCGCCTATCGACAGCTGCTACCTTAGCGACCTGAGACAAACATGCTAAAAACGTCAGCAAATAATGCCGGTGAGTTCACAGGTTTTTAAGTAAAACGTTTCACGAACTTTTGAAAGACTATCATGATACTACCGACGGATGAAAACACTCGTTAAACGTTTGAACTCCATAACGAACCACCCAAACGAACCATTGCCCACCGCGGTTAACGAACTACCATCCCATGGTCAACGAACTACTATATCATAGCTAACGAACTACCATCCCATGGTCAACGAACTACTATATCATAGCTAACGAACTACCACATAAGGGCTAACGAACTACCGCACCACGGCTAACGAACTGCCACAACATAGGCCATATAATACAGAACATAAATGAATACCTTGAACCCAAATGAACACTCCCAAAACGTAGTGAATACATGAGTACCCAAAAACATAGTTGTCACACCTTTTAGGAAAAACACATTTGACACACGTTAAAGAACACAGCATGTTTTCTCCCCCGAAATCGTAAAACCAGTAAAAGAGTGGGGCCGTGAAACTCACCTTAGAGTGCGTCCTCTGATAACTAGAATTCCAACACGTGTATGATAATCCCAACTACTGACAACCTATCAACGAGTTTACATAAGTGTAATGACTATTAACCCGAAGGCTAACTAGTCCCCGATTGTCCAGATCTTGACTACGTGTGTTAAAAAGTGTGTTTAAACGTTAACCGGACATCCCGGACCGACCCGACATCCCGTTGGTGACCCATTACACCAAATAGTCATGCACATAAGTTTAACACATAAGTTTCAAGCATAAAACACTTAGTTTGTATCAAAAATCTCATTTCTGCATCAGAACGGTCGAACCAGTCAGTTTTAAGTCTCCTTCGCACCTTTTTATCTCCTTCGCACCCTTTTACATCTCGTTCGACCGTTTGATGCTTCCTTCGCCCGTTTCATCACATTCGTCCAATAAAAAGCCAGGTTCGACCCTGGATCCCTCCTTCGCACCATCGACTGGTCGAAGGAGGCCAGGTTCGCCCCTGTTGTATGATTTTTCTTAAAAACGCTTCAAACACATTCAAAACGACCCGAAACATCATCAAACACAGCAGTCAAGCATGAATAACTTATCCCTACAAAACCCTACCGATTTTACACCAAAATCTAGTCGTTTTACAAGTTTCCCAAAATAGTAAATTATGGAGATGTCACATCATCATGCATGCAATCTTTACCCAATTAGGAAACTTTATGAAATCAATCAATAATCAACTTAATATACTCAGATTACCATGAACAATAAATCCCCCAATCATATCCTAATCACTATCATCATGAACAAGCCCTAGATCTAACCCAAAAACCCCCAAAATGGATAAAACATCATCAATAATCAATTGTAACCTATCTCAATCATAAAACATCATCAATAACAGTCCTAGATCATTGTTATAACATCTATACAGCAATCAATCATCAAACAATACATAACATCACATAAAACACCATCAACACATGTTAGTTTGTATGAAAACTCATTGTTTATGAATAGGTTTTGTTTAGAAAGACATTAGGAAGGTTTTTATCCATGAAAACATGTTTGTATCAGATCTGGACTCTTGGGGTTTAATAAAAACGAATTGAAATGCTTTAAAAATGATTTAGAATGAAGAACACACCTTTGATCTTTGTGTAGAAGATGTTTGTAGGTTAGATTATAGAAAACCAGGGCAAAAACTCCTTCCCCAATGTTTAAAGTTGCTAGAGAGTGTTTTGAGACGGTTAGGGTTTGTGAAATGGTGAGAAAATGACAAAGTGTGGTATTTATACTATGTCCACATTCGCCCCTTTTCAATGGGCGAATGAGCCCTCCTTCGACCCTTCTCAGGGTCGAATGAGTCCTTCTGTGGTCGAAGGAAATACTTTCCATCCCAGTTCCCAGGTTTGCCCCTTTACAAGGGTCGAACCAAAGCAATTTGTCTCCTTCGACCCTTCGAAGTGGTCGAACCAGAGCCCCTTTTTAACTAGTTTTCCAGTTTGTCGTGTTTAACGCATTCTAACACATCTTAACACATGAGCATGCAACCTTAGTCTATGTTTATCATATTTAAGCATGTATAATTATCTACACATCATTTAAACACACCTATGTATATAATCCACCACACGACCCATAATCTTCATACATACTCAATAGGTTTATGTAATTTACCAACAACGGGACTCGTATCGTGTGTGTGTGACTAACCCAATGATCTCCCGAATCATTGTACCTTAAACAATACGGACTGTGTTCTGACTCTACTGACCCTGCCAAGTATGTTTAATAAACGTTTTTCGCTAAGGTAGACTTATGTGTTCATAAAGTGTTGACCCAAACATGCCGGGTGTCACATCATCCCCTAGTTGAAAGAATTTTCGTCCCGAAAATTTCCCGAAGTCAAAGAGAACGAAGCGACAAAAGAAAAATTTTCCCGGTCGTCACATCATCCCCCTGTTGAAAGGAATCTCGCCCCGAGATTCACTCTTCGACAGTAATGAGTGTCGACCTAACCCAAGTAACTCCTCCCAGAACGCAAACGAAATGATAACCATGAACGAAAGATGATATCAACAGATACTCTATGCCGGGGAACCGCCCTCCCCAAAGTGAATAGGAAACAATGAATCCCCCTGATCGAAGGCCTACTAGAGACTACTATGATCGGTATAAATGACACACCGGTACCGTCCAAGTAGCATCTCCAAAGGACCCACATCAGACCCATGAATGCAAAACAATGACCAACTACCAGACTGAATGCACACAATGAATACGAATCGCCAAACAATGTGAACGAGAATGAATACGAGCATAACGAGAATCAAGAAAAGAATACTCACCAGTAACAGTGTCAGGATCCTCCTGGTTCTCCCTAGCGCCAATGACATAGACATGACCACGAGTAGTTCGGCCGCCACCTTCGTTCCCTGCACCACCTGCAGTCCCTTGGTTTAGCTTAGGACATTCACGTTTGAAGTGCCCAGTCTCCCCACAGTTATAACACCCTTGGTTCCCCTGAGGAACAGGGGCAGGGACAACCGCTTGGCCTGGAACTGTCTGTAGGTTGACTCTACAGTTTTTAGCAACATAGCCCACACGCTTACAGCGGTTGCATCGAAACTTCTCACAGCTGCCATAATGATGGAACCCACACTGATTGCACTCCGGCAGTTTCCCCGTGTACCCGTCTTGCCTCTGACCTGAAGACGACCCCAAAGCCTCAGTCTTCCTCACCTGCTGCTGCGGTTGACCCGAACTTGCACTCTTCCCAGCACCATCCCACTTTCGCTTGTTGTCCGCAGGGGCTTTCACAGCAGCACCCCTCGGAGGTAGAACACCCTCAGCAACTTTCATGTTGGTCAGCTTGTGAGCTGCCCGAACAGTGGCCAACATAGTAGTGTGATCAGCAGCGGCAACAAGTCCAGCAACCTCCGGCACTAACCCAGCAACGTAGTGCTCAATCCTCCGGTACTCCGGTGTAGCCAAACCGGGGCACATCACAGCCAACTCGTTGTGCCTAGCAGTAAACTCCTCGATCTCTGACCCAACCATCTTCAGATTCCAAAACTCATGCTCCAACTTCATAATCTCGTCTCTTGGGCAATACTCTGCCCTCAACATCTGAACAAACTCGGACCACGGCATAGCATTGGCCTCACCCAGACCAAGGTTCGCAGTGGTGGAGTTCCACCAGGTCAACGCATGTCCCTCCAGTGTAGCAGAAGCATACTTGACGCGATCAGCGTCGGGACAGTTACACATAGCAAACACTGATTCAATCTTCTCCAACCACCTAAGTAGTCCCACTGCTCCTTCAGTCCCATTGAAGAAATGGGGCTTACAGTCCATGAACTTCTTGTACGTGCACCCTGACTGCATCTGATTAGTATTTCCCAGGGTCTGCTGAGCAGCCTGGAAAGCAGCCAACGCAACGTTCAGCTGCTGCTGCAACATGTGCTCCAACTCCGCCTGAGTCATGGTGATGTTTCCACCACCTCGTCCACCGCCATTGCGACCCCCGCCGCCACCACGGCGTCCACCAGCACGTCCACCAGCGCGACCAGACATGTTCTGCCAAAATGAGACAAGACACTCAAAACCACTAACAGATCGAGCTACAAGTGACCAAACGAATTTAGAACGTGGTTCCAGCATGACCATTAGTCCGAACACGAAGTCCACCAAGATTTTCATGCATTTCGATTTATGATTTCGTGTGCACCCGAAATAACAAATCGCTCTACATGGTCCTCTAGGCGTGCTCCTAGCTAGAACTTCAGATCACCCAATACACACATTCCTAAAAGAAACTGTTATCACACGAGGATCCCAAAGTGAACAGTCACTCAGGAGTGTACCAAGGTAAGAATAACAAAAGATGGATAACGTGATACTGTGTAATGAGGACACCGACACCCCGACAAGGTTAGTATGTTTACCAAATGACACGACTCGTAACTATGTGTGACCGTCTAACGTGTGTGATACTCGGCTATAGACTAGACTCTACATGCAGTCCTAGTTCACTATAACCATTGGCTCTGATACCATTCTGTCACACCCTCAAATTTCCACGTGCGGGGTTTTACCGCGAGGCGCGTGACACACCAGGATCCAAGTCAACGGTCACAATAAACAACACTATATGATACGTAAAAATGACATAGTCAAACCATTAAGTTTTTCATAAATGATCCAACGCTACGGAAGCGCAAAACTTCATTACAACATGAAATTAAAAGTACGAAAGTCTGAAAATACTAAATGAGATGCACATGAATCCTAGACGCCGTGAGACTCCGTGCGCCTATCGACAGCTGCTACCTTAGCGACCTGAGACAAACATGCTAAAAACGTCAGCAAATAATGCCGGTGAGTTCACAGGTTTTTAAGTAAAACGTTTCACGAACTTTTGAAAGACTATCATGATACTACCGACGGATGAAAACACTCGTTAAACGTTTGAACTCCATAACGAACCACCCAAACGAACCATTGCCCACCGCGGTTAACGAACTACCATCCCATGGTCAACGAACTACTATATCATAGCTAACGAACTACCATCCCATGGTCAACGAACTACTATATCATAGCTAACGAACTACCACATAAGGGCTAACGAACTACCGCACCACGGCTAACGAACTGCCACAACATAGGCCATATAATACAGAACATAAATGAATACCTTGAACCCAAATGAACACTCCCAAAACGTAGTGAATACATGAGTACCCAAAAACATAGTTGTCACACCTTTTAGGAAAAACACATTTGACACACGTTAAAGAACACAGCATGTTTTCTCCCCCGAAATCGTAAAACCAGTAAAAGAGTGGGGCCGTGAAACTCACCTTAGAGTGCGTCCTCTGATAACTAGAATTCCAACACGTGTATGATAATCCCAACTACTGACAACCTATCAACGAGTTTACATAAGTGTAATGACTATTAACCCGAAGGCTAACTAGTCCCCGATTGTCCAGATCTTGACTACGTGTGTTAAAAAGTGTGTTTAAACGTTAACCGGACATCCCGGACCGACCCGACATCCCGTTGGTGACCCATTACACCAAATAGTCATGCACATAAGTTTAACACATAAGTTTCAAGCATAAAACACTTAGTTTGTATCAAAAATCTCATTTCTGCATCAGAACGGTCGAACCAGTCAGTTTTAAGTCTCCTTCGCACCTTTTTATCTCCTTCGCACCCTTTTACATCTCGTTCGACCGTTTGATGCTTCCTTCGCCCGTTTCATCACATTCGTCCAATAAAAAGCCAGGTTCGACCCTGGATCCCTCCTTCGCACCATCGACTGGTCGAAGGAGGCCAGGTTCGCCCCTGTTGTATGATTTTTCTTAAAAACGCTTCAAACACATTCAAAACGACCCGAAACATCATCAAACACAGCAGTCAAGCATGAATAACTTATCCCTACAAAACCCTACCGATTTTACACCAAAATCTAGTCGTTTTACAAGTTTCCCAAAATAGTAAATTATGGAGATGTCACATCATCATGCATGCAATCTTTACCCAATTAGGAAACTTTATGAAATCAATCAATAATCAACTTAATATACTCAGATTACCATGAACAATAAATCCCCCAATCATATCCTAATCACTATCATCATGAACAAGCCCTAGATCTAACCCAAAAACCCCCAAAATGGATAAAACATCATCAATAATCAATTGTAACCTATCTCAATCATAAAACATCATCAATAACAGTCCTAGATCATTGTTATAACATCTATACAGCAATCAATCATCAAACAATACATAACATCACATAAAACACCATCAACACATGTTAGTTTGTATGAAAACTCATTGTTTATGAATAGGTTTTGTTTAGAAAGACATTAGGAAGGTTTTTATCCATGAAAACATGTTTGTATCAGATCTGGACTCTTGGGGTTTAATAAAAACGAATTGAAATGCTTTAAAAATGATTTAGAATGAAGAACACACCTTTGATCTTTGTGTAGAAGATGTTTGTAGGTTAGATTATAGAAAACCAGGGCAAAAACTCCTTCCCCAATGTTTAAAGTTGCTAGAGAGTGTTTTGAGACGGTTAGGGTTTGTGAAATGGTGAGAAAATGACAAAGTGTGGTATTTATACTATGTCCACCTTCGCCCCTTTTCAATGGGCGAATGAGCCCTCCTTCGACCCTTCTCAGGGTCGAATGAGTCCTTCTGTGGTCGAAGGAAATACTTTCCATCCCAGTTCCCAGGTTCGCCCCTTTACAAGGGTCGAACCAAAGCAATTTGTCTCCTTCGACCCTTCGAAGTGGTCGAACCAGAGCCCCTTTTTAACTAGTTTTCCAGTTTGTCGTGTTTAACGCATTCTAACACATCTTAACACATGAGCATGCAACCTTAGTCTATGTTTATCATATTTAAGCATGTATAATTATCTACACATCATTTAAACACACCTATGTATATAATCCACCACACGACCCATAATCTTCATACATACTCAATAGGTTTATGTAATTCACCAACAACGGGACTCGTATCGTGTGTGTGTGTGACTAATCCAATGATCTCCCGAATCATTGTACCTTGAACAATACGGACTGTGTTCCGACTCTACTGACCCTGCCAAGTATGTTTAATAAACGTTTTTCACTAAGGTAGACTTATGTGTTCATAAAGTGTTGACCCAAACATGCCGGGTGTCACACAATCTACTAAATGTAAATATTAAATCTTTATTATTTTCTCTTTCATGTTTCCTCCCATAACTTTTAAACGTTAATATCTTTTATATACGAGATTTTTAAAGAAAAAAAAATTACACCAACTTAACGAGCGTTTTATTATCTTTCCAACGAGTACCATAGTGCTATATAAAAACGGAGAAAAAAAACGACTATTTTTTGTAACCTGACAGGTATTGTGTCAGGTTTGGGATTAGTTTAAAAAAAATTGTGGGTTTGGGTCGGGCCTGGGATTAGGTGATACCCGACCCAATTACCCGAAACCACATACCCAAATACCCGAACTATATACCCGATCATATGCCCATGATTTTTTGAACGCATCACATAACCCTTAGACTAATGCGGTCGATATTTCAATAAATAACTTTATTTTCCTTATTTCATGTTAGTTCTTTTTAGAATGATCGATTACAAACTTTCGAATTCATTTGACATTATACCCGACGCAGAGATTCGTTTTTTTATATTAGAATATGATAACTTATGGCAGAGATTTGTTTAAAATAAATAAAAATAATAATAATAATAATAATAATAATAATAATATTCATTAATCATGCAAGTCATTAATTATGTTGTCATATTAGATATTTTATTATGTCATATTAGATATTTCAACCTGGGACGCTCCCGGGATAAAAACTATTTTAAAATAAAACAAAGCTTGTCATGTCAGCTTAATATCCCCAGGGCCTGTGGTTGGACATTCCTCCACGGGCCATGAAGGTCTTCACGGCCCATAGGATACCTTTATATGGCTCATGAGGCTCTCCATGATCCCATGGAATTCATTTTTTTATATTTTGTATGCATTGTTTATATATTTTAAGTATGATATTTGTGTTTTTTTTAAATATTTTTTTTTCATTTCTTATTATAAATGTAAATTAGCGTATACAACATTTTTTTTTCACTTAATAATTTGGTATACATGATAAAACAATTGCATACGATAAACTATAACAAGTCAATATAGGTTCTCACGTAATGCTTGTCTGAGATTGGTCATTCTTTGTGATACATGAATATTGTATTTTTATCTCTTGTAAGCTTTAAGCAAAGACACATAAACAGTTATTTGGAATGTTCATGATCATTACAGAAGTAGAAGTATAATGTTCCTGGGCATTGATGCAAACAATGACAATAACTTGTCAATTTAATTTTTATCCAACTCGAAATAGAAGTGTTTGCTCTCATGTTTAATAATATGTATGTGTGTGTGTATATATATATAAGTGTTGTATAAAAAAACGAAAAACGAAAAAAAGGCAAAAGTCATTAATGAGGCTACTATTCATTTACAAGAGTTTTTAAGTTATTTATAATAATAATAATAATAATAATAATAATAATAATAATAATAATAATAATAATAATAATAATAATAATAATAATAATAATGATAATGAGGCCAACATTTCCATGGACCGTGGAGACCCACCATGGGTTGTTTTTTTTTTTTTTAACGATACCATGGGTTGTTGATAAGCCTTCCTTAGGCCGTGGAGACCCACGTTTCCATGGGCCGTGGAAACTCCCATGGGCCGTTGATAAGCCTTCCATGGGCCATGGGGCTCTCCATGACCCCATGGGATTCATTTTTTTTAAGTGTGTTTTATGTATTTTAAGCATAATATTTATGTTTTTTATAAAAAAAAATTCATTTCTTATTATAAATATAAATTAGGATATACAACAATTTTTTTCATTTAATAATTCGGTATAATGATAAAAAGTAACATACGCTATGCTATAGCAAGTCAATATAGTCTTTTCTTCTAGGCGCCTTTTGTAGACGATCTTCGTACATCGTCTCCCACTCCATTGCGGGTTCATCTCGCCATTGACGCCATGTTCCATTCAGTACTGGTATTTGAAAGCCTTCCATGGACAATCGAACCGTTAAAAATTGGCTCCCTTCAATTTATGTTAACCTCCATTTTCTCCATCTATGTTAAAAATTGGTAGTGAGTGGAGGTTGTGAAAAAGAAGTATGGGTGTTTAAGATAGGTTAGAAAGGTGAAAATGAATGTATATGAGTGTTTGGGATGGGTTGGAGATGTGAAAAAAGATATTATTAGAAATTTTATTATGTTAAAAAATGTTGATGCAAACAATGACATCAACTTTTCATTTTGATTTTTATCCAACTTGAAATAGAACTGTTTGCTCTCATTAATAATAATAATAATAATAATAATAATAATAATAATAATAATAATAATAATAATAATAATAATAATAATAATAATAATAATACCATGGACCGTGGAGGAATTAAATGATCCCAACTACTACATTTTCATGGGCTGTGAGGACCCTCAAGGGCTGTGGGATCAGCTTTTTCAGTCTGAAACCCCTGCAAAAGCAAGGGTTAAGACATGACCTGCCAACTTTTCCATGGCCTACAGAGGGCTTCATGGCCCGTGGTTTTCTGTTTTTCTTTTTTATGATTCATGAAGGCCTCCACATCCCGAAAGAGAGGATGTCTATGGTTTTAGAAGGATGTCTAGATAATATTTTTTTTTTTGATCGGCGAACAACTGTGTGGCAACCACCCTTGCGGGGCGTCGTGCCTAAGAATCGACTACTCGACCTCCAGCAGCCCCCGCCTTCTCCCGATGCGCGGAAACCCGAGCCCCACCCGCCCAAAGGCACGACAGTGTTATAGAACTCGGTAAAACCTCGCCGCCCGTCAGATTCGAACCGGCGCCACCCGTATTCGATCTTCACCCGGATATCAAACCATAAATGATGGAAGTGGGAATTGAACTTTTGATCACATAGGTGAAATAAAAGCCACTCCACCACTCCACCAATATGGATGGATTGATGTCTAGATAATATGACATGTTGTCTATATTGTTACCATAAAGGGAATGCTTGAATGTCACCAATAGTAATACAGTACACTATTAGATTATGTGTAGTCAGTCATTTAGCACCTGGTGCCATATCACCGGCAGAGGGCATCACTACACGTATCCCAAGCCTGTGTGGCGTTAAAGGGGCGCCAAGTGTGGGACATTTAGGCATTTACATGTGTGAAGGGAGAGGCGTGAGAGAGGATTAAACTAGGTTATACTTAGGTGAGGTTGGGAGTTCAACTTTAAGGTGTGTAAAAAAAGGTGTAAAATGGTGTTAAAGGTGTAAAAAAGAAGGGTAAGAAATTAGCCGTTAAAAAAAAGGTTATGCTTAGTTTCACACCCGCTTGTAAAATCAAGTCTCATGCTCAACCTAACGTCCATCAAGTATTTTGTTGGGTAATTACCGCCGAGTAGTGGGTACTATTTTAAAAATAACCGTTGGGATTTTCAAGTATATAACTTTTTTTTTTCTTTCCTTAATAACTCTAATACGATTTCATCTTTTTAAAATCAAGAATATATTAAAATATGATAAATTACATGCATATCATCATCGTATAACTTTCATGATAATATAAACCTTAAGATAACTTTGCATATCAATAACATGTAAATATAAATAATAATATCATCAATATACATACATACATATATATATATATATTCAAAGTAAAGTTACTCGAACGAATGATTACTAAGCAAGGGTCAAGTGGAAGATAAAATAAAAAATATTTTTTTTTATGTATATAGCTTTGGATAATCAAGTTGGGTATCATAAAATCTCATACTCATCTCATGCTCGTGAAATAACATTTCCAATTCTTTACCCGATCTCATAGTCGTCTTATATGTTTGTAGTGTTCTTGTTGAACTCTGGGGTTTTTTTTTTTTTTGTCATCCCTATACACTATGAAAGGGTGGTAATATCTTCATATTGTATTGCATATCCTTTCATCATGTCAAGATTTCTAACAATAGTTTCAGGATCAGGATTAGAAGAAGATATCGAGTACAACAAAATATGTGAGAAGCACAAGCAATTGATAGAAACACTAGCCAAAGGTAATGGGTGGAGAGTAAAACACCTATACAACTACAATGGCTTCTGGTTGAACTCCACTACCTTAAAAAATAACTTGCTTTTACAAATCTATTTCAAATCTCTTCCCACGGACATCTTCTTGGCCTCCTTCATGAAGTCTGGGACTACCTGGCTTAAAGCTCTCATGTTCTCTACCCTTAACCGCCATCACTACAGCTTCTCGGACCACTATCTTCACAATCACAGCACACACAGTACCTTCCCTTTTCTCGACTTTGAGTCCTACCCCATTACCGACTTCACCAACATCCCTGCTCCTCGGCTCTTTGCTACCCACTATGCTCACACTCAGTTACCATCTTGCATGAGTTCTGGAAAGTTCGTCTACGTTTGTAGGGACCCGAAAGACGTGTTGATTTCCAAATGGCATTTCATGGGCAAACTTAGGTCCAAAGATTTACCTCCCCTTTCTCTAGATGAAGCGTTTAAGCTTTTCTGCAAAGGGGTGTCAGATTACGGGCCATTCTGGGAACATGTTATGTCATACTGGAAAGCAAGCCAAGAATCTCCGAACAAGATCATGTTCTTGAAGTATGAGGAAATGAAGAAACAGCCAGAGGTGGTGGTGAAGAAGTTAGCCACTTTCATGGGGAAGCCATTCACGGAGGAGGAAGAGAAGAAAGGAGTTGTGAGGGACATAGTTACGTTGTGTAGCTTTGAGAATCTGAGTAATCTAAAGGTGAACAAGGATGGTGTCGAAAAGTTCCGCGATCTAGTGGAGGTGGAATATGCTACATACAAGTCCTTATCTTGCTCCTTCCACTAATCTAGAACTCGATCCATATACTTACACACCAACCGTCCGTTCCATAAATAAACTAAGTTGGGTGTACTTGGCATGATCAAGTGGCCTGAACCATTTGTTGAATCATCAAATGATTCAATCACACCAAAACGGATACAAATCACATGCATACGATTAACATCTATTTAAATGCCTAATCATAATTATTATTGTTAATTGGTATAATTCGTTGATTCATTCCAATGATAGAGTACATCATATATAGAAGAGTACAACTGATTTGCTATCAATTAGGAGAGTAATTCTAGCTATCACAATTATACACAATAAATTGTTTCCTATTATACATAATCTATTACACCCCCGCAGTCGAAGCGAAGGGTGGCCGAAGACTGAGACTGGATCGAAAGTCATCAAACAGTACGCGGGGCAAGCCTTTGGTGAAGATATCTGCGATTTGATGACGAGAAGGGACGTGCAGGACCCGAACATTGCCGCGTTGAACTTTTTCGCGGACGAAGTGAATGTCGAGTTCAATGTGCTTTGTCCGTTGATGCTGAACTGGGTTTCCGGATAAATAGATGGCACTGACGTTGTCACAGTATACTATGGTGGCACTGGTGAGAGGATGATGAAGCTCCAAAAGAAGGTTGCGTAGCCAGCAAATCTCAGCAACAACGTTAGCTACGCCACGATACTCTGCTTCTGCACTCGATCGGGAGACGGTAGACTGTCGTTTGGAAGACCAGGATAGAAGATTGTCACCAAGATAAACACAGTAACCAGATGTTGAGCGCCTAGTGTCAGGACAACCTGCCCAGTCAGCATCCGTGTAGGCGCGAAGAGAGATGGTAGTGGTATGCGTAAGGTGAAGGCCTAAATCAATGGTGCCCTGTATGTACCGAATAATGCGTTTTAGAGCATTCCAGTGAGCTTCGTGAGGGGCATGCATGTGCATGCAGATTTGCTGAACTGCATAAGAGATATCTGGACGAGTGAAGGCCAAGTATTGCAGTGTCCCTGCAAGGCTTCGAAAAGTCGACGGATCAGAGTATAAGGGGCCGTCCTCTGTGCTAAGTTTAGATTGAGTATCTACGGGAGTGGCAGCAGGTTTACAGGAGTCCATGGATGCACGGTGAATAATGTCTTTAGCATAAGTAGCCTGAGAGAGAAATAAATCATTACCCGTGCGTTGAACCTGTATACCAAGAAAGTATGAGAGAGGGCCCAAATCTTTCATAGCAAACTCACTGGCTAAGGTAGTCATCAACCGACGTCGTAAGGCATCAGATGAAGTGGTGAGTATGATGTCGTCGACATAAATGAGTAAATAGGCGATCCCAGCCCCGTATGAATAGACAAAGAGTGAGTTATCTGACTTACTTTGTTTGAATCCCTGTAGAGTGACAAAGTCTGTGAACCTTTGGTACCATGCACGTGGAGCCTGTTTAAGTCCATAGAGTGACCGTTTGAGCCAACAAACATGATTTGGAAAATCTTTGTGTCGGAAGCCCATGGGTTGGTGCATATAAACTGTCTTGTCCAAGTTTCCATGGAGAAAAGCGTTGGTCACGTCAAGTTGGTGGATAGGCCAGGATTTTGCAAGAGCGAGTGATAATACAGTGCGAATGGTAGCTGGTTTAACCACTGGACTGAAGGTCTCTCCAAGGTCTGTGGACTGGGCTGTGAGATGGGGGACTGATGTAGTGGGCTAAGTGGTGTATTGTGGGCTGGATTTAATTGTTGAGGGGATGTAGTCGTAGGAGATGGTGAGGTATTGGGTGGTTGCGATGGGCCGGGTGGGCTTGGGCCATGGGATACGTGATCCCAAAGTAATGGGTGGAAGGGGCTGTGAAGGAAATCATAGTTGGGCGGGTTTGTGGAAGAACGGATTTGATAGGGAAATATGGTCTCCTCGAAGTAGACGTGTCTAGAAATAAACATATTATTAGTTGTGAGGTCTAGACATTTGTAACCTCGATGATTCGAGGGATACCCGAGGAAGACGCACGGTTGTGAACGGTTTGTGAGTTTGTTAATGGTAGTGGATGGAGTGACGGGGTAGCACAGGCAACCGAATACGCGTAGATGTTCGTATTCAGGGAGGCAATGGTAGAGAAGATAGGTGGGGGAAAGAAAATCATGTTGCTTGCTGGGTAAGATATTAAGGAGATATGTGGCGGTTTCGAGAGCGTGATGCCACATATTTGGGGGTAAAGAGGCTTGAGCAAGGAGTGTGCGGAGCATATTATTTATTGTTCGAAATTGCATACCGTTTTGTTTGCAAAAGTTGAAAAATTGTTGTTTGCATATTCTTTACCGTTGTCACATTGAAATTGTTTTATTTTTCGTTCAAATTAAGTGTTGACAAGGTTATAAAAGGTAGTGAATATGTAGAAAACTTGTGATTTGTGACTTATGGGGAAGGTCCACAAAAAATTGGTAAAGTCATCAAGAAAAAGAACATAATAACGGTGACCACCCGTGCTAAGCACGGGGGAGGTCCGAAGGTCGCTGTGAATTATGTCAAAAGGCAAACAAGTAGAATTTACTGAAGCAACAAAAGGTAATTTAGTACTTTTTCCAAGCACACAAGATTGACATAGTTTGTCATTTATTCTACCATAATTTATAGAAGAAGAATGTTTTAAAGAGTGCAAAAGGTTGTTGCCGGGGTGTCCTAGGTGTTGGTGCCAACGTTCTTGAGACACTGCAGCAGTGAGAGCAACGGGGTTGTTGAAGGTGGTTGAGAATTGTTGTGTGAGAGGGTATAGGTTGCCTGTGCTGTTACACCTGAGGATAGGTGCCTTGGTTTTGAGATCCTTCACAAGAAAACCAAATGGGTCAAATTCAATAGAAACTAAATTATCAGTTGTAAGTCGTCTCACATAAATTAGGTTTTTGATAATTTTGGGTGCATAAAGGACGTTGTTGAGTTTTAAAGGTGGGAAGGGCGGGGGTAGGACGTGGTTACCTTGTGCCAAAACCGGAATGGACATCCCATTACCCACAATAATATTTTTATTAATGAATTTATTAAAATTAGACGGGGAGTAAATACCTTGCTCGTTGGCGGAGTGGGCAGAGGCGCCAGTGTCCATAAGGCCATGATCCGGTGGGTTCAATGCCAGCGTGTATAGTGCCTGCTCGATGTCGGTAGGGGTGTAACCCGTGGTGTAAGCCTGATCGGGCCTTGGGCCGAGGATTCCTTGTCCAGCAGCATTGGTATTGAACCCTTCCGGGTAGGGACAAGGAGGGGTTGTATTGGGCATGGACTGTTGTTGATTTTGTAAAAGGGAAGCCCACTGTGATGCAGCCCAAGAGGTGGGAAATACAATATATGGGTGAGACCCGGGTACAGAGGAACCCGAAGCAGAGTGGTTTCCTCTTCCCCTGCTGAAATTCCCATGTCTGCCTCTGCCCCTGGCACGACCTCGTGCTCGAGTCCGATCATCCGCCAGAGTGGAAGATACAGAGGCACTCAGGACAGTGGCCGAAGTCTGAGCAGCCGAGGAAGCGTGGCGATTCTTCTTCTTCTCTTCCATGGTGAGACGGGAACGAACCTCGGCAAAAGACGGTAGAGGATCCTTGTTCCCGAGAACCGTGGATATCCCGTCATACTGCTCCGTGAGACCTGCCAAACATTGAAGAACGAGCTGATCATTGTCAACAGGTGAGCCGATTCCGGCGAGTTCCCGAGAACCGTGGATATCCCGTCTCACCCGCTCTCATCTCTCTTATAACAAAACCCAATTCTCATTCTTCGTTGAGATGTTACTAATCGATTCACGCTTGAAGACCACCCGATGATGTTCTCGAGAAGGTACTGATTCACGCCTGACCACCACCGTCACCGTCTGACCACCACCACTGTCACCAGACCTCCATCGCTTCAGGTACTGATTCACGCCTCTTTGTTTTAGGGTTTTGTTTTTGTTCCTCTTTGTGAATGTATGTAGAAGACTTATTTTATTTTATTTCGTTGATTCACGCCTCTTTGTTTTTATTCCTCTTTGTTTAATGCTTTGTCAAATTGGCAATGGATCTGTTAGGTATGTTTTTGCATTGTCTTATCGTGGTGTAGTGCCGATGAAAATGTCGTATACTTGATTTCTCAGTTCCTGATTGTTGATATCTAATGTTTTTATTAGTTTTTTTTCTGTTGTGTGCGCAAACGTTTTTGTTATAATGTGCCGCTGTTTTACATTTAATTGGTTGTAGTTACAAAGTCAGGTGATGGTGTCATGTTTTGCCTGCCAGTTGTTCGATCAAATGTTTGTTTTTATGCTTGATGTTGTTGTATTATATTTTATGGTATTTTTTGGATATGATGATGAAAATTGCACCGAAGTTTTGATTTATAATGTTAGTGAAATAAAGTTGTTACTATAATAATATAGAATCTACTGTAATCTTTTTAATTGGCTCACATTCTTAATGAAGAATCATGTTTATACTTTATATGCACTTGTAGATATATATATATATAAGTAACCATGGTGAAATTTGGAAGCCTTACCTTCGATGTCCATCATGTCCTGACTTCTTTATTGATGAGTTTTCATAAGTGTTGTTTCATATTGCTTTGGGATTGCCATTTGATTTCAATTGTTTTTATTTGGTATTTTGAAAAAATGCATACCATGTTTGTTTGTTTGTATTGATACACTGAATTTGTTGATGTGTTATATATGGTCATGGATTCATATTCACATTTAACCAAAATTCTTTGCCTTAGAATAGGATGGCGTTATATATATATATATATATATATATATATATATATAGGGGAAGGTTCAATAGAGAACTCATAGTTAGGGAGAGAACTCGAGAACTCCTTAAGTATGGGGGTATTTTCGTAAAGTTGCATCAAAAACAATTATATGAAATATTATATCCATTCAATCTATAATCTCAACCAAAAATCTTATCATAGATATACAGATCTCCTTCCATATTCAAGCAGATGATGTTGTATATTGATTACGTGAACTTCGAAGATTATTTACAACGATTTTAGCCTCTGTCAATGCATAAACGAGTTCATATTTCATCTTTCTCAATCGATCATCATGTCAATCGATGGTAAAATCAATAGCTTTAATCTAAATCGATTCAATATATGTTGTTTTTTGTGTTGATTTGTTAAGTTCTTATGCTTTGTTGTAATTAAATTGATTAGATATATAATCCTATTCGAGTCCAAACATTGTTGTGATGATCACAGATCTACATATGATTTGATGCTAATTGAGGAAAAAACATACATTGGTAGATGATTATGCAGATACAAGCTCGATTAAGCCTGCCTCTTCGATTTCTGTTACTCCTTCATCTGATAACTTGAAATTTTACTGGAGTTGAACCTTGAGGTATATAATTTGCTTAATATGTTGCATATGTGTATTATAGTGTTGTTAAACATCAACATGTTCATAAGTATTACACGTATGTATTACATTACATTATTATGTTGTATATGTTCCACTGCATCAATAATGTTTGAACATGTTTATGATGTTATTATGTTGTATATTACTCGTTGTTTTAAGCAACATATAGGTTTGTGTTTTTTTAGTTACGTACTGCACATGTGCAGTACATCGGGATTGTTACTACTCTATTTGTTCAAACATAGATATATTTGTTAAAAACTTATGTATTGCGTATGTGCACTACATTCGTTATGGCGTTCTTCATATTTTATACACTGCATGTTTTATATTTTGTGCACATGTTCACTTTATATAATATTAATAATGTTAACGATACGTATATTGTTTTTAAGTGCAGGCCGTGTATCCAGTCATGTTTATAAATATGGATTCTTCATCACATATAAAAGTTAAATGAAGAAAACAACCTATCGTGGTAGACGATAATGCAGAATTGACATCAAACGTTGTTAAATCCGCTTCAAATGATACAATGCTTTGTGCTATTGAACATAGAGGTACTTATTCTAAAATTTCCGTACTGCAAATGTGCACTGAATTCAGTTTGTGTTTACATAATGTTTTACACAGCCTAGATGTATGAGTTTTTTTTTCTAAAATTTACGTATTGCACATGTGCACTATATTCCAATTGTATTTGCTGTATTTTTTTACACAATATGTACGTGTTTTTATATTTACGTATTGCACAAGTGCAGTACATTCAGTTTGTTTCTGCTGTACTTTTTAACACATCATAGATACATGTCTTCAAAATTTAAGTATCACACATGTGCACTACATTCATTTTGCGTTTACTGGAATTTTTACACTACATGTTTTATAATTCATGCACATGTTCACTGTATAATAATAATAATAATAATATTTTTTAAATGCAGGTCGTGTATCCGGTTATGTCTATATAACTCCTGGTGGAACCACCTATCGGGTACTGAAGTATTGGATTCGGATGATGTTGTAACATGTGACAACTGTGGTCATGGAGACCACAGTAGGAGAAATTGCAATGAGTAGTCACAATAGAATGGGGTTAATCAATAATAGTATGCTATGAACATGTCTTTTGGATGATTTATGTTATGAACATGTCTTTCGGGTTATGTTTGCTATGAACATATTTTATGGTATTAAGTTAAGAACTTGTCTGTTTGGTATGTAATCAACTTGACGAATTTATGTTATGGTATTTATCATTTATGTAATGTTGTTTGTTTTGGTATGTGTTACAAATTACAACAAAAAAAGTGTCAAAACGTGTTAAAAGCTGCAACCAAGAAAGTGCCGAAATGTGTTAAAAACTGCAACAAAATTGTGTCATAAAGTGCAACCAAAATGGGTCATAAACTGCAACAAAAAACTGCAGAAAAAATGTGCCGAAATGGGTCAAAAGTTGCACCAAAAAACTGCAACAACAATATTCTAAAATGCATAAAAATTGCAGCCAAGAAAGTGCCAAAATGTGTCATTATGCAACCAAAAATGCCGCTCAAGTTTAAACAACCAAACTGATATTAACATGCCATTCATTCATCCTTTAAACTTTATACATACATAAATTCAAAACACATATACATTACTTTATACATCCAAACTTAGTACATAGGTTAATTCTTGTAAAACACATACATGATGAAAATGACCCAACTAAAAAAAAATCAATCTTTTATTCTTCAATGCCATACTTCTAGCTCGTTCTTCATGTCGCCTAATCCAAGATTTCCTTATCCTAGCTTGATAGTCATAGTTGTTAATCGAACTTAATAGACCTGGTATCACTTCATCAGCTCCTCCACACAATGGAGTCATAGCCAAACCCACAACTCATTCCCTGTAGTATTACACATGTGAAATACAGCTACATCAATAACATATGGTAGCACATGACAAACAACACATTATATCACTTTAACATTAACTATCACAAATTAAATTATCACACATGTTTAATACATTATACATTTATAACACAAGTACAGTACATTGCATATAAATCCTATTCACACTAAACATTAACTAAAACAACACTACCACACATATGAAGTACAATTACATATATCTCAGATGTGCAACACATGACAAGCGCATCAATCCTTAACACTAACTATCACAAATAATATTATCACACATGTGTAATACATGGAAAAATTATCACACGTGTAATACATGTCATACAATGCCTGTCCACGGTTAACATAAGCTACACCAAGCATATTACACATGTGGATTCCAGTTACATCTATAACATATGTGCAACATATGACAAAAAAACATAGCCTCAATAATCACTATCACAAATTATAACATGTGTAAAATATTACTATTTATAACACGTGTGTGGAACATGACATACAAATAGTGTTCATAATTTACACTGGCTATAACAACCGCATTACACATATGAATACATTTACATCTATAACATATGGCAGCACATGACAAACAAAACAACATATCATTTTAACATTAACCTATCACAAATTAAATTATCACACATGTGTAATACATTACATACTTATAACACATGTGTAGTGCATTGCATACAAAGCATATTCACATTTAACATCAACTAAAACAATCTTACTACACATGTGGAATACAATTACAGATATCATATATGTGCAACATATGATAAACAAATAAGTCTAACTTAACACTATCACAAATTATATTATCACGCATGTGTAATACAGTTTTACGATTATCACACATGTGTAATACATGGCATACCAGTTAGTATTGCACATGTCAGTCATATAACTATAACAGCTGTGCAATACATATCATACAATTCACTTAAATATGTATTACACATGACAAAACACAATATCCTTTGAAACTACCATTTAACTTATTGCACATACAATACATTGAAACATCAGTTAATGGTTTGGTGTTTTTTTTTACATAAACGCCTAATTATTCGATGTAATACGAGTATAAATCGTCTCGGTGCGTGTGCGACATGAATAATACGAATAAGATGACGATACCTGATGTTGACGATCAATTGCTTGATGAATTCGTACATTTGATGCATATGATCGATTGTTCACTGATGTTGATGACCGATTGTTTGTATAAACCCTAGGTTTTCATGTTTTAGAGCAATGGATATAGAGAGAGGGAAAGTGAATGGTTTTCTTCTTCTGAAAGTTTTGAAATGATGAAAGGTTAATAAAATGTTTTTATAGTTCCCCAAAATACCCTTCCTTGTTAAAATTAATCTATTTGTTGTTGTTTTTATTTCATTAAATCACAACCATTGATCTACTAAGATCAATGGTTATTATTTAGTTCTCAAGTTCTCTCAATAAAATGAGTTTTCTATTGAACCACCCCCTATATATATATATATATATATATATATATATATATATATATATAGGGGATGGATCCATAGAAAACCCTAAATATTTGAGAAAACTCTAGTAAACCCTTAAAAAAACCTACTTCCCAAGCTTTTTTTTTTGAAAAAATTAGAGCATGTAATATACATGTTTTTAAGTGTTTTGAGCCAAAAAAATCAAAAAAGCGCCGAAGGGTTTTTTTTTTAATAAAAAAAATAAGTTTTGCATCATAACATATGTTACCAGTGCAAAAATAAGCTAACATATGTTATGGTGCATAACTTATTTTATTTTATTTTTTAAAAAATCCGCTTGGCGCTTTTTTGATTTTTTTGGCTTAAAATACTTAAAAACATGTATATTACATGCCCTAATTTTTTCAAAAAAAAAAAAAAGCTCGGGAAGTAGGTTTTTTTAAGGGTTTACTAGAGTTTTCTCAAATTTTAAGGGTTTACTATGGATACTTAGCCTATATATATATATATATATATATATATATATATATATATATATATATATATATATAGGGTTAGGATCATGTGAAAACTGTATCGAGTTGTGAGAACTAGAAAACTCTTGTGGACCATTGATTTTGATGATCCTATGGTTAAGATTTAATCTTGATATTTTTTTGTCTTTACATGCTAATTAAAATATTATTAGTATATTTTAATACAAAAAAGGACATTAAGGGGTATTTAAGTAAAACCACCATGAAAGAGAAATAATTATTATAATACTATTTTAATTTAATTATTCAAGAAAATCATTTTTTAAATAAAATCTGACGAGGATGATCTACCATGATTTACACTGGTGTAAGTGTTTACTAACATCTATATAAACCAACCATCCATGATTTTGTATGATTTACAGTGGTGTAATTATTTACACTAGTGTTTACTCCCATCTATATAACCCAAACGTCTATAATTTTTGTGTGATTTACACTGGTGTAATTTTTACATCAGTGTTTACTCACATCTATATAATCAAACATCTATCATTTGTGTGATTTACACTGGTGTAATTATTTACACTAGTGTTTACTCACATCTTACTACACCATTGTAAAAAAAAACCCACAACATCAACAACAAAATATATTGCATAATTCGTATTTACACTGGTGTTTACTTACATTATTCGTATTACATCAGTGTAAAAAAACCAAACATCTAAAAAAACCAAAAAAAATGTATTACACTAATGTTTACTTTACATTTTATAAAAAAGAAACCATCGTCATCATCACCTTCACATCGTCATCATCTCCTTTCAAATACAAACTGTATTTTCGTTCACCCAAACTAAAAACACCTTCATTACACCATTGTAAAATAATAATAATAATAATAATAATAATAATAATAATAATAATAATAGTAATAATAATAATAATAACAAAAATAATAATAATAATAACAGAGATAATAATAATAATAATAATAATAATAATAATAATAATAATAATAATAATAATAATCATAATAATAATAACAATAACAATAATAATAATACCTATTGTTATCTTCATCACCATCACCATCGAACCAACATCATCATCATCACCATCGAACCATCGTCTTCAGCCTGCCACCACCACCGTCAAAATCCCTCTGCAAAACCCCTCTCCCACCGTCATCTTCATGATCATCACCGCAGATCCACCACCCTCAACCCTCAAACACCATAGATCCACCACCCTCAGCCACCACCGCCCTCAAAAACCACCATCGCCTTCGTCATCAACCCTCAGCCACCACCACCTTTCTCATCAAACCTTAGCCACCACCTTCTTCATCAACCACCAGCCACCACCTTCGTCATCAACCTTCAAACCCAGCCCCCGCCGTCATCACTTTTCAAACCTTTGTCATCAACCTTCAAACCCAACCCCCCCCCCCCCCCCTCCGCCCCTACCCACCACCATCAAACCTTCAAACCCACCCCCCTCCGCTCCTACCCACCACCATCAAAAACCCTCTGCAAAGGACCACGTTCAGCAACCACCACCACGATTCAGCAAAATCCCTCTGCAAAAAACAAGGAACGATCGTTTTCTTGTTTGCTTTTTAGATAGAGAGAGAGAGAGAAGAGAGAGAGAGAGAGAGTCTTTTGAAAAGTGATTTTTTTTTTAAAAAATCAGATCTGTTTCTTTTTATTATAAGGGGGATTGGGTTGGGGTAGGGTAGGGGTTGATAAATTACTATGTTACCCCTTAATATTATATTGATCAGCTGCCTACGTGTCGTTTTTTTTTATTGGCCTAGAGGAGTTCTCTAGTTCTCACAACTGGGGGAGTTCTCACATGATCCGGATCCTATATATATATATACACACACACACACAACAACAACAACAACAACCTTACCTAGTAAATCCCACACTTAGCAAAGCTAAGAGTAGGGTCTGGGGAGGGTGAGATGTAGGCAAACCTTACTCTTATCCTTACGAATAAAGAGGCTGCTTCCAGAGAGACCCTCGGCTCGACAATACACAAACGACAAGCCAAAAAAAAGTTACTGAATTTAACGAAAACATGAAGGCGTGACGTAGTAAAACACAGGTATATATACCATTTAAGTAACATAACCCATAAAAACACAAATACAAGTAACATATACGGACCTCCCCATAGTGAAAGACAAATTTTAAGCTCCTAGAACCACGCTACGATAGAACTAAGCCCTCCCTACTAATCCTTAACCTTAATCTTGTGCCTCCACGAAGCTCTATCCTCGACCATGTCCTAAGAGAGGTGCATCTCTATTAAATCATGCCTAATCCGCTCATCCCAAGTAAATTTGGGTCTTCCTCTACCCCTCTTTCCCTCTACTGATAGGGTTTCACTACTCTAACTGGGGTCGTCGTTTGCCTCCTCTTCACATGCCCATACCATCTTAATCTACCCTCCTTAATCTTGTCCGATATGCTAGCTACCACTAACCTTTCCCTAATAACTTCATTTCTTATTAGGTCTAGTCTAGTGTGCCCGCACATCCATCTCAGCATCCCCATTTCTGCTACCTCCATCTTGCAAGCTTGTGTCTTTTTGATGGCCCAACAACTAGTCCCATATAACAAAGCGGGTCTCACCGCAACCCTATAGAATTTTCCCTTTAATTTAGTTAGGAACCTTTTGTCACATAAAACCCCACTAGCGGCCCTCCACTTACACCAACCAACTTATATGCGATGGGCTACATCACTATCAAGCTAGCTCCCCATCCCTCTGAACAAATGATCCTAAGTACTTGAACTTAGTTACCTGCGGGACAAGTTGACCTTCAATCGTACCTCGAGTGTGTGTGTGTATATATATATGGTGGGGTTCCTGTACAAAGGGCATTTTTCGTACAATGTGTGAGAAGTCCATATAGACATTGTGTTATAAATTTTAGGAATGATGTTTTATATTCTTTTGGCATAGTATTATATAGAAAAGCACAAAACTTAACAATTTAAACCACTAATTAATGTATTCTAGACATGCAATCCAAAACACCATACGAAGAAAGTAATCGTTGTGTTTTAAATTTCATGTCTAAAATACATTTGATTGTGTTTTAAATTAGTACGTTTGGTGTTTTTTTATATAATACAATGCAAAAGGAATCGAAAACATCATAGCCAAAATTTAAAACACGATAACTACATATATTTCTCACACTTTGTACGAAAAATGTCCTTTTTACAGGAACCTAAACCTATATCTATATATAGGGTAAGGATAATGTGGAAACCCACTCTTATAGTGAAAATTCTGAAAACTCTGCTTTCCCAATTTTTTATTATTATTTTTTTTTGAAAAAATTAGGGCAAGTAATATACATGATTTTAAGCATTTTGACCCAAAAAAATCAAAAGAGCACTCAACATTTTTTAAAAAAATAAATAAATAAAATTTCGACTAACACATGTTAAGCCAAACTAACACGTGTTACCCATTTTTTTACCTGAAGACGGTTTTTATTTTATTTTTAAAAAATGGCTCAGCTCTTTTTCGATTTTTTTTTGCCTAAAATGCTTAAAATCATGTATGTTACATACCCTAAAATTTTCATAAAAAAAATTGGGAAGTTAGAGTTTGATAGAGTTTCCAAGGTTTTCACTATAACAAGGGTTTTCAATATAACCTTATATTATATATATATATATGTATAGGTTTAGGTTCCTGTACAAATGATATATTTCGTGAGAAGTGTGAGAAGGATTAAAAATTAACATGTAGGCATCATATTTTGGATTTAGGAATCATGTTTTAAGTTGTTTTAACTTGAAAAACACCAAACACAACAATATAAAACACAATGCAATGTATTATAGTCATTAAATTTAAAAAACAGCTAAAACACACTACTTAACACTTAAAACACACTTCTTAATGTTCTTAGTATGGTGTTTTTAAGTTTTAAGCCTAAAATACATTATTTTAGGTTTTTAATTGTTATGTGTGGTGCTTTTCTAGGCAAAACAATCCAAAACATCATGACTAAGTTTAAAAAATAATGCCTACATATCAATTTTTAATCCTTCTCACACTTCTCACGAAATATATATATATAATTTTATACATTATGAGGATAAAATGCTTTAAAACATGTACGAGTTTATGGTTTTATTATCTCAAAATATGTAACCATTTTTCTCTAAGGCCTTCATAAATTATAACAACACGTCACTAACTAAACCATGTGTCCTACTATAGCAAGTGTTACACGCGCCACTAACTAAACCATGTGTCTTACTATATTTAAAATACAAGTTATCTTCTTGTGTCTTTTGGCCCGGTTCTTTCATGTGTTACGTCATTCGTGGTTGTAAGTCTCAGTACGTGTGATCAAACTCGGGGAATGGGTCATATTATAAAAGGGGGCAGGGGTTGGGCAGTAAGCCTTAATGCAAGTTTCATCATGGGTCCATGGTGGGTTTGGTATCAAATGCCAGTGTTGGCTGGGCGACTTAAACATGTCACTTTTGGAAAGGTTGAAGAAATCAACTGGGAGAGTCGTGAAAGTGTAATACAGTTATGCAGTTTACTCGCAAAGATTCGCCATCGACCAATTATTTAAGAAGATGAATATGAGAACGGCTAATTGGCTACTGAATTAATTGGTGAAGTGTAGGTTGTAGGTTGCAGGTGACTTAGAAGTAATTAAGTACATTATATTATGGGTAACTCCTGGCCACAGTGGCAGCTATTGTATTTTGTTTAGAACCAAAAAAACATGGAGCACAATGGTTAGTTAAGATGGAATTATGCGCCTTTGTGATTCACTGATACCTCTCAAAGTTAGTCTAAAGTATATACCCCTCCAAGGATATCAAGGTATTTTCTTTCAATGGTCTTGGTCTGGATGGTATCCCTCCAGTTTTAGCGTAGATTGGTTGTACTTCATGGTCATGTTGTATTGTTTCCTTTCTTTTGCTTGTAATTTGGTCCAGTTACTAGGTTGAGCCATTTTGTTTGTGGTATGAGATAGCCTTACATTTAAAAAAAATAAATGATTATAACTAAAGTTGATGGTAATTTAATGCAGGAAAGAGCTTCGAACTTCACTTGAACATTTTTATTCAAGTCATCAAACACAGGCGCAGCGCGCTGCGTTGATACTGCTATGTAACTTAAATTTTTGGTTTATTTGTTTTTTTTATTAAAAAATCTATATGACATCTTTGATTGTAGATATATATTTGTATCTTTTAATGTTAACAGCATACATAAAAGTATTCAAGACTTTAATATAAGTTTTGATACCATATCACAACGTTAAAAAGAATGTTGATATTGGTTGACTGCAGTTACCGTATCATGGTTTAATGCGCGCGGGCTGTACAACCTAGTTTGTATAAATTATCTGGTGGTTCATTAACAAAGCTATAGTGTTTAGGAACACTAAGATGTTGAATCGATTTTGTTAGTATGTAATGGAAAACAAATAAACATATACCTGAGAGATTCGTGAGACCTGCTACTGATGCTGAAAGCGAAGAGGTCGACATAACTGTCAGTCGGTTCAAGTTCCCTTTAGGGTATGCAGTTATGATGGCTAATGATCCTTTGCAGGAATCGGTCATGGGAGAGAGGGTAAGGGACGAATTCTAAGAGGTGTTATGATTATTATGTTGTGATGTCCCTCAACCCTAGTAATCTCTTCCTATTTATGCATACCCAGGGGACACCCTAGTTAGGCCCAACTAATGATAAGTCCGTCCATCAAAGACTAATTAGTTATGGGCTTAGAGTATTTAGCAATTGATCAAACATAATATAAATGATTATAATGGCTACGGATAAATATACAAGACATAACGTATATTTATTCCAACATAAAATCATTGTGGGCGTGGGTGTATGTGTTGTTAACAGTTCATGATATTAGGATGTATAGTTCTTGAATATTATAACAGGACTGTTTGCAACTGATTTTGCTGATCTTCGAATAGGACTGTTTGCAAAAAGCAAGAAACAAGAGAAAGCGCATTGTGTTCGCCAAGGCTCGTAGGCGCAATATTCTTGCAAATTCTGCAAAATGCCGGGCTGAACAAGTTTGAAATATCCGAAATGGTATTGAACCGGTCTATACTAGCATCAGGGTGTAGGTTCTTTGCCTATTAATCATTGTTGGTTTTTAGGTCTTAGAAACGCATGTCTTACATTGCAGGATTCAGGTAACCTTCATTCTTTTAACAGCTCTGATATTTGAGGATTATGATTAGTTTTGCATTTTGTCAAAAGTATATTTTGTTTTTGTTAGGCTCCTATATTTGTCCTATCTATGTTAAGTCAAGCATACTTTGATTATTTAATGTACGTTATTAACACTCTGTTGAGCATTTGATTTATCATAAAGATCATCAATATAAAAGTTGACATTATTATAGCAACACCTGAACCTGTATTTGGATTTTTACTCATTTGCTATGTCTCCTTAAAGTAAAGCAACTGATTCTTCACAAGTGTGTATGTTTACTAAAGTGAGAAACTTAGCCGAGTTTCGGATGCGATAACCCGCTATGTTTATTTAGACCTATGTTTACGCAGCAAGGCGCGCGGGTATAATACTAGTTAGTTTTACAAAGAACACTCCATAAAGATTGAAACTTTTAAGTATTAAAGTGTAAAACATGTAATGTGGAAGGAGAAGTTTCTTTTATCTTTTGTTTTAATTAATAATTATTTGAAGATAGATGTTAAAAGATAAGTGATGCATACATAACTAATGTTCAATACATTGGCCGGCCTCGACTAATGCATTAATTTTATTGTTGTGCCAGGTTGGGGGAGGAGTGGATTATTACGCGAATGAGGATAGGATGTCATTCACGAAGAATGGTCGAGCTATGCCGCGACATTTATTTTCAAATGATCAAAACTTGTTTGAAGGCAATGTATTGTCAATACAATATTTTTATAAACGTTAAGTGTTGTCTCGGATTGGTTTGTAGTTTGATAAATATAATGAAATGATGTTTTTGTTATTAGTTTGTTAATTATTTTGCATATAATAAATTGGGTATAAATCCAAGAGGGTAAATTTGTAATTTTACAAGAATTTTTTTTAGATTAATAAATTATGACACGCAAAATTAACGTCATAAAATTCTATCATAAAATATGTCGTTAAAATGTCAATATAAATTGTCATAAAAATGTGTGTCATTAAAAAGTGTTATAACGTGTGTCAATAAATACTGTCATAAATGTGTGTCATAAACAGATGATACGCCAAAATATGTCATGTTAAATTTATGACACCGCTTCCTTGACATTCTTTTTCTTGTCATCAGACTCCTTTCTTGACACGCAATGCGCGTCAAGAAAGGCCTTTTTTTCTAGTTGTGACGATTTCACCGTTAGTAACAAAATTATTGGTCTTCGCAAACACTCTCACTCACATAAAGAATTGTAACCCTTAGCTTGGTCATCATCTAGTTCCTAGCTTATATTTATGAAACATTTTAATAAAATAAACAAGACAGGGGTCTTCCCGAGGTTATATGCCGACGATCAAGATTAATCAATGGCTTTTCTCGTACATCTCGTGTTCATCTTTTTTATTTTATAAGTTCATTTCGAATCTTAATATCCAGAGAGATATCCTATATCAGTTTGCTATTTTATCTTGATATTCTGATTATGTTTTGCATAGTTCAACACTATTGTATCTTCAGCATATTGTCTAACGCATTATAATCTTCTTCACAAAAGTCTATTTTAGTAACGGGTGTTGCTAAATGCATTCATTTTTTTATTTTATTTTTACTGCTTACACTCCTCTCTGAAGTTTTTAAATAAATACAATATAACCTTGCATTTTCTAGGTTATTAAAAATTGCATTAATAAGTATTCCTAATTATTCTAGTGGTTTATCCACTTTCCATAACATGAATTTTGAATATATATATATATATATATATATATATATATATATACTATCATACATACAATCAAATCCATAAACATTTTTTTGCATCTCTAGGTTGTTACAAGGAACATACAATTCAACTTTGAAGAATATAATACATTTTTTGATTGCGTCTTCTTGGTACGTATAGTTATTCGTGTGAAAATACTCTACTTTTTATATGTGTATGTATATAATATACACATATTTAGTTATACCCCATCGTAATCGATGTAATCGTTTGTGCAAATCGTTTGGGTTTTTTTTTTTGTTGTTGTTAGGTCGATGAGACAAGTTTTTTTTTTTTTTTTACTTATGATTAGAGCCTTTTTTATACTTAATTGGTAGGGCTTTAGCAAGGAATTGTTACTCCCGTTTAACATCATTCGACATAAAGAGCTATACAAAGAGATGTTTATATTCTCAACTGATCAGGTATAATTTTTATTTAATGGTTGAAACTAGGATTATAAGTTTGTATATTTATTTAGATATTGTTTGTACTCATACGTCCCAATTCTAATATTAGTTAATTTTTAGGCATTTAAGTCTCAACCAAACAGTTTTTGGAGTAAGAACCGAAGTGACGTTGCAGCAGATTGGGAAGTAATGTACAGGTCTCGCATGGCCTGGTATAAGGAGCTAAGGAATCCTAAACAAGACCGAACTGTACAAGATATTGATTAAACTTCAATTGTTATTTGTTTTGGTTAACCTTCAATTCTGATTTTTTGTTAAACTTATTTTTTTTTTGTTAGACTTCATTTGTATTTTTTTTTGTTGAACTTAATTTTAAAACACAACATTGGCGAGGCATTATCGTGAAGAATATATTGTTTTGGTTAAACTCAAGTCTGTGTTGTTCGTGTTACTCCAACGACTTGCATATCATCTAAAAAAAAGAGATTCTTCATTTGGATTTTATTTACTCCAATAACACAATGATCCAAATATAAATTTGGGGTGCATTTAGCCAACCCCAATTAAAATATAAAAATCTTGGCAATGAGAGAATTTGATCCAACATTTAAAATCTTGGCGGTGATATGATGGACGGGGTAAATCATGGTGTTTAAGATGCCTAATTATGGGGTTTTAATGTCGTTTGAGCGTTTATATGCTTTGAATGTGATAACTATGCAACTTTATGTGATTGTAGGTTAAATGGTATATTTGGATGGATTTGGAAGCTTAAATGTGGTTGAGCTTGAGTTTGGATGGTGAACCGAAGATATGGAGGTGTTCATGGACGTTGAAGCGTTAAAGAGAAATTCTAGATAAGCCAAGAACACCTGAGTCGAAAACTGCTGCAACTGCTGCTACTACTACTACTACTACTACTACTACTACTAATAATAATAATAATAATAATAATAATAATAATAATAATAATAATAATAATAATAATAATAATAATAATAATAATTGAAAGAAAGTGAAGAAATGAGATTATATCTCATTCTCATGAATAAAAAAAAATAACAAATAAATAAAGGAAAGCAAAAGTCAACATCACATAAGCCAAATATTATGAGATGAGCAGCAAAATAAAACAGTCCTACCAGACTCCTCTGGCCGTAAGTCCCTTTAATTCTTGCCGTAGGGTACGCCGAATCTTCAGCTAAGGAAAAGAGCAGCAGTTGACATTCATATGGATCAGACACTTCTGGCCGTAAGACCTGATACTCTAGCCGTAAGTTACGGCGGCCAACACAAGAAAATTAGGAAGGTTGTTATTCAAGATATAAAAGCCTAAAACACTAAACCTAATAGGGAGGCAGCCACCAAAGGAAGAAAATTATCCTTCTTTTGGAGCATTTTGGAGCTACAAACATCATTGTTCACCATCATTCGTCTATACTTTTGGTTTGCATCAACATGTTAGGTATTATTATTGAAACTTTTGAGTTGTTTCTTTGTACCATGAGTGGCTAAACATCTTGTAATCACCTCTGGGTGTATGGTTTAATTGTAAAACTTGATTCTTGTTTACTTTGGTTTATGGATTATTTTTCATTTAGTTGAAGAATATTTGTGGTTTTCATCATTTAAACGAGTCACTTGTTTTCAATTTTTATCTCTTTATCATTCACATTCGATTTTTCTTGCATCGTGAGTAGTTTGATAATTGGGAGGGCAAGTAATACTTGTGGGTTGGTAATTGAATTATACAGGTTATAATTAAAAACTTGTGTTCAGTTATCACTTGATTTGAACCGTTCAACAAAACTATGTCTATGTAGGATCCAATCATTGAAACAAGAGTAGGGTGGATCATTAACCGGAAACCCGGAGGGTTCAAGGCAGTCAGCAGGGTGGATCTTCAGGGCAAGACGGATCAGTGAAAGAGATGTTGAGTGAGTTTATGAAGTCAACCGGAGACTTTATGAAGGAGATCAAGAAGGATGTAGGATCGACTAACGGGTCACCCGACAATCACGAGCTTGATATTCAGAGTGCGGAATCCTCTAAATATGTTCTAATAACAGAAACGAATATGAAACAATGATATACGAGTAATTAACACACACAAATGGGTCAAAAGATTAAAGATTTATCATTAAAACAGAGCTCGAGTGTTTACAATGATCAAATCAGACCGGAGACTTTATGAAGGAGATCAAGAAGGATGTAGGATCTACTAACGGGTCACCCGACAATCATAACAACACATATCATAACAACCAACTAATCTATGGTTTTAGTTGTATACATATCCTATACATATATATTATATAGACTAAACTGTGCAGTTGACTTCTAAAGTCAACATGCGTTCGCTAAACCCACGAAATTGGCAAGCTTTGACCAATAATCTATAGCTTAATTCACAAACCAAACTTCAATCTAATCCCGACAATCACGCATCTTGATTCCCTCTACCTTCCTGAACAATCATTACGCGTTTTTGACCAATTATACCGATTTAATTAACTTTCCTTAGCAAAAAAATTGAATTCATATATATAGATGATATTGTGACAATCAAACCATCCATGACACTCAAAAGGGGCCGAAAAATCAAACCACAACATCAGATTTCATTCATAAATACGTAATAGATCGAATTTGAAGCGTTTGGTCACGAGTCTTGCTATCACGCATCCCCCTTCGTTCGCGATAGGTAAGTTCAAATTTAAAGCTTGGCTATGGTCGATTTTGTATAAGGATCAAAAGCCCTATACTTGTTTTCTGTATTGATGTTGTTTGATGGTTAATTGGGCGATCTAGATTTCTAGGGTTTATAAACAAATTGGGGATAAAAGGAATAATGATTTATAAGTTTTTTAATTTGGTGTAATTAACAAAACGACCAACGGTCCAGTTGGTTAAGGTGGGAGTATAACAATGGATCAGCACCGGGTTCGAACCCTCCCAACAGCAGATTTTTTTAAAAAAAAAAAACTCCTTTATTTATATACTTAATCATTAAACTTTTAAAAATAGTTTTAAAATACTAAAAACGTGTCACACCACGCCTATGGCGGAAACACGTGGCGCGACGGTTCAAGAGGATTAAGCCAAGATTAATGCAAACCACAATATTAATTAAACAACGGGCATTTATTCAATGTCGAAAATCATGTCAATATATTCGTACATAATCTTAAAATTGTTTTTGAAATAAATAGGGAGGCTCCTCCCTATATCCCGAAATCCTTGGGATAGAGAGACGAGACCCCTTCATGACATTCCAACGCCCGACATGGAGATTCCCCCGACCCTGCTTGCCACGCTAACCTTCATCAGTCAATTACCTGAAAGATATGTTTGAAAATCGTCAATATATAAATATTGGTGAGTTCACAGGTTTTGATTTAATAAAACTTTATTAAGTGGGAATATTCTTGTTATGACATTTATAGGAGTTGCAAGGTCCTACAATTTACTTGAGCCTATAACCAAACCAAGACAATTAACAATGCCCCCGCCCCAAGTCGTTACTCGGTATTCCTACGACTTGATTTCAGAATACGTGCACCCCAGGCATACGCCGATGCATAATCGACGCTATCGATTAGGGGTGGGCCTTGTCAGGCACCAATAGTACTATCCAAATATTCCTTTGGTTTCTCTTTCCTGAATTAATGATTATAGTGGGGAGGTCTCAACCCCGAGTGGCGATCTTAACTCAAGTATCCAACCCGTCATACAAATCCCAACATATCTTTCCCCCGTAAAAACGTTAAATAGTTTAGAAATGGGGCCGTGAGACTCACCTGTGACTGTGCTCGGCTCAAAGAAGAAAATAGTAAAGTTTGTGATCCCGCACCTACAAATGTTTTAGGCGTATAAGTCACTACACCTATGGTGTATGTGCCTTGGCAAGTTGTACACCCAACTTCCCGACCACGTCTTTTTCCCAATTCCCGTTTAATAGTTTCGTATCCTAGGTTCAATGGCGATGGATTACCCTTTCCTTACAAGTCATATATTATTCTTATTAATATTCTTTGTGACTTGTACAATATTATGCTCGACGCGACTCTACCCAACGTATAATTATTTTCCCATTTAAATAATTATACTTAGGATCGTTTCGCTCGATATAATGTGATTTCTTATTATCTGACCCGACTCACTTTGCTACATATTTATTTTCCCATTCAAATAAATATGCTAAGTTCTTGTCGTTTGGTAACATATTTCAAACGCCCGACTAGACTCACCACACCGTACATTTATTTTCCCATTTAAATAAATGTACTAGGATCTTGTCGGTCACTCACACGTTCATAGGTATATTTCACCTACTCGTCTCGGTTTTCCTTCTCGCATATCTATTTTCCCATTCAAATAGATATACTAGAATTTCGTCGAAAACGAGCATATGTACATATACCATCGCGTGGATACTACTTGTTAAGTTCATGTGTCGTTTAGCGTTTTTAATTCGTTACGTTGTGTTTTCCTTTCCCACGAATATTCTTTCTACACTTAGGAAAGTGTTTCGCGTGTTTCACCCTTGTTATATATATTTTATCTCTTAAAATATATATATTTATTTTCATCTTGCCGCAATGGCATTTTTCTCATATGTCCGTTTACG
Source organism: Ambrosia x helenae (assembly GCA_030844895.1). NCBI lineage: Eukaryota > Viridiplantae > Streptophyta > Magnoliopsida > Asterales > Asteraceae > Ambrosia > Ambrosia x helenae. The sequence continues at coordinate 108,412,846 of CM061232.1, forward strand.
TTTAGCTCATGTAACTAAGTGCGTTAGTTAGTGTTTTTCATATTTGTTTCCATTGTGCGTTCTTATGGAAGTGTTATTCCTACTTCCGATTCCGATAATGTTTTGTGTGTGATGCAATAGAACAATACAAGCACTGTTCTATTTATAGACAGACTCAAACCACTGATGACCTAGGCTGACGTCACCTAAGACAGTGACCTCTAACAGAATAACAAACTTAAACATCTGCTATACAAACTACTGTTACATTGAAAGCACTGATATTAAACAGCTGTTGAAGATAAACTCTGATGGTCTTGTATCCACTGCTGGAGCCTAAGTGCTGTTGGTTCCAGCAGTGCTTTGGTCTTCAGTACTTGTATCAGCAATTGCTCTTCATCAGACCTTTGGTCAGCAGTTGTTCTTCATCAGTTGTTTCCTCAGCAGTTCTTTATATCAGCAGTTGTTGAGCAGTTGTTTGGATAGAACAGTAGTTAGGGTCAGCAGTCTTTTGGGAGAAGCAAGTTGTAAAGACTGTTTATTCAAGGATCAAATAGATAGCATATTTTGGCTTTCTAATCATCTGTTCTTCTCCAGGTCAGCAGACCCAACAATCTTCATGTTTCAAAACCATATCTTTACCCATCAATGTACAACTTGCTCATACAAGCACATAATATGAACATTTAAGAATAAAAACAATGTAATACTTACTACTAGCTCAAGGCTAGGGCAGACAAAAACCTTTGTTTTGGGTGAGGTTTAATGTGTTCTTCCAATGGGTTAAGCTCCAAGCTCTTGAACACACAAAGGGGTTTTGAAGGATGATGATCTAGAGGTGATTTGGAAGTATAAAAATTGAAAGAGAAATGCTAATGTAGAGGTGCAAACTTACGGCCACAAGGAGGAGGAAGAAGAAGATTTTTGTGATTTTGTTTAAGTGCTCTTCAAGTGGGTTATAATCTCACCTTCAAATCTTTCAAGATTATGCAATCTTGCTTGGATTGGATGGAAAGATTATGAAGATATTATGTAAGATTACAAGCAAGATCAATGGGGAGATTATAGAGGGTGTTTGGCCGTGAGATTAGAGAGAGAGAGAGTGAGGGATTTGTCAATTTTCATCCAATGTTAATCCATGCATTAATATTATTGAGTATCTCACTAATCATTGGGTTTTAAAGGAGGTGAAGGGTTAAAGGGGATTATTAAGAGTTTTTCTTCTTGGGTGGGCCATGGCCGGCCCCCATGGGGTGTTTGGTGGGGTCTACTTTGCTAAATATTATCCCATATTATGTTTAAGTTAATCTCTTTCGGGTACCGTCCGGGTATTCTTGGGTTTTTAACCGTGTGTCACCCGAATATTAAAATACCATTAATATTCCTTAACTTTTGCCCAGTTAAATTACTGATAATTTATTTCGGCTTTTGCCGGGTGAAATTACGTGCTACGCGCGTATCAGGTGCGGTACGCGCACTTTATTCGTTACCGGGAGATTTGTACAATAAGCTTTCACGTATGGCTTTGGGTTTCCAAAACTCATTATATTTTGTGAAAATATTATTTATTTTATATTCCGGGTGTCCGGAGTTCGTTTCGCTTATTTAATTTTTACCGGGTAATCGCTAGTGTCCATACCGGATAGATTTGCTTGCGCATGATCCTATCATGCTTTGCTATTAAACTTATGCATTCTTATGCATTATTTGGGAACTTCTATCTTTCTAAGGCCTTAGTTAAATAATCAGCACATAATTACGTTTAATTACGTTAATTGCGTTTAATTAATTAGTACGAAATTACCTTAATTTTGCCGGTTGTTACATTCTCCCCCCGTTAAGAGAATTCCGTCCCGGAATTCACTTCGAGCTCTCCGGTATAGGGGTCTTCTCGAATAGGGCGGGATATTTTTGCTTCATCCGGTCCAGCCTTTCCCACGTGAACTCCGGTCCACGCTTGGCATTCCAACGCACTTTGACCAATCTGATCTTACTGCGTCTTAACTTTTGGACCTTCCAATCGGTTACTTCGATTGGTTCTTCGACGAAGTGTAACTTGTCGTCAATGTGGATTTCGTCTGCGGGGATGATGAGAGTTTCGTCGGATAAGCACTTTTTCAAGTTCGACACGTGGAACGTGTCATGTACACCGTTAAGTTCTTATGGCAACTTGAGCTTGTATGCTACGGGGCCTACTCTAGACAGGATTTCGAATGGTCCAACATATCGTGGGTTTAGTTTTCCGCGCTTCCCAAAGCGCGCGACACCTTTCCAAGGTGACACCTTTAGTAGGACCCTGTCTCCGACTTGAAATTCCAAAGGTTTTCGCCTCATATCAGCGTAGCTTTTCTGCCGGTCACGTGCCACTTTGAGACGTTCTCTTATCAGAAAGACCTTATCCGTTGTCTCTTGAACAATTTCGGGCCCGGTAAGTTGCTTTTCACCAACTTCAGCCCAACATAGAGGCGATCTACACTTGCGTCCATATAGAGCTTCAAAAGGTGCAGCTTGAATGCTCGTGTGGTAACTGTTGTTATACGAAAACTCTACCAGTGGCAAGTGTGTATCCCAATTTCCGCTGAAATCGATTGCGCATGCCCGTAACATATCTTCCAAAGTCTGGATGGTCCGTTCACTCTGACCATCGGTTTGTGGATGATATGCGGTACTCATATCAAGGCGAGTACCGAGGGCTTCATTTAAACTTTCCCAAAATCTTGAGGTGAAACGACTATCTCGATCGGAGATGATAGAAATAGGTACACCGTGCTTCGACACAACTTCCTTAATGTACAAACGGGTCAGTTTCTCCAACTTATCCGTTTCGCGAATCGGGAGGAAGTGTGCAGATTTTGTCAATCGATCAACGATCACCCAGATCATGTCATGGCCGCTTGTTGTCTTGGGTAACTTGGTAATGAAATCCATAGTAATCTGTTCCCATTTCCATTCTGGTATTTCCGGTTGCTGGAGCAAACCGGATGGTCTCTGATGCTCGGCCTTGACCTTCGCGCAAGTCAAGCATCGCGCAACATACGCCGCTATATCTCTCTTGAAATTGGCCACCAGTAAAATTCCTTTAAATCATGGAACATCTTGTCTGCTCCAGGGTGAACCGAATATCGCGAACTGTGGGCTTCGGCTAATACCAGTTCACGCAATCCACCGTACACTGGTACCCAAATTCTATTCATGAAATACAGGGCTTGATCCGCTTTTGACTCTAGTGAATCAACCATCTTCCGCAATCTTTCACCTTTGACATTCTCGGGTTTAAGAGCGCTAGTTTGAGCTTCACGAATCCGGTCGGTCAGGTTCGTGTGGATGGTTAGACCCAAGGCTCGGACACGCAATGGCTTAACCCGTTCGTTGCGACTCAAGGCGTCGGCTACAACGTTCGCCTTCCCGGGATGGTACTTTATCTCACAATCGTAATCGTTCAATAACTCGACCCATCGCCGTTGTCGCATGTTCAATTCCTTTTGGTCAAAGATGTGCTGCAAACTTTTATGATCGGTGAAGATTGTACACTTGGTTCCGTATAGATAATGTCTCCATATCTTGAGTGCGAATACCACGGCTCCCAATTCCAGATCATGTGTGGTGTAATTCTTCTCGTGAAGCTTTAGCTGTCTGGAAGCATAGGCTATGACCTTCTCTCGTTGCATCAATACACAACCCAATCCCTGGTGAGAGGCGTCACAGTAAACCTCGAAGTCTTCCGTACCATCGGGGAGTGATAGTATCGGGGCGCCACATAACTTATCCTTTAGCAATTGAAATGCTGCTTCCTGCTTTTCCGTCCATTCGAACTTCTTATCCTTTTGGGTTAGCATGGTCAAGGACCGTGTTATCTTAGAAAAGTTCTCGATGAACCTTCTGTAGTAACCCGCAAGGCCAAGAAATTGTCGTACTTTAGTAGGAGTTCTAGGGGCGTCCCAATTCTTGATTGCTTCGATCTTGGCGGGATCGACATGTATACCCTTTTCATTCACTACGTGGCCTAAGAAGTGAACCTCTTGGATCCAAAAGTCACATTTCGAGAACTTAGCATAGAGTTTCTCTTTGCGTAGTACCTCGAGGATTAATCGAAGATGGTCCTCGTGTTCTTCCTTAGTGCGTGAGTAGATCAAGATATCATCAATGAAGACGATGACAAATTTGTCCAAGTATGTCTTACACACGCGGTTCATCAAATCCATGAAAACAGCTGGTGCGTTGGTTAGACCGAATGGCATAACCAGGAACTCATAGTGCCCATAACGAGTCCTGAATGCTGTTTTTGGCACGTCTTCTTCTTGGATACGCAACTGATGATAGCCGGACCTTAGATCAATCTTGGAGTAGAAACTGGATCCTTGAAGTTGATCAAACAAATCGTCGATCCTGGGAAGAGGATAGCGATTCTTAACGGTTAGCTTGTTCAGTTCCCGATAGTCGATGCACATTCGAAAAGTGCCATCCTTCTTCTTTACAAATAAGACGGGAGCTCCCCAGGGTGAGAAGCTTGGTCTTATGAAACCTTTGTCCAACAACTCCTGCAGTTGGCTAGACAGTTCCTGCATCTCAGAGGGAGCTAGGCGATATGGCGATCGCGCTACGGGTGCAGCTCCTGGAACAAGGTCGATACGGAACTCGACTTGTCGGGGCGGTGGCAGTCCCGGCAAATCTTCTGGGAACACATCTGGAAAGTCTCTGGCTATTGGAATGTCTTCTAACTTCCGCTCGTCGGCCTTCTTATCTACTACGTGTGCCAAGAATGCGACGAGACCTTTCCTTAGACACTTCCTGGCTTTCATGCTGGTAATAATTCTTAACGGCGTCCCACGCCTTTCCCCTTGGATCGATAGGGTTTCACCGCTTGCGAGGGGAACTTGAATTACTTTGTCATTGCACACAACGACGGCGCTGTGTGCGGATAGCCAATCCATGCCAACAACTATGTCAAAGCTACCCAGTACGACTGGCAATAGATCAATGCCAAACTCGTGACTACAGAGATCCAACTTGCAATCCTTCTCTACTTCTCGAGTTTCTATAGTCTTACCGTTAGCCAGTTCTATAGAGTATGGTGTGTCTAGCTTACTAGTTTTTAGTCCAAGTAATCTTTTAAATTCGACAGATACGAAGCTAAAATCGGCACCAGTATCGAACAATACTGAAGCATAATGACCATTTAGAGGGAACGTACCAGTGACCACATTAGGGTCTTGTCGTGCATCACCGGCACCAATCACGAATGGCCGCCCACGGGCTTGGTTGTTGAGTTTGGGGCAATCCCTCTTCCAATGATCGAGCGATCCACATGAGAAACAGGGCCTCGCTCCTCCGTTCTTGGGTGCTCCTGACTTGCAGTCTTCTGTCTAGTGTCCAGAACGGCGGCACTTACCGTAGATCACCTCATTCTTGCCCTGGTAACCTTGCTTTCCATTGTTTCCACGTCCAGTGGCCACATACCCTTTCCCTTTCTTTCCTGAACCTCCTGATGATCCATCCTTTTTCCTCTCATCGCGCTTACGCTTCCCAAACCTTGGCTTATTTCCCTGTTCGCTTGACCCAACGGCTGAACTTGTACCCAGATTCTTACCCTCAACACTGCTGGACTCAGTAAGCTTCAATCCTGATACTTTTCGGATTAGAGTGCCCATTCGGATGGCGTCTTCAGTGAGGTTTAAGGTGAGGTCGATAGCTTCGCGCATGGTTGTAGGTTTGGAAGCAGTGACCATGCCGCGTATCTGTGGTGCCAGTCCAAATAGGTATCTTTCCACCTTCTTGCTTTCCGGGGTGACCAAGCGAGGCACTAACCGGGAGAGATCATGAAACCTGGACGTGTACCCAGCTACGTCCGATCCAACCATGGTGAGGTTCCAGAACTCAGTCTCTAGCTTCTGCACTTCACTTGCCGGGCAGTACTCGGCGATCATTAGTTCCTTCAACTCCAACCATGACAAGGAGTAAGCAGCATCGTCTCCCAGTGTTTGCACTTGGTTGTTCCACCATGTTAGAGCTTGGTCCAGAAACAGGTTAGTGGCGTACATGACAGCTTGTCGCGGGGTACAGCTGTTGATACGAATCACCGCTTCAGTTTTCTCAAACCACTTGACTAGTCCGACAGAACCTTCAGTGCCGCTGAAGTTGAGCGGTTTGCAGTCCAGAAAAGCTTTGAACGTGCAGCCACGCTCTCGCGAGGCCGTTTCTGCAATAATAAAGTAACATGTTATTATGAGGTAGGAGTTTTACGAAAACTCCTGTTGCATATATCCGAAGTCTTCTTACCGGTAGGGGAGGTTTCGCGTCGGTCGCTCCCTGTTCGATCTCGCGACCTTTCGGTGCGCGTGGCATTGTGTTCCGCGAGAGCTTGGGCGATGCGTCCCGAAACTAGGGTTTCAAGCTCCTCGGGTGTCGTGGGTAGTCTTTCGTTTCCATTGTTGCTTCGGGTGGCTGGTGCCATTTTTCTTCAATAATCATTATCAAAGGTTAATTTGGCGATCATTCATACAATATCGTCATACATAAAGTATAAATAACAACACAACACACGAACACAATAATCACCATAACAACATCACACAATCACAATATAAACAGAACAGGTAATAATAATCGTAGACAATCATAACACATATTTTACCATAACAAAATTTTCATTAATTTCAATACCATGAGTACAATGATTTGTTCATAACAACAAAAACCGAGGATACCCTCCTCATACATTGCTCTTTTGAAATACACTAGAAATATAATGTCATATACCGGCACAATCCCGCTCTGCTAGGCAAAAATGCAGATGGGTGCTATAACCCATACTGTGCTATCATACTACTACTACTACTACTACTACTACTATGTCCGTAAGTGATCCCCCAAGCGTCTTTGATGTATCGCTACTGTGGTGGCGGCGGCGGCGGGTACTGATACTGGGGTGCGCACGTGCTAATGGTCATACTAATCGCCATAATGCGATCGTACAAGAATTGGCGATGCGCAAAGTGTGCGTCGCCCGTAATCCCACAATGAGCGTCCATGCTCAGCAACTCCTCAGCATAATGTGCCAGCCCATCCCTGGCATCGATGATCCTGGCCCACATGAGCTGGGCCTGCTGCTCCATCTGACTCACGGTGCGCTGCACCGTTTCGGTGAGAGTCTGGAAATCTCTCTCCAGTGAGATCACCATGGACCACGCTGGTCCTGACAGTGGGGCCATCCCGTGGGGTTGCGACGGCCCGGGGATGTCAGTATACGTCGGCTGGGACGGGCCGACGATATCGGGTATGGGTAGGGGTGTGAAGGGTGGGGCAAGGCCCGGTAATCCGGTGAAGTAATAGGGTGGTACCTGGTACGGGTCTCCCGCACCTAGAGTATACGGTGCAAATGGGGGTATCAGAAAAGGGACTCCTGCATCCATAGTGAATGGTGCAGGTGGTGGTGTAGGGAGCATCTCTGGTAGGGGTGGTAGTGTGGGAAAGGTGGTGATGGGTAGTGTCATGGATACTGGTGAGGGGACTATAAGCTCGGCGAGTGGGACCATGAGGGGCTGGGTGACAGCGACCCACTCTGGAGCGGATATCACAGTGGTAGGGGTGGGAGGGCTAGCAGTGGCGTGAGCTGCCAAACCTGCTCGGTGCAGCTCAGAACTACGGGCTGAGCTGCCCTCAAGGATGTGCCCAGTAGAAGCTGGCCCATCCTGTGGTACGGGCTCGGGTATGGCGGGTAGGGCGGCTGGGGAAGTGGTGGCATGCCCTATCATCGGAGCGACGTGCTCCTCCTGGTCTGCTGGTGGGATCAGCACAGCAATGTGCTCTACCGATGCGGTCGACTCATCATCGGAGTCATCCGAGATCCACCCGTTGTGTCCTCGGAAAACGGGCACGAGCCTCATGCCCGAGGGAACGGGGATGAGTGGGGTGGGTAAGGGCTCGCGATCGACAGGTGCGTGTCGGTCGTATGGAGACTCAACGGTCTCCGACTGCGTGGGGACAGGCCTCGAAGGACCTGCACAGCCTACAGGGAAGTCCCTGACGGCTCGGAGGGGAAGTGCTGGCAGTGGTGCTGCCTGGAATGGCACTAGAGGCAAGTCAGCCTGTGGTGCCTCGGCCATCGGTAGGTCGGCTACGGCGGCCACGTCGCCTCCAGCGGGGGCCCACGCTGGGTCCTCGCTCGGGTCCGTCTCGTCGGAGCTGTCTCCGTCTGCGCCCTCTATGGCGGCGTCAACCTCCATGTCGTCATCCTCAGGATCGAGTACCACAACCTCGATCGGCTCTGCTGGCGGTGCTGGGATGATCTGGATGCTACTGTCGTAGCTCGGTGCTACGCTCCCTGCGTCTGACATCCTGGCAAAAGAACTGTACTAATATTTAAGTATTATTCGTTAGACAGTTAAGGCACACATCTACGTACTCTTCCTAACCTTCTAATACTAAAATAACACGTATTCTTACTCATGGCTAGCTTGGTCGGAATCTCCGCATACCCAAATGGTCGTTGGAAAAATTATTTTATTGCGTTTCGCATTTATTTTGAAAGCTTTTGACTTTTGAACCAAATCCGGTTATAGTTTAGATTTTAAAATGCTAATTCGCTATAACCTTGGCTCTGATACCACTTTCTGTCACACCACGCCTATGGCGGAAACACGTGGCGCGACGGTTCAAGAGGATTAAGCCAAGATTAATGCAAACCACAATATTAATTAAACAACGGGCATTTATTCAATGCCAAAAATCATGTCAAATTATTCGTACATAATCTTAAAATTGTTTTTGAAATAAATAGGGAGGCTCCTCCCTATATCCCGAAATCCTTGGGATAGAGAGACGAGACCCCTTCATGACATTCCAACGCCCGACATGGAGATTCCCCTGACCCTGCTTGCCACGCTAACCTTCATCAGTCAATTACCTGAAAGATATGTTTGAAAATCGTCAATATATAAATATTGGTGAGTTCACAGGTTTTGATTTAATAAAACTTTATTAAGTGGGAATATTCTTGTTATGACATTTATAGGAGTTGCAAGGTCCTACAATTTACTTGAGCCTATAACCAAACCAAGACAATTAACAATGCCCCCGCCCCAAGTCGTTACTCGGTATTCCTACGACTTGATTTCAGAATACGTGCACCCCAGGCATACGCCGATGCATAATCGTCGCTATCGATTAGGGGTGGGCCTTGTCAGGCACCAATAGTACTATCCAAATATTCCTTTGGTTTCTCTTTCCTGAATTAATGATTATAGTGGGGAGGTCTCAACCCCGAGTGGCGATCTTAACTCAAGTATCCAACCCGTCATACAAATCCCAACATATCTTTCCCCCGTAAAAACGTTAAATAGTTTAGAAATGGGGCCGTGAGACTCACCTGTGACTGTGCTCGGCTCAAAGAAGAAAACAGTAAAGTTTGTGATCCCGCACCTACAAATGTTCTAGGCGTATAAGTCACTACACCTATGGTGTATGTGCCTTGGCAAGTTGTACACCCAACTTCCCGACCACGCCTTTTTCCCAATTCCCGTTTAATAGTTTCGTATCCTAGGTTCAATGGCGATGGATTACCCTTTCCTTACAAGTCATATATTATTCTTATTAATATTCTTTGTGACTTGTACAATATTATGCTCGACGCGACTCTACCCAACGTATAATTATTTTTCCATTTAAATAATTATACTTAGGATCGTTTCGCTCAATATAATGTGATTTCTTATTATCCGACCCGACTCACTTTGCCACATATTTATTTTCCCATTCAAATAAATATGCTAAGTTCTGGTCGTTTGGTAACATATTTCAAACGCCCGACTAGACTCACCACACCGTACATTTATTTTCCCATTTAAATAAATGTACTAGGATCTTGTCGGTCACTCACACGTTCATAGGTATATTTCACCTACTCGTCTCGGTTTTCCTTCTCGCATATCTATTTTCCCATTCAAATAGATATACTAGAATTTCGTCGAAAACGAGCATATGTACATATACCATCGCGTGGATACTACTTGTTAAGTTCATGTGTCGTTTAGCGTTTTTAATTCGTTACGTTGTGTTTTCCTTTCCCACGAATATTCTTTCTACACTTAGGAAAGTGTTTCGCGTGTTTCACCCTTGTTATATATATTTTATCTCTTAAAATATATATATTTATTTTCATCTTGCCGCAATGGCATTTTTCTCATATGTCCGTTTACGTTTAGCTCATGTAACTAAGTGCGTTAGTTAGTGTTTTTCATATTTGTTTCCATTGTGCGTTCTTATGGAAGTGTTATTCCTACTTCCGATTCCGAACGTTTATTTCCTTGGAAAAATATACTTTGTAGGTTTTAGCCCAACTTGTCCAACTTGTAACCCAAAAATGTTTCCGATACTTTTATATTCCCATTTATATAAAAGTATCCATTTTTGTATAAGTTTTTCAAGTTTCAACCTTTGTTCAACATTTTTATTAAAATCTCTATTTTTATAAAAATCCTTGTGTTAATACAAGTCCATATTTTCATAACTTCCACTTTTATAAAAATACACTTTTTATACAAAATACCCAAGTATGTTACTAGTATTTACCAAATCAACCTTGGAAAATTATTACTTATACTTTTGGCACCAAACTTTCCATTATTGCATTTTTGGACTAATAGTTTCTAAAATATTCATTTTAGTCCTCAAACTTTCAAAGTTACAACATTAGTCCCTTAACTTTCAAATGTTGCATTTTTCTACTCTAACTTCCAAAGTTAGCATTTTTCACCCAAATTAGTGGACTTTGAAGACCCATTTTCATGGTGCTTAGTTGTTTTTACTTCATTTCACTTTTAATGATCTTATAATCCATCCTAGATGTCATTAACATGTTTGTTCCATACTTTTATCCAAAACATCAATTTTTCACTCATTCAAGTGAGTGGACTTTGAATATGGAACTTTTTCATCTATGGTTATTTAACCCATTTTAATCCATTTTTGTCATTAACTTATCATCTTATGATGATTAAAATCATCTTTGATCACATTCAAGTCTTTTTCAAAAATCATGTCCCAATCATCATCCAACTCAAGAGCATGTTCATATTTTTACATCTTTTTCAAATATCATATTAATAATATTAAATCCAAGATTTATCCATATTATTGTTCATCCATTTTTATTCTAGTAAGACACATTATCTTTGTTAGGATCTGAGTTTGTTTGTTTTGATTGTTTAACTAAATGATGGTAATAATGAAATGAAAATAGAATGAAGGTGCAGCGGAATAATAAACTGTAAATCAAAACAAGAGAGTAAATGTTTTTAGATCGAATGCTTTCATTAATTCAAAGATTACAATCTTACAAGTTACTCCCCCTCAGCCTGATCACACAGTGTTTGTCAGAGAGAATGTTTTGTGTGTGATGCAATAGAACAGTACAAGCACTGTTCTATTTATAGACAGACTCAAACCACTGATGACCTAGGCTGACGTCACCTAAGACAGTGACCTCTAACAGAATAACAAACTTAAACATCTGCTATACAAACTACTGTTACATTGAAAGCACTGATATTAAACAGCTGTTGAAGATAAACTCTGATGGTCTTGTATCCACTGCTGGAGCCTAAGTGCTGTTGGTTCCAGCAGTGCTTTGGTCTTCAGTACTTGTATCAGCAGTTGCTCTTCATCAGACCTTTGGTCACCAGTTGTTCTTCATCAGTTGTTTCCTCAGCAGTTCTTTATATCAGCAGTTGTTGAGCAGTTGTTTGGATAGAACAGTAGTTAGGGTCAGCAGTCTTTTGGGAGAAGCAAGTTGTAAAGACTGTTTATTCAAGGATCAAATAGATAGCATATTTTGGCTTTCTAATCATCTGTTCTTCTCCAGGTCAACAGACCCAACAATCTCCCCCTAGAACAGATGATGCCAAAACTCAGCTTTATTTATTGATCTTTATTCCTCATCAGACTTTCTCTGATTTGACCTTTGAATTGTAGTTCAAAGTTCAGAGCAAATAAGTATTCTTCATCTCTTTCTAGATCCAGATTTAGCAATGCTTGGTGATCTTCTGCACATAGGCTGTAAGCATCATCCATGCTGATCTTCTGAACCTTTCCATCTGACCTGAGCAATGTCAATTCGTGGTTGTCTTTGTTGACCTTCCACTTTAGAATTTTTGAGTCAGTGGATTTGCTGAGATGAACCTTTATTCTTGATGAGTTGGGTGAAGGAGGTCTTCCAATGAGTTCTCTGAGTTTCTCTGTTGTAGGATCAGAGAAATAATGTATTTGATTGAAGAGCCCTTCCTTGATAAATGTATCAGCAAACTTTCTTTGATCTTCCTCTGACATCTCCTTCTGCCTTTTGAACTGTCTACTTGCAGCAGCTGTGAGATCAGAGGTTTCAAGTAAGCTGTCCAGATTAAAAGTCTGTTGGGGTCTCTTCATCATTGGCTCATCAGTGTAGATTGGTTTTCTTGGAAGGCTGGGATCCTTCTTTCTATTTTCTTCCAGACTTTTGTAGGTTTCAACCAACCTTAACTCTGACCATCTGGAAACAGACCTCATCTCCCCATAGTTGGCAGCTACAATCTCCTGCCTCATCCTTTTGAATTTCAAGGCTCTGACTGGGTCTCTGCCTTTGCCAAAATTAGGAGTGGAGACTTTAGCTTTGGGGTCTTTGGCCATTTCTTCTATTCTGATCAGTTCTTCTCTCAAAGCATGAGTAGTCCAACCATTGAACTGCTTTTTGTTTGCTTTGTAAGGCTTGGTTGCCATTATCTGTTCAAGAAGGGATTCCCTTATCTCCTTTTCCATATCTACACTGAGTGGCATGGAGGACATGGAATTGCTCAGGGTCTTAGCAAAGTCTTCAATCCTTCTGAGTTTGCTAAGCTCTGCTGAATGGATGCCCTGAGCAGTCCTGTCATCCTTCCCTTTGCATTTCTCCCTGATGATGGCATCCACCTGTTCACCCTTGTATTTTAGATAGGTATCAATGTTGAGGGGAACAGGGAAGTTTGGGAGAGATGGGAAGGATCTTTCAGATGGCTGTTCAGTATTGTAGAAGGATTGTAATTCCCCCTTGAGTAGATCAAGTTCAAGGGGATACTGAACAACCAATGGTGTAATGGTTGGTGGTGGTCTATGGGATTTGAATTTGGATGTATGTGGTGAGAATGATGTGAGTGGAATAGCTGTGATGGGAGGAGTGGATTGGGCAGTTGAAATGGTGGTTGGTGATGTGTGTATGTTTTCATCATGCACAACAAAGGTTGATTTTCTCTTCCTTGTGTACATGATTTTTGGTGAAGGTGATTTAGCAGTGGTTGGATTAACATCTGTTGGTTTTTTAGAAGAACCAGCAGATGTTGGGGTTTTGGCTGGTGATGTAGGTTTGGTGGTTGTTTGTTCAGGTGTGTGTGTTGGTTTGGGTATAGTGGTTTCAGTGTTTTGGGTAGTTTCAGTGTTTTGGGTGGCAGTGGTTTCAGTAGCAGTGGTTTTATCAACAGAGGTTTTCAACTTAGATGGTGGTTTTCTAACATGCTTGGCAGGTCTTTTCATCCTTTTAGAGGATCCCACATCTTCTTTCTCCTGCTGTTGTTCTCTTTTGAGATTCACCAGTAACTCTGCTTTAGCTTCCAAGGTGTCAGCCCTCTTTTGTTTGGCCTGAGCTGCCTTTTCAGCTTCTATGTTTGCAGAGTCATCTACTGCTTTATTCTTTTCAGTGGTTTGTTGTGGTGGTGCTATTGGTGTTGCTTGTTGTTGTTGTTGTGGAGCTGATTTGGTAGACTCTGGTTTCTTGGCAGACTTGGCTTGACCTTTTTGAGAAGGAGGACAACCAAAAGGATCTAATTTTGGTAGCCTATCTCTGCCACTCTCCCCCTTTTTGGCATCATCAGTCGTGAAAGCATCATCATTTTCATCCCTGAGGATGGTGGTAGGGGCAGAGCCAGTAGTCTTCAGCAGGTGATCCTTGATGGCTTTGATATCAGCATGGGTATCTTTGTACCTTGCATCTACCATATTCCTGATCTCAGCCATGTAGGTTTCATGTGTCTGATCAGCCAATTTTCGGTGAGCTATGATGATGGGGGAAACTGATTTCCATAACTCATTGGCTATATCAGCTGTGGATGGTTGACTCTTGGAGAGATCTGCAATTGAGCTCAGTAGAAGCTTGACATCAGATTTGATGTCAGCAACAGAGGTTTCAATAACAGAAACTCTGTCCGTCAATTCTTGGTATTTTGACCCATCTCCTAAATTAATAGGATCATCTGAGTCCCTACCAGTGGTAGTTCTACCTGATTCAGGCCTAATAGGTGAATCAGATGCCCCTTTGTCTTGGTACTGGGGACTTCCAACTGTTTTTGGAGACACTATAGTGGCTTCAACAGTTGTTGCCTTCAAGGGAGTCTTAGCTATGTAATCACTGTCCTGATGTGAGACAGTGGTCTCTACATCAGTAGTGGCTGCTCCACTTGAAAACTCACCTAGAGTTTCATTGAACCCAGGTGGTGTAACCTCCTCTTCTGTTTGTGGGATAGCAGATTGAATATTCTCAGGGCCAGTCACTTGTTGGAGTATACTCTCAGTGACAGGTGGAAGAGAGGAACTGGGATCTTCCTGAGATTTTTCAATTGCTTCAAACAGAGGTTGCATTGTTTGTGGGACATGTGATGGTGAGAGTGGAGGAGTAAGAAGAGAATTAGCCCTGGGAGAGGGGCTTGTGAACATATGGTCAAGTGACTCAAATGCATCATGATGTGTGTCCCCTTGGCTTACAACATGATCCTTTTGAGAGGATTCATGAGGAGTTTGGTCAGGTGGAGGTATGTCCAACTGTTGTGAGGAAGCAACAACAGTGGTTTCAGGTTGCTTTTGTTGTGCAACAGAGGTTTCTTCTGGTACCTCAACATCCAGAAGCCTCATTTGTGGTTGAGTGGTGGTTTTTGTGGATGGATGTTTCTTTTTGGAAGTGGCTGGTGTGGGTTTCACAGCGCTGGATGTAGTGCCATGATCACCAGGAGCAGTGGGCTCAACAACAGAGGTTTTGACAACAGTTGTTGCCTTTGTCCTCTTTGTTTGTGTTTTAGAAACTTTTGACACTTTAGACACTTTTTCTTGGGTGCTTCCACCCAGCATTCTTGTGAAAGTTTCATCAGTTAAGCTTTTCATTTGCATAGCAGCACCCTTTTTGAAAACTTTTTCTGGTAAGACGTTTTGTAAGATTACACTAAGAATTCTTGGGTAAATAAGAAAAGCATTGTTTGACCCAGACTTGACTGCTTTCACATTTGATACCAAGTCCATGAACAATCCCTGGGAAAGATTGAAGTCAGAGTTTGACAACATAGCATAACCCAGATATTGCATCCTCAATGGAATTTCATTAAAGGATGTGGACTTAGCAGAGACACAAAGAAGAAGAGTATGGAAGAAAAATTTCATGACTGGAGGGAAAAACTTTTTGAAAAGAGTTGATCCAGTCATCTGACCATCATACCCTCTTTCTTGGAACTCAGTGTGAAGCTCTGTTTTAGTAAAGGAATCCTTACCTGCCAGGTCATTCAGTGTGAAGGTTGTGGATATGATTTCAGGGGTAATGACGATACTGGTTTCTCCAATTTTGGAAATAATGGAGGTAGGCTTTTTGTCTTGTAGTAGAAACTCAGCATTCAACCAAAATTCTTGGAGTGTATCAAGATAAATGGGGGCGTTGGCGGTTAGGATGGGTAAGTATTTGGAGTTAAGGAAAATGTCGATGGTGGAATGAAATGGAGTGTTGTCATCTGTTTTAATCAGATAGGGGAGACAATTGTGTGTAGCTTTGGCTTGAAGATCCATTGTAATGGATTTCGAAGGTGAAAATGATTGAAGATTGATGAAAGGTTTGAGAGTGAAGAAAGCGGTTTACAGTATTTTGAATACAATGAGACAGTGTAACGTCTGTTGTGGTAAAACAGGGTTTTTATAGGCTCAATGAAACCGCTGATGTGGCCAAACCTCTGCTTATATGAGCAGACGTGGCAATCATCTGATGGATGTAACATCTGGTGGAGAACAGCTGTTTTTGGTAAACAACTGATACAAACAGCTGATGGATCCAACCGTTGGGTTTTTTTTTTTTTTTTGTATATATATATATATATATAGGCGGACAGTTGTTTTATCTGAACAGATGTTCTGAAACAGATTTTTCAACTAAACAGTTGTTTTATCTGATCAGATGTTTTGAAACAGACTTTTCAACCAACAGTGGATATGAATGAAACAGTGGTTGTTTTATCTGATCAGATGTTATAAACAGATTTTTCAACCAAACAGCTATATAAAAAAATTGAATTTCTGAACCATTTTATTATGATTTATAAAAAAAAAAAATTATTTGTTTAATCCATGTTTAACATACCAATTCTGGAAATCAGATTTGTAAAGGTAGATGTGTCTAAAGCTTTTGTTAACACATCTGCCAACTGATCCTCTGTTGGAACATGGTGTAAAGAAATCAAACCTTTTTCATAGCTGTCTCTGACAAAATGATGTCTTATGTCAATGTGCTTGGTAGTGGAATGAGAGACTGGATTCTTGATGATATTTTCAGCAGCTTGGCTGTCCAACATGAGTGGAGTCCTAAGTGCAGTTATCCCAAAATCCAGTAGTTGATTTTGAAGCCACATGAGTTGGGCTGTACAGCTTGCAGCAGCAATATATTCAGCTTCAGCTGTTGAAGTTGAAACAGCTGCCTGCTTTTTGCTTTGCCATGAAACTAAGGCATTCCCTAGAAATTGGCACCCTCCTGAAGTGGATTTTCTTGTGGTGTGACAGCCAGCAAAGTCACTATCTGAATAACCTGAAAGCTCAATGTTTCCATTAGCAGGATACCAGATACCAAGTGTGGGAGCACCTTTGAGGTATCTGAATATCCTTTTCACAGCAATAAGGTTTGACTTTCTGGGTGAAGCCTGGGATCTGGCACAGACACAGGTAGCAAACATAATGTCTGGCCTAGATGCAGTTAGGTACAATAAAGACCCAATCATACATCTATAATGTGTTTGATCAACCAGTTCATCCTTGTCATCAATAGTGAGCAGCTTGACTGTACTCATGGGTGTGCTACATGGCTTACAATCATTCATCTCAAATCTGGTTAATAAGTTCTTTACATATTTGTTTTGGTGAATGAATGTGCCATTTTGCAGTTGTTTCACTTGAAGACCAAGGAAACACTGAAGCTCACCCATGGCACTCATCTCAAACTCTGCTGTCATGAGTTTTCTGAACTCTTCACACATTTGGTTACATGTGGATCCAAAAATGATGTCATCCACATATATTTGAACAATCATTAAGTGTTTCCCTTTCCATTGAAGAAATAAAGTTTTGTCAATTTTACCTCTTGTGAAGCCAATGGATAAGAGAAATGTGGAAAGAGTTTCATACCAGGCCCTTGGTGCTTGTTTGAGTCCATACAAAGCTTTGTTGAGCTTGTAGACATAGTCAGGATGGAATGTGTCTTCAAAACCAGGTGGCTGACATACATAGACCTCCTCCTGAATTTTGCCATAAAGGAAAGCACATTTGATGTCCATCTGATACACCTTTATATTGTGGTTGACAGCAAAGGCTAAAAAGAGTCTGATGGCCTCTAGTCTAGCTACAGAAGCAAAGGTCTCATCATAATCTATTCCTTCTTCTTGTCTGAAGCCTTGAACCACAAGCCTGGCTTTATTCTTGACAACAATACCCCTTTCATCAGTCTTGTTTTTGAAGACCCACTTTGTTCCTATAGGACAAACATCCTTAGGAAGTGGTACAAGCTCCCATACTTGTTGTCTTTTGAATTGAAGGAGTTCTTCTTGCATGGCTTCTACCCAACTGTTGTCTTTCAGTGCCTCTTGGTACTTGACAGGTTGTGTGAGGGATAAGAAACCTGCAAAAAGACAGATATTTGAGGATTGGCTTCTTGTGAGCACACCCTCTCTGATGTTGCCAATGATCTGGTCTGGTGGATGAGCTCTTAAGTAAATAAGATCTCCTTGATATGGAACAATGGCATTTTGAGGTGATGGACAGAGGTTTGGTGACTCTGTTGGTGTAACATCTGTTGGTACTTCTGTAGTGCCATCAGATGTTTGAAATGGTAAAGGAGGAATGGGCCCAAGTGGTGTGAAACTTGACTGAGTTTTGTCAATAGATGATTGACTTTTGTCAACAGATGATAGGTCAGTGGTTGTGAGGGGTGAGGCAGAGGTTTGAGGATAGGACTGGCCAACAGTGGTTGACACAGCTGTGGCAGAGTTTTGACAATTGTTTTGAACAGCTGCTTCCTCTGATGCAGAATAGACTTTGTAGTGACTGGGGATCACAACATCTGTTCTGTAATCTAACTGTGGAGACTGTGGAATACCTGCATTGTTAGTTTTAACAGTGATATCTTCAAATTTGAATTTATCTAAATCAAATAATTCAGCAGGGTTTGCAGGGATTTTTAGAGATGAAAGTTCATTGAACTTAACATTCAAAGTTTCTTCTATTGTCTTAGTCCTTGTGTTAAACACTTTGTAGGCCTTAGCAGTAGAAGAATATCCCAGAAAATAACCACAGTCTACTTTGGCTGCAAATTTTGAAATGGAATCTTTGAGATTTAAAATGAAACATGGGCAGCCAAAGATTTTGAAAAATGAGATTAATGGTTTGATTTTGAACAAAATTTCATAAGCAGTTTTTTGATGTCTGGGGTTGATCAAAACTCTGTTTTGAACATAGCAGGCAGTGTTTACAGCTTCTGCCCAAAAGGATAGTGGCAAACCAGAATCTGCTAGCATGGTTCTTGCAACTTCTATAAGAGTTCTATTTTTCCTCTCAACTACCCCATTTTGTTCTGGTGTTCTTGGGATGCTGAACTGCCTCACAATCCCTTTTGACACACAGAAGTCATCCAACTCCTTATTTTTAAACTCTGTTCCATTGTCACTCCTGAAGACTTTTACTGGCAAGTCATATTGCTTTTCAACCTTGGTGACAAAGTCCTTCAATATACCTGCAGTCTCATCCTTAGAGTGTAAAAAGTAAGTCCATGTAAACCTAGAAAAATCATCAACTATGACAAGACAAAATCTCTTTCTTCTTAGACTCATGATTTTAACAGGGCCAAACAAGTCCATGTGCAACAGTTGTAAACACTGACTAGTTTTGGACTCATCAATGGATTTGTAAGAACTTTTATGTTGTTTCCCTTTTAAGCAAGAAACACAATGCTCATCACATTTAAATTCTTTTGATGGTAAACCTCTGACAAGGCTTTGTTTTGAGAGTGTGTTGATAGTATTAAGGTTGGTGTGACCCAATCTCCTATGCCACAATTCTGTCTCCTTAGTGGAGGCAGCAGAAAACAGACAGACATTTGCCATAGGATTGTCCTTCAACATATCAACAACATACACATTGCCACTTCTATGAGCAACAATAATCTTACAAGTTTTCTTTGTGAAAAATGAGCCATAACCTTTGTCACTCATTTGTGAAACACTCAGAAGATTAAACTTGAGATTATCAATAAGATTGACATTTTCAAACTTGAGTTTTCCAGCCTGTACAGTCCCTGAACCCAACACCTTACCTTTAGAATCATTACCAAAGGATATATCACCCCCTCCATGAGCCAAGAAGTCCAGAAGTAGGGCTCTACATCCTGTCATGTGCCTGGAACCTCCACTATCTACATACCAAAGACTATCTAAACAAGCAGAAGCTCCCTGCACATCAGTAAATGATTAGTTTTGGTGAGTGTCCAAAGCCAAATTGGCTTTGGATGGGTCCTCAGACCTTTCAGACTCAAGCTTTGGAAGGTGATCAGTGGTTTGGACCAATTTCTGAATTAAGGTCAACAACTGCTGCTGACCATTTGCCAGTGCTTGGATGTCAACACTTGGGGCAGCAGTTGTTTGATCACTTCCTGACAGATGATAATACCCATATGGATTTCTGTTCACTCTTGGTTTAGAGGGTCTTTTTGGCTCCTCATAAACATGTGGCAGACTGTGACATGGAGGTTGACCATAACCTCTTGGGTATTTGCTTGTGGGTGGAGCATCTGTTACTTGGACATCTCTAGAAGCAGATGTTTCAAGCCTTTTTGTAACAGATGTTTGGACAGGGGTGAATGTCTGTTTGGGCTTTCCTTTTGGAGTACTAACCACAGGGTTTGCAAGAGTTTTAGCTTTGTATTCTTGTATTTTTACATCAAAATTTTTGAGATACAAGCACTCTTTGGTCTTGTGATTCTTTTTCCCACATATTGAGCATGTGGCTTTGGAATCACATTCACTTGTTCCTTTGTTGATATCATATGCTTTTAGAAGAAAACAGTTTTTGGTGACATGGTTCTTCTTTTCACAGAAATCACAAAACAAGTTAACAGTCTTTTCTTTCTTCTTCCCCTTTTCAGACTTCTTTTCAGCAGATGTTTGAGCATCTGCTGGAGAATCTTTCAGGGGAATGACTTTTGCCAAGGGAATGACCCTTGCCTGAGGAGCTGTCTTTCCCTCAGGAGTTTTAAAATCAACAGGTTTATAATTCTCAAGAGTATCACACTCATCAGACCAAGTAGGTTTAAATTCATACTTTTCAAGTTCAGCAAAAGATGAGGAACCTTCTGGTTTTTCAAGAACAATTTTCTTACCATTTGGTTCAGTGATTTTAATCTCTTGACCCTGCAGGTTTGTTGGTACTATCTCAACAGACTTTTGACTCTTTGTGTCAGTGTTTTCAAAAGCTGGAGCAGTGGTAGCAAAACCAAAACCAAACTTCACATGACTTTTGGTTTGTTTGTTGAGTAGCATCTCAAAACCTCTACATGATTCCACCCATTTTTTACATTCAACTTGGGTGGACTCAAGCTCACTTTTACAACTTTGATATTTTGTTATCATAGTTTGGAGCTGGTCTTTGGTTATAGTTGCTTCATGTTTTAAACTGCTAATTTCAGACTCTTTTGCAGTTAAACTTGTTTTCAAATCTTTTGTGAGTTTTTCAAATTTAACTTCATCATCCAAAATTTTCTTTCTAAGGTTTTCATTCACCTCTTTGATGTTAGCAAATGCTATTACACATTTGTCAGAACACAACTCTTTAAGAATTTGAGGAGATACCTTAGCAGCAGCCATCAAAGCACAATCACACTTGCACTCACAGTCATCAGATGCACCCCAGGGATCTGAGAGATTCACAACCTCTTCTTCTTCAGGTTTTTCACCTGCAACAGCTTCACTAACAATATCATCAGTCACAACATCAGATTCAGTTACCACTTCCTCAGATTCAATCTCATCAACCATAGCCATGAAACAAAAATTTTCTGGTTCATTTTCAGCTTTGGCAACTAGTGCAAAATTCTCATCTGTTAGCTCATCAGGTAGACTGCTCCAATCAACAAAGCCTTGTGTAAAGAAGCTCTGTTGACTGGTCTCTGCAGGAGCAGAGGATGGAGCAACAGTCGTTTGCACAGGTGTTTGAGCAACAGGTGTTTGCACATAATGAATCTGAGGAACAGTGGTTTGGACATACTGGACAGGAACAGTGTTTGAGGACTGTGCAAAATGAGCAGTGTTTTGCACATTTGGTCCAGGGGCATTATAGGAATTCTGATAAGTGTTGGTCTGTGGTCTTTGATTTGGATAGGTTATCATAGGAGTACCATGTTGACCCCTACATTCCCTAGCAAAATGACCAAACCTATGACATTTATAACACTTGATCTTTGATTTATCCAACCCAACCTTAGATCTGCCAGTCAACCCTGGAAACCTTCTCCCAGTTTTCTTGTAAAAATTATTAGTTCTTACACTGAGAAGGGCCAATTGGTGCATAATGTCCATTTCTTCCAAATCATCAGGGTCAAAGTATTTCAGGTCATCATACTCAAAGGATATATTGTCAGATGCCTGTATATCACCACCACTTGCTGTGAAAGCATAGTTTGGTGAATTAGAATCAGAGTTAAAACCTGAGTTAAAACCTGAAGTTATGTCAATAAAATGATCATAACTCTGATCCTTTGTGTTTCCAGGCACCTCATCATGACCCAAAAGTGCTGTATTCCCAAACACATAGTCATCAGACACTTTTCCAGAGTCCTGGAGCTTCTTTTTCTGGTTAAGCTCTCTTTCATAGGTCAAGAGCTTACCATGAAGCTGGGTCAGTGATAGGTCTTTAAATCCTATTGAGTTTCTCATTACAATAGCAATAGTGTCCCATTTGTCTGGTAATGATCTTAAAAACCTATGGTTCAAAGTTGAATGAGGGTAAGTAAGACCAACCAATTTTAGTTCACTAATTAAGCAATTAAATCTCTCAAACTGTTGAGTTAATGACTCTCCTTTGACATGACTGAATGTTTCATATTGTTGGTTAAGTATTTCACGGTTGTTTTCAATAACCTCCTCAGTCCCACCAAACTGCTCTTTCAGTGCATCCCATAACTCCTTTGCACTGTTACAGTGTAACAACCCAGCATATATATCATTGGGTAGAGCCATGGCCACAATACTGAAGGCCTTAGCATCTAGCTCAATTTTCTGAAAATCCTGGTCGGAGTAGTTTTCAAGTTTCTTTGGCTCAAACACTTTGGGATCTTCAGTACTCGGCACAGTCGGAACATGTGGTCCGAAGATAACCGACTTCCAACACCCAGTGTTTTGTTGAGCTAGAACATGGCTCATCCGACGTTGCCAGATATTGTATTCAGATCTGACAAGCATCGGTGGCTTGTTGTTCATGCCAGTGTTATGTGGATCGTGATTGGTAGAAGCCATTCTCTGATTTATCAAAAAACAAAGTCTGTTTAACAACGGTTGAAGCGAAATTAAACTATTACTCTGTTTTCAATCAAACTGACAAACGATATCAATAATTGTGAGCTGATTATTAAATTGATTTGTTAGATCGAATTTAATTTACCATGCTCTGATACCAATTGTTAGGATCTGAGTTTGTTTGTTTTGATTGTTTAACTAAATGATGGTAATAATGAAATGAAAATAGAATGAAGGTGCAGCGGAATAATAAACTGTAAATCAAAACAAGAGAGTAAATGTTTTTAGATCGAATGCTTTCATTAATTCAAAGATTACAATCGTACAAGTTACTCCCCCTCAGCCTGATCACACAGTGTTTGTCAGAGATAATGTTTTGTGTGTGATGCAATAGAACAGTACAAGCACTGTTCTATTTATAGACAGACTCAAACCACTGATGACCTAGGCTGACGTCACCTAAGACAGTGACCTCTAACAGAATAACAAACTTAAACATCTGCTATACAAACTACTGTTACATTGAAAGCACTGATATTAAACAGCTGTTGAAGATAAACTCTGATGGTCTTGTATCCACTGCTGGAGCCTAAGTGCTGTTGGTTCCAGCAGTGCTTTGGTCTTCAGTACTTGTATCAGCAGTTGCTCTTCATCAGACCTTTGGTCACCAGTTGTTCTTCATCAGTTGTTTCCTCAGCAGTTCTTTATATCAGCAGTTGTTGAGCAGTTGTTTGGATAGAACAGTAGTTAGGGTCAGCAGTCTTTTGGGAGAAGCAAGTTGTAAAGACTGTTTATTCAAGGATCAAATAGATAGCATATTTTGGCTTTCTAATCATCTGTTCTTCTCCAGGTCAGCAGACCCAACAATCTTCATGTTTCAAAACCATATCTTTACCCATCAATGTACAACTTGCTCATACAAGAACATAATATGAACATTTAAGAATAAAAACAATGTAATACTTACTACTAGCTCAAGGCTAGGGAAGACAAAAACCTTGGTTTTGGGTGAGGTTTAATGTGTTCTTCCAATGGGTTAAGCTCCAAGCTCTTGAACACACAAAGGGGTTTTGAAGGATGATGATCTAGAGGTGATTTGGAAGTATAAAAATTGAAAGAGAAATGCTAATGTAGAGGTGCAAACTTACGGCCACAAGGAGGAGGAAGAAGAAGATTTTTGTGATTTTGTTTAAGTGCTCTTCAAGTGGGTTATAATCTCACCTTCAAATCTTTCAAGATTATGCAATCTTGCTTGGATTGGATGGAAAGATTATGAAGATATTATGTAAGATTACAAGCAAGATCAATGGGGAGATTATAGAGGGTGTTTGGCCGTGAGATTAGAGAGAGAGAGTGAGGGATTTGTCAATTTTCATCCAATGTTAATCCATGCATTAATATTATTGGGTATCTCACTAATCATTGGGTTTTAAAGGAGGTGAAGGGTTAAAGGGGATTATTAAGAGTTTTGCTTCTTGGGTGGGCCATGGCCGGCCCCCATGGGGTGTTTGGTGGGGTCCACTTTGCTAAATATTATCCCATATTATGTTTAAGTTAATCTCTTTCGGGTACCGTCCGGGTATTCTTGGGTTTTTAACCGTGTGTCACCCGAATATTAAAATACCATTAATATTCCTTAACTTTTGCCCAGTTAAATTACTGATAATTTATTTCGGCTTTTGCCGGGTGAAATTACGTGCTACGCGCGTATCGGGTGCGGTACGCGCACTTTATTCGTTACCGGGAGATTTGTACAATAAGCTTTCACGTATGGCTTTGGGTTTCCAAAACTCATTATATTTTGTGAAAATATTATTTATTTTATATTCCGGGTGTCCGGAGTTCGTTTCGCTTATTTAATTTTTACCGGGTAATCGCCAGTGTCCATACCGGATAGATTTGCTTGCGCATGATCCTATCATGGTTTGCTATTAAACTTATGCATTCTTATGCATTATTTGGGAACTTCTATCTTTCTAAGGCCTTAGTTAAATAATCAGCACATAATTACTTTTAATTACGTTAATTGCGTTTAATTAATTAGTACGGAATTACCTTAATTTTGCCGGTTGTTACAAAACGCGTTATAAATTCTACAAAAATTATTTTATGATATTCTAATAGAAAAGTTTATCATAAAATTTTTATTTTTCCAAAAATAATTTATTTATTATATATAATAAATAATTCAAGTTTATTCAATTGCATTTATAAAATTCTATAAGAATATCAAAACGATTATATAAATTTCCACAAAAATTATTCTGAGTTTTTATAACATTAAGCTTTTCTGAAATAATTTTTATTTCTGAAAAATCATTTATTTAATATTTTTAATCAATTTTTGTTAGTTTTAATCATAATTAAAACATAATAAATTCAATTTTTAATATTTTTGCACCAAAATTTTATACAAATTATTTCTGATTATTTGGAACAGAAATATAATTTTTAACCTAATAATTCTTTAATTTTAGTATTTTTAAATATTAAAGTTAAATTTTGGCAATTTGTAATAAATAGATTTAATATTCTATTTTTAAGAAAATAATTTTATAAAAATTATTTTTATACTTTAAACACATTATTGTGACCATATTAAATTTTAATTTTATAAAAAGATTTTTGTCTATTTAATTACTTAATTTCTCTCGATTATCAAACATTTTTATTATTAATCAAACGAGCATTTATCCCCAATTCAAAGCCCTAGAACACATACATTTGTAGACTAGATAGACTTAGACATATTTATTACCTTTATAGGGTGATATTTGCATTATTTGGGCAACACACTATTCAATTTTCAAGAAGTATAACATTTTGCTAAGGTGAGTTTACATAGCCCCTTTTCTCTTTTACATTTTTTGGGGTGAAACATGTTTAAACATTTTATACTATCATTTACTCATACCTACTTGTGATTCAATTACACTATCATTCTATCATTTGACTGTAACAAAAAGACACAGTACAATCATTAACAATGATCAAGCCGCCTGTTTAGATTATAGCGCTATAGGTCTGACAAACCCATCCCCCCGCATAAATTCAGGGATGATCGATAACAGTAACAACATTTAACTAACTTGCGAGTTAGTCATCAGTCGACACAAGGTTTGATTGTACAAAGACGCATTGTTACATGTCGGAATCATACTCTATCATCATACAACTTTGATTGTTGTACAAACTATTGTTATCAATTATATTCAAAAACCTATGTATTCTCACCAACTTTTGTTGACCCAAAATATTTTCAAACTTAACATGTTTCAGGTTCTACTTGCTTGAAGATTTGAATTAATGCTTGAAGATGTGTGCATAGTATTATTCATTTTGATGTACGAATTCTTGTAGAACAATTGTATGTAATTTATTTAAATCATTTAATGAAATTTATTATTCACCATGAGCTACTGAACAATCATCAATACGTGACATCCCGATATTTCCGCCATCGGTTGGGGTGTTACAGATTGGTATCAGAGCCATGGTTATAGGGAATTAGGTTATTAGAAAAATAATCTAGTCTATAACCATAGGATTTAACCAGTACTTGCTTCTTTTACTTGCTATTCTCTATCTCCCTCCTACTTCTTATCCTTACTTTCATCCTTACAAGAAGGTTACTCTCCATCACTGGATCTACTCTCAGACTAATAGGACAAAATCCTCAGGTTTAACCTGAACCACCTTGAGATCTCGTCGAAGTTCTAGATTTTAATAACGAACACGTGCAATCTCGAAGGGTGAACGCCTGTATTCTGAGTCTTTTGTCTAGGCTGGCATTGCGCATATATCCCAATCAGACGAGGGACCCGGATGCCTACTTGGGAATTCTCGGGATGAGTGTTCACTTATAGGCTAAAGCATGTCTTCATATGTTATTAGAATTTAGAATCTTTGATAAGTCAACGTTTTCGTTTATTCGTTTTAATTAATGAATAAATGATTACATTCCTTATATAATCTCATTCGTTTCACTGTGTCTCTTACAGATCATGCCTCCACGTCGCAGTGCTCGTCTTAACAGTGGTGACAATCATGATGAAGAGAGTAGCAATCACAACCATAACCATAACCACGGTGTTAACCACAACAACAACAACAACAATGGCATTGATGCTCAACTGGCTGCGATCATTTCCCAACAAATGGCACAACAGATCGCGACTCTGGTTCCTAACTTATTGGCTCAAGTCATACAGATGAATGGTAATGGAAACGGCAACGGCAATGGCAACGGAAACGGTAATGGAAACCACCATGGAAACAGGAATGGAAACGGGAATGGTCTCCCAGGCTGCACTCTTAAGCATTTTAATTCCTGTAATCCCCCTAAGTTCAGTGGAGATGAAGGAGCTACTGGTCTTCTGCAATGGTTCGAGGGTCTTGAGAATACCTTCATTAACAGCGAGTGTCCCGATAACCTTAAGGCCGTTAAGCTATGAGTGTTCTTCACAAACGAGCACTCACTTGGTGGAATGAGGAAAAGCGCACCCGAGGAGCTGAAGTTGCACTTACTATGACCTGGGATCAAGTCAAGGAAATAATGAGAGATGAATTTTGCCCACGTAACGAGGTCAAGAAATTAGAAGACGAGTTCCACACCCTTGCTCAAGATAGTGGGGAAAATCTTGCTTATAATACCCGCTTCCATGAGCTCAGTCTGTTATTGCCCCATAAGGTCACTCCGTTACCAGTGGCCATTGAGAAGTATATCGGTGGTTTACCATGCAAATTCAGGACACGGTATGGGGAAGGAACCCTGCTACCCTTGAAGAGGCCAAGCGTCTAGCAGCTACCTTAACTGATAATCACGTAAAGAATGGGACCTTAGTTCGGAAAGGCAATAAAGCATGTATTGTAGCCGCGGTAACTACTGAGAACCAGAAGCGTAAGGCCAGGGATCCTGATGTCAACCTCACTACCCAAGCTTCTAACAAGAAACCCTATATAGGAAACTGTCCATTGTGTAACACATGCAACCAACATCATCCCACTGCTTCAGCGTGTCGCTTGTGTACCAATTGTGGAAAGTATGGCCATCTGGTCAACACGTGTTGTGAGACCCCAAATCCTAATGCCAACCAACCCACCAACCCTGCTCAGGCTGCTAATCCTAATCGATACAACTATGGTCAATGCTATGAATGTGGAGACCCAAATCACTTCCGTAACCGATGCCCTAAATTAAACAGAGACCAAGACCCTCCAGCTACCTAACAGCAAGTCTCGCCATTGGTTGCTTTTATTCTATGTATTGACTCTATTTGAATAATAAATTCTAGTATTGAAATTTTTGTCTGAAAGTTGTTACATGATGCATGATTGTTTGAATGTGAACAAATTATATAAATCTATACAACTACAACTCCTATACTGTGCATAAACGTGTTATCAATTTGCAATCTATGTGCTGCATTTAATAGAGGTCATCATGCCTTTTCAACAGTCGGGAGAGGCCCTACAACCTGCTCCACGACTGGTGGAGGCTATCGAACCTACTCAACGATTGGTAGAGGTCATTATGCCTTTTCAACAGTCGGGAGAGGCCCTACAACCTACTCCACGACTGGTGGAGGCTATCGGACCTGCTCAACAATCGGTGGAGTCATAGAATGACACAAAACTCTAATGTAAGGTAAATTGGTGATTACGGTCCGGAACGTAATCATGAATTTACAGGTACGTTAAGGTAGTGTGAAATTCTATCAAGGTTATAAACTCTAGTTGTCTGGTAGTTCATTCATGACATGCTATAACCCAAATCATAACTATTTTTATTTTCAAACCTATGTTTTAAATAACTTCGGGACGAAGTTTCCAAAAGTAGGGGAGACTGTAACCTCGCAAAATATTTCAAATTCTAATACATTAAAGACCTTACTTTATCATTAATTTTATACTATTAAGCCTAAGTTTTTATCACCCCACTAATATTTATATATAATAATAATAATAATAATAATAATAATAATAGTAATAATAATAATATGGGACCTTATAAAAGAAATGAGCTAAACACAACCCAAATAAAACCAAACACCTCTAAGCCTACCTAAACCCACCAACCTTCTACCCCCCTTGAGCCCATCTCGGCTCTGGCCCAACATCAGAGCCCACCCAACCGGCCCAAATACCCAAATCCCCTTCTTCCTTTTCTGTTTAAAAAAAAAAAAGAAAGAAAACAGCCTTCCCGGGACTCGAACTCGCGTTTGACACAACAACACATATCATAACAACCAACTAATCTATGGTTTTAATTGTATACATATCCTATACATATATATTATATAGACTAAACTGTGCAGTTGACTTCTGAAGTCAACCTGCGTTCGCTAAACCCACGAAATTGGCAAGCTTTGACCAATAATCTATAGCTTAATTCACAAACCAAACTTCAATCTAATCCCGACAATCACGCATCTTGATTCCCTCTACCTTCCTGAACAATCATTACGCGTTTTTGACCAATTATACCGATTTAATTAACTTTCCTTAGCAAAAAAATTGAATTCATATATATAGATGATATTGTGACAATCAAACCATCCATGACACTCAAAAGGGGCCGAAAAATCAAACCACAACATCAGATTTCATTCATAAATACGTAATAGATTGAATTTGAAGCGTTTGGTCACGAGTCTTGCTATCACGCATCCCCCTTCGTTCGCGATAGGTAAGTTCAAATTTAAAGCTTGGCTATGGTCGATTTTGTATAAGGATCAAAAGCCCTATACGTGACATCCCGATGTTTCCGCCATCGGTTGGGGTGTTACATAAACTGCCCGATTAACCTAGCCAATGACCTATAGAGACCTATCACTAGCTAGGGACATACAAACAATGCACTTACAGACTCCCCCTTTGACCTAGCTAGTGATTTATAGACTCAACCTATCATCTAGCTAGGGACACACAAGAAGTGCATTTACAGACTCCTCGTTGGATCTAGCTGGAGATATATGGTCTTCGAGTCTTCAAGTCGTCATGTTCAGCATTCTTCAACTTACGGTGACAACGCAGTGTATGACCTCTAAAGATTTGAACATATCAACTAATTTGAGCTTTAGTCGTGGCTGCATAAGATCTCGTCTTGGTCATCCATTTGCTTCGATAACTTGGGAGGTAACAAGAAATCTCCGCTTTTAATGATTGACAATTCTTTGACTTGGACGAAGATCAATATCATCTTCACTTTCATCTCTTGACTTTCATCTTCTTCAGCTTCGATTGCTGGAGCTCTACCATGATCTGGTTTCTTCGAAGATGAAATATCGGGTTCTTGCTGTTCAGGATGATTTTGGGGAGGGGGTGTAATATTATATTTTTTTTTTATAAAAATATAACACATAACCTTCCCAATCTACAATTTATAACACCTTTAAATATTAAATATTTAAGGTTTTTACCCCTTTGGCCTTCAATAATATTCCCTAATAAAAATTATTCATTTTGAGCTAATTAAGTTATACTGGAGATTTCCCTACCGTCTCGGTCTCAGTTTCGCGTCATAACTCAAAAACGCACAACCACTAGGCTTGGACAGTTTAGAAATCATCACTCAATACCTCAAACAATTCTAATAATATTCTCATCCATAAAATATTATTTTCTGCTAAATCAAACATCACGAGTTAAAACTGAACTTTCTACCGTTAGCCGGGTCGTCACCAATGTTTAATACGATAATTCACCACTAAGTGATACGGGACTACTAAAATTTCCATTAAATCTCTATCAATACTCATGTTCCGATAATGTCTTTCTAATTATTGTCAAATCAAATCTAGCGCAACATATCTAATTATATCTATAGTTATTATATTGTACGGATAATACCTGGATTTTTGCCGGTTGTCACACATGTTATTCTATATATATACAATTCAAATTGGTGTGAACAGTTATAAGTTGCTATTGGCTGGTTTCATTTAATGATTGGACTCTTTTTATTTTCGGCTGGCCTACAGCTTCTATGGGTAGTAACTATTAAATATTATCGTAGGGAAGGAAGTGCAAAACGGTTGTGGTCTATTGGTTCAGCTCATGTTCCATGAGGTTTTATGCTTTTTGTGTTTTTGCCAAAACAAAAATTTGGGGTATCCAAGGGATTGTACAAATTTGGTAAATAACATATCACAACTTCTTAACTAATTTTTTTCAAGAACTTTTTTTATACAACAATTGTTTACATTTTTTTCTTAAATAAACTTTGCACCTTTTTTTTTTTTTTTTGGAAAAGACATAAGATCAAATCCTGGGAAGATATAAAACTAGGTGGAAAATAGCCATTAAAAAAAAATAAACTTTGCACGCCACAACATACTTTTAATTTCTTTCTAGCGTTTTCAGTTGATTTCATCTGATGTTTTGGTTGTTATAATGGGTACATGTATTGTGTCATAACAAACCAATTTGATACCGATGAACCCGCTGCGTAGCGCAGGCATTTTTACTAGTTAACAACAGTTACAAAAAATAAATCTTAAAAGATGACTAGAACGTGGTCTTAAAATATATTTCGTTGAAGTTAGGTACTTTATATTTCCTTTAAAATATACATACATACATGCCTACCTACCTAGTATTTGATATATGCCTACCTACCTAGTATTTGGTATTATCCTTTAAATTATTATTGGGTGATGCAACTGCTGCCCTATTTAAGAATTCCCATTCCTTAACCAAACCACGCTTACAATACTATCACTCAAAATCAGTACCAAATGGCCTGACCTAGTATACTGTGGTGTGTGATTTGATCGAAATTCTGATTTTACAGATTCGAAATGAGAAACTGTCATCCCATTTAATCCAATCGGGATGCCCTTACCTGACATGTTTCTTGGTAGGAGTAACTTGAAGCTCAGAATTAGGGATGTATTCAAGACGCTCCCCCAAAAGGGAATTGATCTATGGTCGATTTCATAAGAATTTATAGTTATACCTCGTAAAAAAAAAGACTTTTTCTTTTGTAGAATTAAACAGTTCCTTTTTTTAGAAAGAAATTATGTTCAAGTAAGCAAATAGAAAAGATGTCATGTTACAAGAGTCTATCTATCGCATATAGACTTTAAGGGCATCGTGGCCTAACCGTCGAGGTGAAGTCGGGACCTAAAAGATCGAATGGAACAGTACATAGACAAGTAAATTCCTTATGAATTCCAAGGTACTCTCTTTAATTAAGAATTACGGGATTTATCATTCGAGAGGAAGTTGACTACTCAAGAATTTCACATTTCATTTATGTCATAATTGAATAAAGAATTCATAAAATCTAAATAAAAATAATAAGGAAGACAGAATCAATGAAGTTTTGCTTTATTTTCACTGGAAATTCTTTTCACTGGAAACTTGAGTAAGGAGTAGATCTTTTTGGAGTTTTCTAGAATATGAAAGCGAGAACTCCTTTCTTTTTCTTTATTTGACCTACTTTAGCCGGATGAAAGGAAACTTTCACGTCTGATTTTGAGGGGGGGAGATCCTATCCCAATTTTTATTTTGCTAGGCCCATAGATAAAAAACCCACTTTTTTACGATTACGGGGTTTATTGGAATATGAAATTCAACCCTGGAAATACAGGATCCCGATTTTTTTTACTATCCGGAGCTTCGATACATTTCGAAATCGAGAGATGTCTACCGGGGCAGGTTCTATCAGACAACAACTAGCCAATCTAGATTTACGAATGATTATAGACGTGGTCTTAAAATATATTTCGTTGAAGTTAGGTACTTTATATTTCCTTTAAAATATACATACATACATGCCTACCTACCTAGTATTTAATATTATCCTTTAAATTATTATTGGGTGACGCGACTGCTGCCCTATTTAAGAATTCCCATTCCTTAACCAAACCACGCTTACAATACTATCACTCAAAATCAGTACCAAATGGCCTTCGACTCGACCCAGGTTGAAAACCACGTTGAGATGGACGGTGAGTCATCTATATCTTCATTGCTTTTTTACTCTTTTGCTTTTTTTTTTAATCATACATAGTAAGCACTATCTGATTAACTAAGTCGTGAGGGCCTTCATGCCATGAAAATGTATTCCATAGGCCGTGAAGATCCCCACGACCCGTGTAGACCCCGTCTAATGATTGGCAATGGTTGGTAGTGAGTGAGATGAGTGGGTTAAGAAAAAGAGATGTGTGGGTATCCTATGAGCCGTAGAGACCTCCATGGCACATAAAAGTTTTTTTTTAAAATTATTTAAAATAAAACAAAGCTTCTCATGTAAGCTTAATATCCCCGGGTCGTGAAAGGAAAAATGACCCGTGGTTGGACCTTCCTCCACGAGCCATGGAGGTCTTCACAGCCCATATGATAACTTTATATGACCCATGGGGCTCTCCATGATCCCATGGAATTCATTTTTTTATATTTTGTATGTATGTTTTATATATTTTAAATATGATATTTGTGTTTTTAAAATATTTTTTTCATTTTTTATTATAAATGTAAATTAGCGTATACAACATTTTTTTTTCACTTAATAATTTGGTATAAATGATAAAACAATTGCATACGATAAACTATAACAAGTCAATATAGGTTCTAAAGTAATGTTTGTCTGATATTGGTCATTCTTTGTGATACATGAATATTATATTTTTATCTCTTGTAAGCTTTAAGCAAAGAGGCATAAAGAGTTATTTGGAATGTTGCTGATCATTACATAATCAGAAGTATAATGTTTCTGGGCATTGATGCAAACAATGACACCAACTTGTCAGTTTGATTTTTATCCAACTTGAAATAGAAGTGTTTGCTCTCATGTTTAATAATAATTATAATAATAATAATAATAATAATAATAATAATAATAATAATAATAATAATAATAATAATAATAATAATAATGGAGACCAACATTTCCATGGGCCGTGGAGACCCCCCATGAGCCGTTGATAAGCCTTCCATAGGCCGTGGAAACCCACGTTTCCATGGGCCGTGGACTCCCCATGACCACATGGGATTCATTTTTTTAAGTGTATATTATGCATTTAAGCATGATATTTATGTTTTTTTTATAAAAAAAATTCCTTTCTTATTATAAATATAAATTAGCGTATACAACAATTTTTTTCCAATTAATAATTCAGTATACATGATAAAAAAGAAACATATGCTAAGCTATAGCAAGTCAATATAGTCTTTTCTTCTAGGCGCCTTTTGTAGACGATCTTCGTATATCGTCTCCCACTCCATTGCCTACTCATCTCGCCATTGACACCATGTTCCATTCAGTACTTGTATTTGAAAGCCTTCCATGGACCATCGAACCGTTAAAAATTGGCTCCTATCGGTCTCTGTTAACCTCCATCTTCTCCATCTCTGTTAAAAATTGGTAGTAAGTGGAGGTAGTGAAAAAGAGGTGTGGGTGTTTAAGATAGGTTAGAGAGGTGAAAATGAATGTATATGAGTGTTTGGGATGGGTTGGGGATGTGAAAAAAGATATTATTAGAAATTTTATTATGTTAAAAAATGTTGATGCAAACAATGACACCAACTTTTCAATTTGATTTTTAAACTACTCGAAATAGAAGTGTTTGCTAACATTAATAATAATAATAATAATAATACCATGGGCAGTGTGAGCGTTGGATTTTATCTAAAACAGGATTATATGATCATACAAGTCACAAATCTAGGTGCGGAAACCCTAGATCTGAACAAATTGATAAGATACAAATCACGACACAATCAAGATCATTTTCAATATCATTTTCATAGATTAACTTCAATCAATAAGCATTTACAAACTGTTTGTCAAAACTGATCTGCACATTCGCCCATTATGAAACTGGCCGAATGTGGGAATAACTGGTCGAATGTGAAAATATATGGACGGAAGTGAAAAAGTGTTGATTTAAAAACACATTCGTCCGTTTTTAAGTTCATTCGCCCAACCCAGTTCCACTTTCGCCCGTTTTATAACACCCGAATGTGAAATATTTACCCCCAAAATTTGAAATTTTGCCATTGTTTGTTTTAACATGCAATTTTGATCCTAAAACGTACTAACATGTCCGACTAACATTCGTCTATTACCAATTTTATCAATTAATCATTTTACATAGGTTTTCAAGTGGAATTAGGGTTCAACAGTATTCAAACGATCAAAACTGACATCTAAACATGTTATAATCCTAATTCCTTCAATAATCTCCCCCTAAAACCTATGTTAAATGATCGGCTAACAATAACAATCATCAACAATCATTAAAAGCCCCTAGAACAGAAACCCTAGGTCCCGTTCGTTAATCAAGCCATTCTGATCTGTTTTCATATCCAATACCTGTAAAATTAGGGTTAAAATGATGAGCAATGATCAGGGAACAAATCAAGGGAACTTAAAATGCACGAGCAACAAGGTCTGGTATGACAGAGATTTTGAAAAAGTTTTTGAATGAGAGGTTCGAAGGTGAAAGGTTTATTTATAGATGTCCACGTTCGACCGGTTGAAGTGGACGAATGTGGGTTAAATCCACATTCGCCCCAAATTAATGACACGGATGTAGAAGCAGGCCACCTTCGCCCCTTTTGAAGACCCGAAGGTGAAACCTTATACCCGGAAGTGGAATTTTCACCCGGAAGTGTAAATATCCACCTTCGCCCAAAACAAAAACGGTCGAGTGTAACGATTTTTCCACATTCGACCCATTTAAGGGGCGAATGTGAAATGGAAAAATCTGAAAATTTCGCCAAATCACGAATTCGAATCCCGTTCAACATTTTTCAATCCGTTAAACTTTCAAAACTCAAATTTTCACATTTTGAATGTTACAAAGACCAGATGGTGTTATCAAATCTCAGAAATTGACCATCAAGCATCCCCGGATATCAAAAATAAAGCAGAAATGCAAATCTTTTGGATTTTCTGAAATTTATATCAAAACACACCTAAAATCTTTTTGGATTTTGTAACTTTTTGACAATAAAAGTAAAATGCAACAAAGTAAAATGCATCAAAGTAAATGAAAACAGTAAACATTTTGTGATTTCCGGTAAGAGGATCATATCAGTTTTCTGAGAAATCTGAACACAGCGTTGATCTGGTTCAATATTATCATTAGAAACAACATGTGACACGGTAATTGCTGATATTGTTGTCCACATAAGCTCACATGCAGACAATTACGCAATGCTTTAAAATGATATGAATTAGATGTATTATACTAACACATTGTGGTTCCCACACACACGACATACTCCCGTATTAAGAAGTAATTTGCACAAAGACTCATTGTAAAGCGTGATTATGCTTTCGTCGTCTGTAATTGTACAAGATATAATGCATAGAGGTATACAGGTCAGCAAATTAATGCAGCAAAGTAACATATGCACCATACCAGGTTGAGGACTGATATTAATCATGATTTGCATCAATGATCAATACGATATTATAGATAATCTTTAATCATCATATAACATGGAAAGTTCCTCAATTCGGTAACTTTAGGTTTTGGCATAAAGCTCTTTTATAAAGACATCCTGTCTGATCTAGGTCCGTAATGACTTACAGCAGAAGATCAGATAGGCTATCCCCAGACAACTAATAACATAACGACCCAAAACCTCCGAGTTTTGTACAAACACCCTATCAAACGAAATTACGGTACTAAGACCATATGCCCATGAGGTGTTCATCCACAAACGCGTAGTTTGTTATGTTTGTATCACTAATGCACGCAATATAAAGTCTACGAAGCCTATCAGCATATCACACGTAATTAACATACGTCTCATTAAAACTATACAATTCTTTAGCCTGTGTCAGATCCCCACTGATGTACTATCATTTCCTCTTTTTATCCAGGAAATCATTTTGGGTTTTTCTAATTTTTATGTATTTTGAAAATTTTTCAATGTTTTAGGTTTTTCTGATAAAATGACTCCCCCTAAAATAAAGAACATATTTTTGGGTTTTTAATTTTTCTGAAAAACAAAACAAAAAAAAAAAAATTTGAAAGAAACAATCCACTTGAAAGCATCAACTTCTTTGAGGATTAAACAACCCCCTCGAAAGCATCAACTTCTTTGAGGATTATGATAGTAAAGAGAAATTCCCAATTAGCAAAGAGAAATTCCCAATTAGCAAAAATTTAAATCTAAAACTAAAAACGAAAAATGATAAACCGAGGAGCCGATTAGTCCTGTTTTTCCTTTATATTGTTTACTTTCAAAAGATATTCAAAGCGGGATCTGTCAAAAGCTTTTGTAAACAAATCTGCACGTTGGTAGTCAGTATGGATTTTGACCATGTCAATCAATTCCTTAGCATAACAGTCACGGATAAAAT
Organism: Ambrosia x helenae; assembly: GCA_030844895.1. Lineage (NCBI taxonomy): Eukaryota > Viridiplantae > Streptophyta > Magnoliopsida > Asterales > Asteraceae > Ambrosia > Ambrosia x helenae. Next base: position 108,449,941 of record CM061232.1, read on the forward strand.
GATATTTAATCCGGATATGTTTCGCTTTAGAATGATTTTCAGTATTTTTAGTTAATGCAATTGCGGCTTCGTTGTCACAGTGTATAGGGGTTTTAAGAAACTGCAAACCGTAATCGACCATCTGTTGTTGAATCCAGAGCACTTGCGAACAGCAACTCGAGGCTGAAATGTACTCGGCTTCACATGTAGACAGTGCGACAGAAGTCTGTTTCTTGCATTGCCAGGTAATTAACCTGCTCCCTAAAAACTGGCAACCGGCTGTTGTTGATTTGCTGTCTTTGTCACAGCCGCCCCAATCTGCATCACTAAAAGCAATAAAATCAAAATCATCATCATTAGGGTACCAAAGTCCTTTTGATGGACAACCCTTCAGATATCGAAGGATACGCTTGACCGCCGTCAGATGACTTTGTTTCGGCTTCGATTGGTAGCGAGCACAGAGACACGTTGCATACATAATATCTGGTCGAGACGCTGTCAAATACATCAGAGATCCGATGATTGCTCTGTATGTAAATGGGTCTGTCAGCTCCCCCTTAGCGTCCACTCCAATCCCGTGATTGGGTTGTATCGGGGTATCCATCGGCTTAGAGTCCTCCATCTGGAATCGGCTCAAGATGTCGGCTACATATTTCGTCTGGTGAATGAAGATCCCGTCGGGTCTTTGATCCACCTGTAAGCCGAGGAAAAACTGCATTTCTCCCATAGCGCTCATTTCGAACTTCTCCTGCATAACAGTTTCAAATTCCCTGCACAAGAGTTCATTAGTTGAACCAAATATAATATCATCCACGTAAATCTGTACTAGAAGCAAGTCATCTCCCGTCTTCTTCGTAAAGAGGGTGCAATCGACGAGGCCGCGCTTGAATCCTTTGGAGATGAGGTATGTACTTAGCTCCTCGTACCACTGTCTTGGAGCCTGGTGCAAACCATATAAAGCTTTGTTCAGCACGTAGACCTTATCCCGGTGGATTGGATCCTCAAAGCCCGGTGGCTGCCCGACATAAACCTCCTCCTTGACTTTACCGTACAAAAATGCGCTCTTGACGTCCATTTGATAGACTTTGAATTTCTTATACGAAGCAAACGCAAGGAACATCCGAATAGCTTCGATTCGTGCTACTGGTGCATAGATTTCGTTGTAATCAATTCCTTCGATTTGATGGAAACCCTGCACGACCAATCTGGCTTTGTTCCTTACAATAACTCCACGATCATCCTTTTTGCACTTAAACACCCACTTAGTGCCTATTTTCTTTCTTCCCGGCGGCAAATCTGTGAGCGTCCAGACTCCCAATTTCTGGAATTGCAATAACTCTTCCTGCATTGCCTCAACCCAAGCATCTTCTTGCAAAGCGTCTTTGTATGTCCTAGGCTCTACCTGCGACACATAACATGCAAACGACCAATCATTTTGGCTACCAGATTTCTGAATTTTGGCATACAATGCTAAAGCACCAAAACTCTCTGGCGTATTAACGCTTTTAAGCTGCCCTCTGGTCATCACTCCACTACCAGGATCACCAATTACTTGCTCCAGCGGGTGAATACGATGAATCCGAGATTCCGGATTAACAGGTACAATCACTCCCGTCTGAGCAGTCAAATTCTCTACAGCATCCTGATCATGACCCGTGTTAGATGATGAAGCAACATCTGGATTTGGAGTTGGGTTCACAGTTTGCTCTTCTAAATCTTCTGCGTTTTCAAGAACGGCTTCTTCAAATTGTTCATCTTCAGATTCTGAAGTGTCTAATGAAGTTGAAGCTTCTTGAAATAACTCTTCTTCTTGTGTAGGAGCACTGGTATCACTAGAAGCTGGTGGGGGGTTTACGGTGATAGGACGCATCAATGGTGAAGTTGCCGCGTTTTCACACTCGTAAAGTAATCTAATCACAGCTTCTTCAACCAGGCTATCTAGGTTTAATGATTCAAAGAAATCTTTGTAATCAAACATCCAATCAGGGCCCGTGCCTTGCAAATTTTGTGTGTATCGTTGAACTTCCACGTTAGCCCAATCCTCCACTTGACGAGTTCTCTTGTTGAATACCCGTTTGAGCGGGGTTGCATATCCAACAAAATATCCCTCTTCAGCTTTAGGACTAAACTTCTCGCTTGGATTCAACATCGTACATGGCGCCCCAAATGGTTCTAGATACTCTAAATTGGGCTGTCGTCGGTGTAACAGCTCATAAGATGTTTTTCCAAACTTCTTCACTGTCAAAACCCGATTTAATGTATAGTTTGCTGCATAAATCGCCTCGTTCCAGAACATTACTGGAATATTTGAATCAGCGAGCATTGTTCTTGCAGCCTCAATCAGAGTCCTATTCTTTCTTTCAGCAACACCGTTCTGTTGCGGGGTATACGGAGCTGAATATTCATGATGTATCCCTTTGCTTTCACAAAGTTCATCCATCTTTGCATTTTTAAACTCCGTCCCGTTGTCACTCCTGATCCTTTTTATCTTCAAGTTGTAGATATTCTCCAGTCGAGTGAACAGAACTTGTAAGTTGGTAAAGGTGTCACTTTTGTTCTTCAAACACATCACCCATGAGAATCGTGAATAGTCATCAGTGACGACTAAACAATAAAGCTCTCCAAGATGACTTTTGCGCTTGACCGGTCCAAAAAGGTCCATGTGCAATCGCTCAAGCGGCATCTCAACAGTGTTAACCTTCTTCACTTTATGGGATTGTTTGTGTTGTTTTCCTTTCATGCAGCTCACACACTTGTCGTTCAGATGGAAATGTTTCACGTTTACTCCATCGACAAGTCCATTTCTCACTAACTGATTCATTTTCCTCAGATGAATGTGCCCCATTCTGCGGTGCCACATTATCGATTCTTTTTCGGTCGCCTTGGATAGAAAGCATGTTATCTGTCCCTGTGATGTCATTGCCTTGGACATATCAAGAATATAAAGATTGTTGACTCGAGGTGCCATCAACATAACCCACTCCTTTGGAATCTTGAAGCCCGGTTTAAGTATATAGCAGGATTTGTCATCAAAATGCACAGAAAATTGTTTATCGCATATTTGACTGACGCTCAACAGATTATAATCTATCTGTTTGACATAAGAAATCCGCTCGAAAGTCACAATCCCATTACTCACGCTTCCTTCCATCGTTATATAACCTCCTTTATTTCCCGCGAACGCAACATATCCTCCATTAATATTCTTCACATCAAACAACAATGCCAAATCCCCCGTCATGTGGCCTGAAGCTCCACTATCAACAATCCAGAGACTGCTAATAGGGCCAACTGAAGCTCCCTGCACACAAAAAGTAAACATTTAGTTCTTTCGGGGGACCCAAGCCTGAGTCTTGGGCCTTTGAACTTTGGCTTTCAAAGAATCATTCTCATTGACTTTCTCAACAACTTTCTGTTTTGAATCAATCGTTTTCTGATTGTTCAAAACAGATTCATTTTCTCACTCACCTTTGAAGTAGAAGCTCCTGGAGTACCATTAGGTGTCCAAGATTGTTCAGACCTTTGAGAATACGAATTTGAGATTTTGGTTTCTCAATAGGTTTCTGAACATTGTTACTAAAAGTAACTTTCTTAGCAACCTTATCTGAATGAACAGACTTAGGTCCAACATTTGACTTGACAATTGGTTTTTGTGGAACCTTTTGTCTATCAGCTGTTGTGTTCACCACTGGTTTTCTCCAAGATTGTTCCATTGCAATCCAATTCCTTCGATCATAATGAAATGGACGGTTGTTCCTCATTTGAAAATTGTTTTGATTATGAAAATGTTGTTGTTGAGGAACAGTCCGTCTATGCGGTGGGACATAATGATCAATCGGCTTTTTCATGGAATTCTTAACCTCAACTTCATGTCTCTTGTGCCTTACATATGGACACTGAGCAAGTAAATGCCCACGTTCTCCACATTTAAAGCATTTTCTATATTCCTCAAACACATAATGAGCATTTGGTGAAGCAAATGATCTTACAGGAAATTGATCATTATATTGTTGATTTCTTAAACTCTCAGGAAGTGGTCCTTTCGAGTAAGAAGGTTCATGAAAACCGTTTGCTTTATCATCTGGTCGAATGAACTCAGTGACATGAATTTTTGGCTCTTGAGGAACTTCTGAAAACAGTTTCTTTAAGATTTCTGGTGGAATTTCATTGGTTCTCTCATGTTTTGGAAACCATATTGTGCTTTCTTGCCAGATTTTATCAAGTTTAGAATAGTTAACGTTTTTAATCGGAAATTCCTCATCAGCAATGATTTTATCGGATCCTTCCATCCGATATAAAAACACTTTACAGGTTTGTCACTTGGTTCATTCAGCTCATTCTTTTCAACCACATTCTTAACATCATTCTTTTTCTTAACATCAATCTTTTCAGACTTCTTATCACGATTAGCATTTGCCATCGGATGAACATGATCAGATGGTGACACTGGTTCAGTAGTAATGATGTGATTTTCTTTTGGAATCTCACATACATTAACAGATTTATCACTACCAGTATCATCATTTTCTGAGTCTGAACTATCACTCTCAGCATAAACACCCTCATTGTTCAAGCCCAAAATCGGTCTCACATCGGAATATGGATCACCAATACTTGAAGTATTAGATTCCATTTCTGACGATGAGTCTGATTTTACCGAACTCTCCGGTATCACTTGGTGATAGTTATGGTTTTCAAAAAGAACCGGAGATGGTACAGACTTGTAATTGGTGGTGTTATCATCAATGATATGATCCACGACATAAGCAACATTCTTGTAACTTTCCAGTTTCTTGTTAACTTTTTCAGCAAAGCATTTAATGGCAGCCATTTCCAACTTGGTGTTTTCAATTTCATTGATGTAGTTATTTATGGCCAATTGTTTCAATGACAAAGTATTTTTCAAGTCGGAAATGTCCTTTTTATAGCCATCTAATACTTTGTTAAAAGCATTCAACTCTTTGCGAGTAGATTGACAGTTTTGAATAGCACTATCACGTGAAATTCGGAGTTGTTTATTCTCCTCTGTCAATCTATCACAAGTTCCACAGTATTTATCACTCATAACATCAGTGCTAGATTCAGAACTTACAGGTTTTGGCGGTTCGGTCATGGCCATTAACGCAAAATGAGCTTCCTTTCCAGTGAAAAAACTTTGAGTAGTCGATCTTGGTGAAAGCATCATCAGCTATGCACGACTTCCTCGTCATCAAAAAGTCAGCTTCTGCCAGCAACTGGTCAATATCATCATCCAAAGAATCAACACTTCCCTCTGTGTCTGATTCGCTCTCAGAATCTGAATACACCGATCTACTCTCTTCGGGAACATCAGAAACTGAATCAATTACCATCCCAGAACTCTTCTCCTCAGCCTTAACCTCAACAGGTTCACTCTCCACTTCCATCTCAGTCTCAGAATCATCACTTTCACTCTCCTCAGTTTCTTTCTTCTCATCAACTGCCACTGACTCTTCCATATCAACCTGATAAGCAACACAAGCCACATTCCCACCAGTAGTCACTTCCTCAACTCCTATTTGCATACCCGACCAGTCAAACCTCTCATCCTGTTGAGTCACCAAAGCTTGGTTCTGACTCGCATTCTGTTGAGTCTCAGTAGGTGTAGTGATAGGTACAACTGTTCGGTTTGGATGATTAGGAGATTGGTTTTGAATCTGGTGTTGAGTGTTTGGTTGTCTGTTTTGGTTGTTAAAGTTTCGGTTCTGGTAGTTGTTGTTGTTTTGGTAAGAAACTTGGTTCTGTTGACGGTTCTGGTAATTTGCATTGAAAGGGTTTCGATTACCTTGTTTAGGTGGCTGGGTGCATTCCCTTTTGAAGTGTCCTTTCTCTCCACAATTAAAACATGTAACCTTCTCCTTGTTGAAACCATAGGTTGTGTTGGGAGAAGTTGCCAAATCAGTTCTTCCAGTTTTCTCTATGAACTCTGTTGCTCTTCTCATTATACTCGCAAAAGCCCATTGAATGTCAATGAGTTCCATCTCTTCCTTGTCTATTTGTGCGTAGTCTTCGTTGGTCAAGTTGTTGTTCCCAATCTGACTAGCAACCAAACCATTGTAGGATGAAACCATTGCTGAGACTAATGCAATGTGTTGCTGAGCAACCTCCACAGTCACATTTCCTAAGTTGGATGTATCCAAAACCACTGGTTGTTTATGTTGAGTAACTTGGTTTGCTGGTTGTTGTGTTTGGTTAGCGGTGTAAAAACTAGCTTGTTGCATTGGAGAGATTGGTGAAATGTAGGAAGTATATTGTGGTGGTGTGTATGATGGTTGTGAGTAGGAATTGTATTGTGGTGGTGTGTAGTTGGTGGTTGGTTTTGATGAATCCATGACATTAGAAATACATGCAACATGTGGTGCAACGCTTCTAGAGCTCGAGTTTCCAGCTGAAACTGAAGTACCTCCAAAATACAGACTTGGATTCTGAGGAATCTGTGACCTCCTAGCTTTCCTCCTATCCTCCAGCTCTTTGTTCTCCAGCTTCTCAATAAACTCTGAAATGGTCCAAAATTGATAAGCATCCTTCTCTCTAAGTACCTCCACATGCTGATCCCACTGTGGTGGTAAAGCATCTGCAAACTTATCCACCTGCTTAGTCATTGGAATCTGTACACCATAGCTAGACAATTCAGACAATAAATGCATATATCTCGGAGTTAGTTCTTTCAAAGTTTCATTATTAATAAAAGAAAAATTATCAAACTCTTTGACTAATTCCTCCATTCTCAGACTCCTGGTCTTCTCGTTACCATCATGCTTCCTCTTCAGCTTATCCCAAAGCTGCTTTGACGTAGTACATGTCCCAAACTGATGCAACAGGTCACTTGTGATTGCCTGTGTCAGTTGAGAGAACGCCTTCTTCTCCACCACGTATTTCTTCTTTTCGTCCTCAGTCAAACTCTCCAGAGGAATCAACTCACCGGTATTCTCCAGAATCGGTGCTGTGTATCCTTTCACAATCATGCTCCATGCCTCAGCTCCTTCAACTCCCATGCCTTCCAGATGGATCTTGAACATGGTGTGCCACTGGTTATACTCTTGCATATCCATGAGCTTAGGTGGCCGAGTTCCACTACCTGTAGACAAATCCTTAATCAAGGTAGAGATAGCATTAGTGGTTTGAGTATTTACCGCCGCTGCAGCTACTCCCCAATAATCTGATTGTAATGCCGGATGTGCTACATTCTGAGGCATCGTGCTCGTTGTTGTCATGTAGTTAAGTGGTTGTGAGGATTGCGTGTTCGTCTTTTGAGCTGCTACTGTCCATGGGTCCATTGTCTGCTGTTGTGGTTGTGTTGGTGCTGATCCCGAAGTAGTTTGAAAACGCCACATGATCACAATCTGAAAATCTCAATACTTAGAAAATTTTTTTAGCAAAAATCCTAGGTTCGCCCAAAAACTAGTACGTTCGTCCAAATTTTCACACTTTCGTCCAAAACTTCTCACTCTCGTCCAAACAAGTTTCACTTTCGTCCAAATAGTAACAACCGAAGGTGAAAATGACCAGAATGTAAATCAAACAACACACTTTCCACTTTCGCCCGAACCAAAACGGTCGAATGTAGAATGTTATACTCGAATGTGAAAAATTCTAAACAAGTTTTCAGGTTCGTCCACTCAAACACTCAGGTTCGCCCACTTTTATGCACGTTCGACCACAACTCTCAGTCCAGGTTCCAGGTTCGCCCAAAATCAGCAGATCTCATTTTTGAAAAACGGTTATTGTTTGAAAAACGGTTATTTTGATCTCAGTTTTTCAAAAGTTCATGGATTTGAATGATCTCAATCAGGTTATGTTTCGGAATTGATTTGGAACAACTTTAAGTCTTGGAAAACTTGAATTCGACCACAAATTCACCTTTAAATCGATCAAAAACTATGTTTTTAAGAGTTTTTGTAAAAACAGATGATTTTATGTCAAAAACATGTCCAAATCAGTTCTGATCTTATCACATTTGTTGTTGTATGATCCTCTATGCTCTGATACCACTTTGTGAGCGTTGGATTTTATCTAAAACAGGATTATATGATCATACAAGTCACAAATCTAGGTGCGGAAACCCTAGATCTGAACAAATTGATAAGATACAAATCACGACACAATCAAGATCATTTTCAATATCATTTTCATAGATTAACTTCAATCAATAAGCATTTACAAACTGTTTATGTTAATCTAGAATCACACAGATAATCTCTCAAAAACACTCCTAAACCTGATCTGAACCTGGACACAAATGACAACTCTCTTACATAATCAAAAACTCAAAATCTATATATAGGCACTGCACATTCGCCCCTTACAGATGGTCGAATGTGAGCTTTTTCCACATTCGCCCACTGCAAGTGGTCGAATGTGTTCTTCTGATGTAGCCCATTCTTCCTTCGTCCAGTTCATTTCTACCTTCGCCCCTTTCTGATTACCTTCGCCCATATTATTCTACATTCGCCCCATACCAGTCACCTTCGGCTATCCACTAACATATGTTAATTATAGTATATCCAATCCTTAGTCGCAAAACGCATCAACAGGCCGTGGAGGGATTAAATGATCCCAACTACCACATTTTCATGGGTCGTGAGGACCCTCAAGGGCTGGATCAGCTTTTCCAGTCTGAAACCCCTGCAAAAGCAGGAGGTTCGAACATGAACTGCCAACTTTTTCATGGACCATAGAGCGCTTCACGGCCCGTGGTTTTCTGTTTTTTCCTTTCCATGACCTATGGAGGCCTCCACTTCTTAAAAGGGAGGATGTCTAAGGTTTTAAAGGGGATGTCGAGATAATATGACATGTTTGTCATTTTCATGGGTAGTGACTTATGTTATCACGTGGTCTATATTGTTACCATAAAGGCAATGCTTACGTGTAGTCATTTAGCACCTGGTGCCATATCACCGGCGGAGGGCATCACTACACTTATCCCAAGCCTGAGTGGCGTTAAAGGGGCGCCAAGTGTGGGACATTTAGGCATTTACATGTGTGAAGGGAGAGGTGTGAGAGAGGAATAAACTAGGTTATGCTTAGTTTCACACCCACTTGTAAAATCAAGTCCCATGCTCAACCTAACATCCATCAAGTATTTTATCGGTAATTACCTGTCGGATATTGGATACTATTTTAAAAATAACTGTTAGGGATTTTCAAGAATATAACTCTTTTTTTCTTTCCTTAATAACTTTAATACGATTTCATCTTTTTAAAATCAAGAATAAATAAAAATATGATAAATTTTTTTTTTTGAACGATCAACTAAAGTATTGCCGGGTACTCTGTATGCGGACCCCAATGGCCGAAAGGGGCCAGACGGCCTCTAGTCCGTACGGACAGAGCCCTTCGGCCCACCCGTCTCCTGTTCCAGGGAAAACCCGGCCCACAAACCCGCCCGAAGGCACGACGGTAGTGAACCAGTAAAACCTGGAGGGATCAGGAGTCGAACCCATGACCACAAGGTCAAGGGTCTCTCCATCACTTCCCAACCACCTACCCCACCACAAGGGTGGGGGTATCCATCACATGCCTCCAGTGGGATTTGAACCCGGCTCCCCAAAGAGAAAACCGGCCCTTTTACCACTAAGCCACATGATCAGGATAAAAAAATATGATAAATTACATGCATATAATCATCACATAATATTTAAAAGTGTAACTATCATGATGTTATAAACCTTAAGATAAGTTTGCATTTCATAGCATGTAAATATAAATATAAATAATAATATCATCAATATATATATATATATATATATATATATATTCAAAGTAAAGTTACTAGAACAAATGATTACTAAGCAAGGGTCAAGGGGAAGACAAAATAAAAATATTTTTTTTTATGTATATAGCTTTGGATAATCAAGTTGGGTATCATATAATTCCATACTCATCTCATGCCTGTGAAATAACATTTCCAATTCTTTACCCGATCTTAGGGATGAGCTCGGGATGGTATAGGTACCGAACCGATACCGATCCCGACAATACCGATACCGAAAAGTACAAAAAACCAATACCGATACCGAACACATACCGTACGGTACGGTACGGTTTCGGTTCGGTATCGGTACAGTACCGGTATGGTATCGGTATTTTGCCTTAAAATACCGATACCATACCGATCTCGTACCGATACCGATAATACCGAAACCGAAAATCCATAAATATGGGTACCGATGCCGATCCCGAAACCCCTCGGTTCGGTATCGGTTCGGTACGGTATCGGGATTGGGATGGGACGGGATTGGTATTCGGCCTTGTATGCTCATCCCTACCCGATCTCATAGTCGTCTTATATGTTTGTGGTGTTCTTGTTGGAATCAGGGTTTTTTTATTTTTTTTTGTCATCCCTATACACTATGAAAGGGTGGTAATATCTTCATATTGTATTGCATTTCCTTTCACCATGTCAAGATTTCTAACAATATTTTCAGGATCAGAAGAAGATATCGAGTACAACAAAATATGTGAGAAGCACAAGCAATTGATAGAAACACTAGCCAAAGGTAATGGATGGAGGGTAAAACACCTATACAACTACAATGGCTTCTGGTTGAACTCCACTACCTTAAAAAATAACTTGCTTTTACAAATCTATTTCAAATCTCTTCCCACGGACATCTTCTTGGCCTCCTTCATGAAGTCTGGGACTACCTGGCTTAAAGCTCTCATGTTCTCTACCCTTAACCGCCATCACTACAGCTTCTCAGACCACTATCTTCACAATCACAGCCCACACAGTACCTTCCCTTTTCTCGACTTTGAGTCCTACCCCATTACCGACTTCACCAACATCCCTGCTCCTCGGCTCTTTGCTACCCACTATGCTCACACTCAGTTACCATCTTGCATGAGTTCTGGAAAGTTCGTCTACGTTTGTAGGGACCCGAAAGACGTGTTGATTTCCAAATGGCATTTCATGGGCAAACTTAGGTCCAAAGATTTACCTCCCCTTTCTCTAGATGAAGCGTTTAAGCTTTTCTGCAAAGGGGTGTCAGATTACGGGCCATTCTGGGAACATGTTATGTCATACTGGAAAGCAAGCCAAGAATCTCCGAACAAGATCATGTTCTTGAAGTATGAGGAAATGAAGAAACAGCCGGAGGTGGTGGTGAAGAAGTTAGCCACTTTCATGGGGAAGCCATTCACGGAGGAGGAAGAGAAGAAAGGAGTTGTGAGGGACATAGTTACGTTGTGTAGCTTTGAGAATCTGAGTAATCTAAAGGTAAACAAGGATGGTGTCGAAAAGTTCCGCGATCTAGTGGAGGTGGAAAAGCAAGATTTCTTTAGAAAAGGAGAGATCGGAGATTGGAAAAACTATTTAAGTGAGGAGATGAAAGAACGTATTGATGAAATTACAAATGAGAAGTTTCAGGGTTCAGGCTTGACCCTCACTGCGGCAATTAATTGATCATATAAATGATTTTTGGAATCCGCGCGCCTGCTTTTTTAATTGGATGGTTTGGGTTCATACATGTTTATCTTCATGATGTGGTCATTTATTTTGTATCATTTGTCTTGTATGTTTGTAATGTAATAAAAATGGGTTAATCAGGATTGTTTATAGTTGTGTGGTGCACGCAAAGAAATGACCGGTATTATTAAGTGATGCAGAAACCTAATGATGACTTTATGTAGTCATTCAAAAATATAAATAACCTAGGTAGCAAGGGTAAATAAAATATCGTATCTACAATGTGCATGTAATTGATATTACATGTATCGTTTGGTTATAAAAAAAAGTGCAAAACTTTAATTGGAGATTAAAATAAATTTGGGCTAAACTAAGTTGTAAATAAATTAAAGAATCAAGAATCATGAAACACATAAAAACACACGAGATTGGTTAAGAAAATGAGAAGCAAACAATCACTTACGGTTTTGAGTTTAGTTACTTGCAAGAATTAATCGGTGATAGCAAAGTGTAATATGCTACATACAAGTCCTTATCTTGCTCCTTCCACTAATCTAGAACTCGATCCATATACTTACACACCAACCGTCCGTTCCATAAATAAACTAAGTTGGGTGTACTTGGCATGATCAAGTGGCCTGAACCATTTGTTGAATCATCAAATGATTCAATCACACCAAAACGGATACAAATCACATGCATACGATTAACATCTATTTAAATGCTTAATCATAATTATTATTGTTAATTGGTATAATTCGTTGATTCATTCCAATGATAGAGTACAACATATATAGAAGAGTACAACTGATTTGCTATCAATTAGGAGAGTAATTCTAGCTATCACAATTATACACAATAAATTGTTTCCTATTATACATAATCTATTACACCCCCGCAGTCGAAGCGAACGGTGGCCGAAGACTGAGACCGGATCGAAAGTCATCAAACAGTACGCGGGGCAAGCCTTTGGTGAAGATATCTGCGATCTGATGACGAGAAGGGACGTGCAGGACCCAAACATTGTCGCGTTGAACTTGTTCGCGGACGAAGTGAATGTCGAGTTCAATGTGCTTTTTCCGTTGATGCTGAACTGGGTTTCCAGATAAATAGATGGCACTGACGTTATCACAGTATACTATGGTGGCACTGGTGAGAGGATGATGAAGCTCCAAAAGAAGGTTGCGTAGCCAGCAATTCTCAGCAACAACGTTAGCTACGCCATGATACTCTGCTTCTGCACTCGATCGGGAGACGGTAGACTGTCGTTTGGAAGACCAGGATAGAAGATTGTCACCAAGATAAACACAGTAACCAGATGTTGAGCGCCTGGTGTCAGGACAACCTGCCCAGTCAGCATCCGTGTAGGCGCGAAGAGAGATGGTAGTGGTAGGCGTAAGGTGAAGGCCTAAATCAATGGTGCCCTGTATGTACCGAATAATGCGTTTTAGAGAATTCCAGTGAGCTTCGTGAGGGGCATGCATGTGCATGCAGATTTGCTGAACTGCATAAGAGATATCTGGACGAGTGAAGGTCAAGTATTGCAGTGCCCCTGCAAGGCTTCGAAAAGTTGACGGATCAGAGTATAAGGGGTCGTCCTCTGTGCTAAGTTTAGATTGAGTATCAACGGGAGTGGCAGCAGGTTTACAGGAGTCCATGGAAGCACGGTGAATAATGTCTTTAGCATAAGTAACTTGAGAGAGAAATAAATCATTACCCGTGCGTTGAACCTGTATACCAAGAAAGTATGAGAGAGGGCCCAAATCTTTCATAGCAAACTCACTGGCTAAGGTAGTCATCAACCGACGTCGTAAGGCATCAGATGAAGTGGTGAGTATGATGTCGTCGACATAAATGAGTAAATAGGCGATCTCAGCCCTGTATGAATAGACAAAGAGTGAGTTATCTGACTTACTTTGTTTGAATCCCTGTAGAGTGACAAAGTCTGTGAACCTTTGGTACCATGCACGTGGAGCCTGTTTAAGTCCATAGAGTGACCGTTTGAGCCAACAAACATGATTTGGAAAATCTTTGTGTCGGAAGCCCATGGGTTGGTGCATATAAACTGTCTTGTCCAAGTTTCCATGGAGAAAAGCGTTGGTCACGTCAAGTTGGTGGATAGGCCAGGATATTGCAAGAGCGAGTGATAATACAGTGCGAATGGTAGCTGGTTTAACCACTGGACTGAAGATCTCTCCAAGGTCTGTGGACTGGGCTGTGAGATGGGGGACTGATGTAGTGGGCTAGGTGGTGTATTGTGGGCCGGATTTAATTGTTGAGGGGATGTAGTCGTAGGAGATGGTGAGGTTTTGGGTGGTTGCGATGGGCCGGGTGGGCTTGGGCCATGGGATACGTGATCCCAAAGTAATGGGTGGAAGGGGCTGTGAAGGAAATCATAGTTGGGCGGGTTTGTGGAAGAACGGATTTGATAGGGAAATATGGTCTCCTCGAAGTAGACGTGTCTAGAAATAAACATATTATTAGTTGTGAGGTCTATACATTTGTAACCTCGATGATTCGAGGGATACCTGAGGAAGACGCACGGTTGTGAACGGTTTGTGAGTTTGTTAATGGTAGTGGATGGAGTGACGGGGTAGCACAGGAAACCGAATACGCGTAGATGTTCGTATTCAGGGAGGCAATGGTAGAGAAGATAGGTGGGGGAAAGAAAATCATGTTGCTTGCTGGGTAAGATATTAAGGAGATATGTAGCGGTTTCGAGAGCGTGATGCCACATATTTGGGGGTAAAGAGGCTTGAGCAAGGAGTGTGCGGAGCATATTATTTATTGTTTGGATTTTACGCTCCGCCTTGCCGTTTTGTGAGGAGGTGTGAGGGCAGGAAAAGCGAAATTGCATACCGTTTTGTTTGCAAAAGTTGAAAAAATTGTTGTTTGCATATTCTTTACCGTTGTCACGTTGAAATTGTTTTATTTTTCGTTCAAATTGAGTGTTGACAAGGTTATAAAAGGTAGTGAATATGGAGAAAACTTGTGATTTGTGACTTATGGGGAAGGTCCACAAAAAATTGGTAGTCATCAAGAAAAAGAACATAATAACGGTGACCACCCGTGCTAAGCACGGGGGAGGTCCAAAGGTCGCTGTGAATTATGTCAAAAGGCAAACAAGTAGAATTTACTGAAGCAACAAAAGGTAATTTAGTACTTTTTCCAAGCACACAAGATTGACATAGTTTGTCATTTATTCTACCATAATTTATAGAAGAAGAATGTTTTAAAGAGTGCAAAAGGTTGTTGCCGGGGTGTCCTAGGCGTTGGTGCCAACGTTCTTGAGACACTGCAGCAGTGAGAGCAACGGGGTTATTGAAGGTGGTTGAGAATTGTTGTGTGACAGGGTATAGGTCGCCTGTGCTGTTACACCTGAGGATAGGTGCCTTGGTTTTGAGATCCTTCACAAGAAAACCAAATGGGTCAAATTCACTAGACACTAAATTATCAGTTGTAAGTCGTCTCACAGAAATTAGGTTTTTGATAATTTTGGGTGCATAAAGGACATTGTTGAGTTTTAAAGGTGGGAAGGGCGGGGGTAGGACTTGGTTACCTTGTGCCAAAACCGGAATGGACATCCAATTACCCACAATAATGTTTTTATTAATGAGTTTATTACAATTAGACGGGGAGTAAATACCTTGCTCGGTGGCGGAGTGGGCAGAGGCGCCAGTGTTCATAACGCCATGATCCGGTGGGTTCAATGCCAGCGTGTATAGTGCCTGCTCGATGTCGGTAGGGGTGTAACCCGTGGTGTAAGCCTGATCGGGCCTTGGGCCAAGGATTCCTTGTCCAGCAGCATTGGTATTGGACCCGGTCGGGTAGGGACAAGGAGGGGTTGTATTGAGCCTGGACTGTTGTTGATTTTGTAAAAGGGAAGCCCACTGTGATGCAGCCCAAGAGGTGGGAAATACAATATATGGGTGAGACCCGGGTACAGAGGAACCCGAAGCAGAGTGGTTTCCTCTTCCCCTGCTGAAATTCCCACGTCTGCCTCTGCCCCTGGCACGACCTCGTGCTCGAGTCCGATCATCCACCGGAGTGGAAGATACAGAGGCACTCAGGGCGGTGGCCGAAGTCTGAGCAGCCGAGGAAGCCTGGCGATTCTTCTTCTTCTCTTCCATGGTGAGACGGGAATGAACCTCGGCAAAAGACGGTAGAGGATCCTTGTTCCCGAGAACCGTGGATATCTAGTCATACTGCTCCGTGAGACCTGCCAAACATTGAAGAACGAGCCGATCATTGTCAACAGGTGAGCCGATTCCGGCGAGTTGATCCGAAATCCGCTTGACGTGCTGACAATAAGCAGCCATCGAAGAAAAATTAGCAAGATTTAAGTTGGAGAATTCTTGAGTAAGAAAGATAGATCGGGTATGGATGTTGTCGTTAAAGTGGTGTTGGAGTGACGACCAGGCGTCAAAGGCTGTCTGTCCCGGCATCATGATTGTGTGAACAAGGGGTTGAGATATTGTTCCATAAATCCATTGTAACACTATTGCGTCCAAACGAGACCATAGTGTCGTTGCAGAGGATGGGGTGCCTTATGTGGAAGAAGATTCAGCAGCGGCGGGACGGGGCTGGAGATGATCAAAAACATCGTAAGCACGGCAGTGAATCTGGAAAAGTTCGGACCAGGTTATGTAATGAGACGTTTCATCATCGAGGGTGATTGGAATGAAGTTTTTGATGTTAGAGATTGTCATCGCCGGATGGAGTTTGCCTTCCATGAGGTCAGGGAATAGATGAGACAGAGGAAGAGGGGTAAAAAGGAGGCGGAAGAAGGTTGCAGAGGAGTGGTGGGGTGACCGGCGGCGATGGTGAGGGGTTTTAGGTTGAGGATCGTGAGAATAGGTTTGATACCATGTTAATTGGTATAATTCGTTGATTCATTCCAATGATAGAGTACAGCATATATAGAAGAGTACAACTGATTTGCTATCAATCAGGAGAGTAATTCTAGCTATCACAATTATGCACAATAAATTGTTTCCTATTATACATAATCTATTAATTATTAACCTAAGTAGGTTACAAATTGTTAAATCCATATTTCATATAATTATTCGATTAGTTACAAAAATATAATAATATAATATAACCCAACATAGCATAGCATGACATGCCATGACATAACATAATTGTTGGGGATGGAATTTTTGTCCATATCTAGGCCAATTCCGAATATTATTTTCTGTTGTTATGTTTGGGATTGGTCCGATATCCTGATCAAATATTCTGAACTTAATTTATATGTTTTATTTATTATTTCTTTTGCACGAATAATGAATCATAGACTCCAAGTTCAAAGACCAAGTCCAAGTGAAAAAAAAAGTCGAAGTTAGTTAATGCACGTTGTGATCTCCAATGGCTAGTGGTAAACATGTTGAGAAGCAACGTACTATAAAAGGGGCTCTATGATTGATCAGTAGAACACACGCACTACTAGAAAATACCTTTTAATGACATTCTTTTTATGACATACACCAATTTAATGACATGCAAAAGTGTATGTCATAAAAAAATGTCATCTTTAGTAAAAACTGATAAATTCTTGATGTTTTTTTCTGCGTGTCAATAATTTTTCGTCAAAAATTAAAAAGCACGACGGTAACGAAACTTGCGTGTCATGGTTTTGTGTCACCAAAATTAAAATTCGTCTCGCTATAAACCATCCCCCTCTCTCTCGCACACACACATAAAAAAACATACACACATCTCACCTGCTCTCATCTCTCTCTTATAACAAAACCCAATTCTCATTCTTCGTTGAGATGTTACTAATCGATTCACGCTTGAAGACCACCCGATGATGTTCTCGAGAAGGTACTTGTCACACCCTCAAAATCCACTTGCAGAGTTTTACCGCGAGGCGCATGACAAACCAGGATCCAAACCAACGATCACAATAAACAAGTCTAACATGAACATAATGTAATTTCAAAACAATGTTTAAAATTCCCGTTTACAGCGGAAGCTTATTCAAAACAGTATCTTAAAAGTAAACCAATTGTTCAACATATGAAAACCATGCGACTCTAACTAGACGCCGTGCAGACGCGTGCGCCCTAGTTCCATTGTGCTACCTTAGCGACCTGAGAAAACATGTAAAAGTTTACGTCAGCACAAAAATGCTGGTGAGTTTACAGGTTTTGTATCCAAGTACCAAGTCCACCTGTCCATACTATAATAATCGAAAACCAGTATACGCTAGCTAGGCGTACGTTTTGTTACTACCACGATTGGAAAACCATTACTAACGCGAATACCAAAAGTATGCCCGATGTATGTTCCTGTTGTTCCTGTTGTTCCTGTTTGAGACAATATGCACCCGCCGACCCTCCAAGTCGACGAGCGGGGTTGGTCACTCCCAATAGCGCTATTCACATTCCCCGTTGTGCAAACCCGCACATTCATGGTTCCCCCCGGGACTTCCAAAGATCGTGTAGTACACAATAGAAACCCATAGTATGACAGTAGTTACCAAATAATCGTTTTAACACATGTTTTCTCCCCCGAAAATGTGAAACCAGTTTAAAAGAGGGGCCGTAAACTCACCTTAACGTGCAAGCAAAGAATCCGAACAGCAAGCAATATATGCTACCGACACCCTAATAACAGTGTCGTTCAGTGAGTATAGGCGTAATATCATTACCCATATAACTCGTTTGTCCAAGGCGTTTTAAATGTTCAAAAGTGTGTATGCGACGCCTAGTGATTCTACATGCAATAGTAAACCCTACGGACCCGTTGGTGAATACGTTGGTTACAATTAGTTTCTACATTCCGTATGTGTCTTAGACAAGTGTACTTCAGTTACATATCAATTCCATACCACCTAAGACCTCAATTAAGCACATGAGCACATAATACACAATCTGTGTTTTCAGGACAGATTGTGCGCCATCAAAACTAATTTATTTAAAATAGCAAACCAGTGAGTTAACCTCCCAAATTTTTACTGAATTTACTTTGGGATTCACTCGACAATACCTATTTTTGTTTTGTCTCAATTCCAAACACAAAAATTATGAAAATTCGTACAACACAGCTAGGTCCAGAAAATCTCCTCAACAGGTCAGTTTAGTAGGAAAATTCTTAAAAATTGTGTATTCATCCAAACGAGATGAATCCACTTGGAAAAGCTCTATTTTTCCAGTATCGACCTACTGTAAAAATTTCATAATCTAATTCCTTGTAAATCTCAAGTTATGACCATTTAAAGTTAACCCAATTTACAAATCCGAAAATCTGATATGACCCCTAATCAATTAAAATTCCAAAAACGACTCAAACGACGTCCAAATTCGATGGTTTTGCCCATTATGAAAAGCTAAGACCATGTACGTTACAATCATGCAAAGAATCGATCAAATCAATTGTT
Source organism: Ambrosia x helenae (assembly GCA_030844895.1). Lineage (NCBI taxonomy): Eukaryota > Viridiplantae > Streptophyta > Magnoliopsida > Asterales > Asteraceae > Ambrosia > Ambrosia x helenae. The sequence goes on from CM061232.1 coordinate 108,468,732, forward strand.
TTCAAGCCACGAAACAGACCCTACAAGTCGACTTTCAGAATCTGTCCAGATTCTGATCGTTCAATATCATCAATTATATCAAACCCTAGTTGCATATTATCAATCAATAATACCTAATAATCATCATACAACTTTCCTAATACCTATTCCCATCAGATCCTATTATCAAACATGTCAAGATCAAAGCTTTTAAGATCAAAACACCAATAACTTGCGCAACAAGCATCCTATGATGTTACTACGCGTTTATTAATAGGTTTAATCCGTTTAATCTTCAAAAAGACTCATGTTTTAATGTTTATTAAATCCAATCAGACCTGGACAAACTTGTTATAGGATTTTTACAATAAAACATAAAGTAAAAAGCGTAAGAAATCATGAGTTATACCCTTAGCTCTTCAAATCAATCAATCGCGCGCCTTGGAGCCTCCCAATTGATGATCTTAAGCCTTAGCAGGTGTTTTTGGAGTGAAATATTCGTGTGGGGCAGTAAGGGGGCGATTAGGGTTGAGTATGAGGGCTGCATGGGAGTTAAGGATGTTTAAATATGAGTTTGAGGCGGTTTAAACCCGTCAGTCCCCTTCGCGCGGCCGCTCGGAGCCTGTGAGCGGCCGCTCACAGCTCCGGGTGGCGCGCTTTTGCCTCGTTTCGCCTCCCGACGCGTTATCCTTCGACGTTTTCGTTGTTACGGACCGTAACAAGTGTAACCCCATGCGTTAAGACCCTAATCAACCTCACGCTCCACTTTTAACAATTTTTATTAACGTGTTCGGTTTAGGTTCACATAATCACGTATGGTTTTCACATAAGTTTGTCAGATATCACCGAGACACATAAGTTTGTTATTCACCAACGTCCGAGGTTCACTAATCATGAAATCACATGTTAACTCACACAAGGAGTCAGAACCCGACCCACACAAGGAGTCAAAGCATCTCATAACCCGAGATAATGCTCGTATGTCCTATCTAGCTATCTAGATAACCCTCGTTAAGTATAATATACGCGTGACTCGCTAAGGTAGACTTTAATCTAGACCATGTTGTTAACCAGAATTTGCCGGGTGTCACATCATCCCCACGTTAAAAGAATTTTCGTCCCGAAAATTGCACAAGTACCAAAAGAAATAACGAAGGAAACAACAAAAGATGGAAATCAAAAATAGAAACCAAAAAGAGAGATTTACCCGAGTTGTCACATCATCCCCACGTTAAAAGGAATCTCGACCCGAGATTCATTTAGCTGCCGAAGAGACATGTCTCGACTCGAACGCTTCCTTAGGAAAAAGATGAGGATACTTAGACTTCATCTGATCCTCCCGTTCCCATGTATATTCCGGTCCCCGGTCCGAGTTCCACCGAACCTTAACGATACGAATCTTGCTGTGACGCAGGCTACGAATCTTGTAATCAAGGATCTCCACAGGTTCTTCCACAATCCGAAGACGATCATCAACCTTGATCTCTTCTAGTGGAACGATGAGAGACTCGTCAGCCAGACACTTCTTCAAGTTTGACACGTGAAAGACGTTATGTACGTTACCGAGCTCCGTCGGTAGATCGAGTCGATATGCCACCGGCCCAATCCGTTCCAGGATCGTAAATGGGCCGACATATCGCGGATTGAGTTTGCCACGCTTCCCAAAGCGTATGACGCCCTTCCACGGTGAGACTTTTAGAAGTACCTTGTCATTGACTTGGAATTCCAGTGGTTTGCGACGCTGATCAGCATAACTCTTTTGCCGGTCCCGTGCCGCCGCCAACCGATTTCGAATCTGTACGATCTTTTCCGAAGTTTCGTACACTAGTTCAGGCCCAGTGAGTTGACTCTCACCCACTTCAGCCCAGCAAAGAGGAGAACGGCATTTCCGTCCGTACAGTGCTTCGAACGGAGCAGCCTTGATGCTCGTGTGATAACTGTTATTATACGAGAATTCTACTAACGGCAGATGAGCTTCCCAACCCTTTCCAAAATCGATCACACATGCCCGCAGCATGTCTTCTAAAGTTTGAATCGTACGCTCACTCTGACCGTCAGTCTGTGGATGGTAAGCCGTACTCATGTCTAGTTGGGTACCCAAAGCCTTGTGCAAAGACTTCCAAAAGTGAGAAGTAAAATGGGAGTCACGATCCGAGATAATAGAAACTGGTACCCCGTGCTTAGAAACAACTTCCTTCAAGTAAAGACGAGCCAAACGATCCATGGTGTCGGTCTCCTTAATAGCAAGAAAATGAGCTGATTTCGTCAACCGATCGACAATCACCCATATCTTGTCGTTCCCGCTTGGTGACTTAGGAAGTTGTGTGACAAAATCCATAGTAATCCGTTCCCATTTCCATTCCGGAATTTCAGGTTGTTGCAGGAGACCCGACGGTTTCTGGTATTCCACCTTGACCTTAGCACAGGTCAAGCATTTGCTCACGTATGAGGCTATGTCCGACCTCATGTTTGGCCACCAGTAAAGCACCTTCAGATCTTGGTACATCTTATCCGAACCAGGATGAATAGAATACCGGGACTTATGAGCCTCATCGAGGACAAGCTCCCGTAGTCCCCCGAACAAAGGAACCCATATACGTTCTGCGAAATAGTGCAGGCCATCAGGCCTTCGCTCTAGGTGCTTGTCGGCACCGTGCATGGTTTCAGCTTTAAGGTTTTCCTCCTTCAAAGCTTCCAATTGGGCAGAACGGAGTTGATCAGGTAACGACGAATGGATGGTGAGCTGCAACGCCCGAACGCGACGAGGTTTAGTAGATTCCTTCCTGCTCAAGGCGTCTGCTACAACATTCGCCTTGCCAGGATGGTACTTAATAGCACAATCATAGTCGTTCAACAGTTCGATCCAACGGCGTTGCCGTATGTTCAAGTGTTGTTGGTCGAAAATGTGTTGGAGACTCTTGTGATCGGTGTAGATGGTGCATTTGGTACCGTACAAGTAATGTCTCCAAATTTTCAACGCGAATACCACGGCACCCAACTCCAAATCATGAGTGGTGTAGTTCTTCTCATGCACTTTGAGTTGACGAGAAGCATACGCAATCACTTTCTCGCGTTGCATCAACACGCAACCGAGTCCATGAATGGAAGCGTCACAGTAAACAACAAAATCATCAGGACCCTCAGGTAAAGACAAAATAGGAGCAGAACACAGTTTAGACTTCAGTTCTTCAAACGCTGACTCTTGTGATTCACCCCAGTCGAACTTCCTATCCTTCTGAGTGAGAGTGGTGAGGGGTTGAGCAATCTTCGAGAACCCCTGAATGAAACGACGATAATAGCCCGCAAGGCCTAGGAATTGCCGCACCTCAGTTGGCGTCTTTGGTGCTCCCCAGTCCTTGATCGCTTCGATCTTAGCTGGATCGACATGAATCCCTAGTTCATTGACCACATGTCCTAGGAATTGAACTTCGCGTAACCAAAAGTCACACTTTGAGAACTTGGCGTAAAGTTGTTCCCGTCGTAAGAGTTCCAAAACTAACCGCAGATGTTCCCCGTGTTCGGTCTCGTTCTTCGAGTAGATCAGAATGTCATCAATAAATACAATGACGAATTTATCCAGATATGGTTTACAGACGCGGTTCATCAAGTCCATGAAAACCGCTGGTGCGTTCGTGAGACCGAAAGGCATGACCAAGAATTCGAAATGGCCATAACGTGTTCGAAAAGCAGTCTTCGCCACGTCAGCCTCCCTGACGCGCAGCTGGTGATAACCGGACCTCAAATCGATCTTGGAATAATAACTAGAACCCTGAAGCTGGTCGAATAGATCATCAATACGTGGAAGAGGATAACGGTTCTTGACGGTCAATTTGTTCAGTTCCCTGTAGTCCACACACAATCGGAAACTTCCATCCTTCTTCTTAACAAATAGAATCGGGGCTCCCCAAGGGGAAGAACTTGGCCGGATGAAACCCTTGTCCAAGAGTTCCTGTAACTGACTGGACAATTCCTGCATCTCGGGAGGTGCAAGACGATAGGGGGCCCGAGCAATAGGAGCAGCCCCTGGTACAAGATCAATACCGAACTCGACTTGACGATGAGGAGGAAGACCAGATAAATCATCGGGAAAAACATCAGAAAACTCGCGTACCACCGGAATGTCGTCAATCTTCTTCTCATCACTAGTGGAAACAGATAAAAGCGCCAAAACGGCTGGATAACCCTTTCGAAGACACTTAAGGGCTTTCATGCTAGAGATGATGTTTAGCGGAACACCACCCTTGATACCGTACACAGAAAGGAATTCTCCATCAGGGAGAGGAATCCGAATAACCTTATCATAACAAACAATCTCCGCGCGATACAAAGATAACCAATCCATTCCTACCACAACGTCAAAACTACCCAATGGTACCGGCATAAGGTCGATGGGGAACGATAAACCCGACAACTCTAACTGACACTCCCGAAGAATACTAGTAGCTTCAATCGTTTTACCGTCAGCCAACTCAATAATATACTTGGTCTCTAATGGTACGGGTACTACGTCTAGCAGTCGACTAACATCCATGGATACAAAACTCTTGTCGGCATCAGAATCAAATAACACGCTAACAGAACGATTATTGAGAAGAAACGTACCGGTGACTGTATCAGGGTCCTGTCTAGCCTCAGCGGCTCCAATGACGAAGGCACGTGCATTTCTGCCGCCGCCCCCGTTGTTCCCATTCCCGTTGTTCCCACCCTGCTTCAGTTTTGGGCAATCCTTCTTGTAATGCCCAGTGTCACCACAATTGTAGCATCCTTGTTTCCCTGTAGTCCCCTGAGTAGTCGGAGCTGAGCTGTTAGTCGGAGCCTGAGTCGATGGAAGTGTAGCACGACAATCCTTAGCATAATGCCCTGTTCGCTGGCAGCGATGACAACGGTTACTATCGTAGTTCCCTTGGTGATGGCGTCCACACTTGTTGCATTTGGGCAGTTTTCCCGCATAACCACCCTGCTTGTTACCCGAAGAAGATGAACCCCCATTATCAAACCTTTTACCCTGCTGTGTAGACCCAGATCCTTTCCCGTCGTTCTCCCACTTGCGCTTGTTGTTCTCTGGGGCCTTAACAGTCGAACCTTTCGCAGGCAAAATCCCCTCATTCACCTTTAAGTTGGTCATCCTATGGGCCGATCGAACTACCTCCGCATAAGTAGGATGATTTCCAGCAGCCACTAACCCTGCAATTTCTGGTACTAACCCTGATACATAGTGTTCAATCTTACGATACTCTGGCACGTGCAGATCGGGACACAGCACTGCCAACTCATTCCTCCTCACAGTATACTTCTCGATTTCCGATCCAGTCATCTTGAGGTTCCACACCTCATGCTCCAGCTTCTGTACCTCTTCCCTCGGGCAATACTCCCGCTTCAGCAACTGCACAAAGTTCTCCCATGGCATAGCATATGCCTCCCCAATACCCATGTTCTGGGTGATACCATTCCACCAAGTCAATGCCACGTCCTGAAATAACGCAGCCGAATACTTCACCCGATCTTCTGGGAGACAGTTACACATCAGAAATACCGACTCCACTTTCTCCAACCACCTAAGCAAGCTAACCGCACCCTCAGTGCCAGAGAATTCCTGGGGCTTACAGTCCCGGAACATCTTGTAGGTGCACATGGGTGGGGGTGGGTCAACAGGACCACCTGAAATGAAACGTATGAGAACTACGAATAACGTAAACAAGGTTCACCAATGAGGCAAAGAAAACGGATAAAACAACTTACCACCACCGTTGTGCCCTAACTGAAAGGCAGCTTGGAGTAAGTTGTTCAGATCGTCCTGCGATAGGTTAACACCTCCACGACCACCAGCACCACCGCGACCACCACCACGTCCACCATTGCGACCACCTCCACGTCCTCCTCGTACTCCAGACATGATTCTGGCAGAAAGAGCGAGAAAATTTAGTTTCGCAGATAAGGATAACCACTAATGTTCACAAGATCAAAGCTAGATCCAATCCAGGACTATCCCCTCAAACCCAGAGCTCACCAGGGCTTCCATGCATTTCGTTTTATGATTTTGTGTGCACCCAAAATGATAAAACGTTCTACATGGTCCTCCAAGTGTTCTCCTAGTTCAAAGTTCAAATCACCGAACATAGACTCTTAGCTATACACCGTAATACTACGGTAGTTCATGACAAGTGTTTCTATTGGAGTGCGGAAGGGAGATGTCCGAGCCTTGGACAAATCTCAAGAGCACACGAGTTACTCCAATAGACCACACTGCCTAGAAAACAAGTAACCCAACCTAAGATAGAACGGATGATGTAACGTAGAAAGACCAATGATTTAGAGACACCCCGACAAGACCATACGTAAACCACCATAATGTTTAGTACCATGTGATCGTCTAGTGTGTGCGACTCGGCCATAGACTAGACTCTACATGCAGTCCTAGTTCACTATAACCATTGGCTCTGATACCAATCTGTCACACCCTCAAAATCCACTTGCGGAGTTTTACCGCGAGGCGCATGACAAACCAGGATCCAAACCAACGATCACAATAAACAAGTCTAACATGAACATAATGTAATTTCAAAACAATGTTTAAAATTCCCGTTTACAGCGGAAGCTTATTCAAAACAGTATCTTAAAAGTAAACCAATTGTTCAACATATGAAAACCATGCGACTCTAACTAGACGCCGTGCAGACGCGTGCGCCCTAGTTCCATTGTGCTACCTTAGCGACCTGAGAAAACATGTAAAAGTTTACGTCAGCACAAAAATGCTGGTGAGTTTACAGGTTTTGTATCCAAGTACCAAGTCCACCTGTCCATACTATAATAATCGAAAACCAGTATACGCTAGCTAGGCGTACGTTTTGTTACTACCACGATTGGAAAACCATTACTAACGCGAATACCAAAAGTATGCCCGATGTATGTTCCTGTTGTTCCTGTTGTTCCTGTTTGAGACAATATGCACCCGCCGACCCTCCAAGTCGACGAGCGGGGTTGGTCACTCCCAATAGCGCTATTCACATTTCCCCGTTGTGCAAACCCGCACATTCATGGTTCCCCCCGGGACTTCCAAAGATCGTGTAGTACACAATAGAAACCCATAGTATGACAGTAGTTACCAAATAATCGTTTTAACACATGTTTTCTCCCCCGAAAATGTGAAACCAGTTTAAAAGAGGGGCCGTAAACTCACCTTAACGTGCAAGCAAAGAATCCGAACAGCAAGCAATATATGCTACCGACACCCTAATAACAGTGTCGTTCAGTGAGTATAGGCGTAATATCATTACCCATATAACTCGTTTGTCCAAGGCGTTTTAAATGTTCAAAAGTGTGTATGCGACGCCTAGTGATTCTACATGCAATAGTAAACCCTACGGACCCGTTGGTGAATACGTTGGTTACAATTAGTTTCTACATTCCGTATGTGTCTTAGACAAGTGTACTTCAGTTACATATCAATTCCATACCACCTAAGACCTCAATTAAGCACATGAGCACATAATACACAATCTGTGTTTTCAGGACAGATTGTGCGCCATCAAAACTAATTTATTTAAAATAGCAAACCAGTGAGTTAACCTCCCAAATTTTTACTGAATTTACTTTGGCATTCACTCGACAATACCTATTTTTGTTTTGTATCAATTCCAAACACAAAAATTATGAAAATTCGTACAACACAGCTAGGTCCAGAAAATCTCCTCAACAGGTCAGTTTAGTAGGAAAATTCTTAAAAATTGTGTATTCATCCAAACGAGATGAATCCACTTGGAAAAGCTCTATTTTTCCAGTATCGACCTACTGTAAAAATTTCATAATCTAATTCCTTGTAAATCTCAAGTTATGACCATTTAAAGTTAACCCAATTTACAAATCCGAAAATCTGATATGACCCCTAATCAATTAAAATTCCAAAAACGACTCAAACGACGTCCAAATTCGATGGTTTTGCCCATTATGAAAAGCTAAGACCATGTACGTTACAATCATGCAAAGAATCGATCAAATCAATTGTTTTCAAGCCACGAAACAGACCCTACAAGTCGACTTTCAGAATCTGTCCAGATTCTGATCGTTCAATATCATCAATTATATCAAACCCTAGTTGCATATTATCAATCAATAATACCTAATAATCATCATACAACTTTCCTAATACCTATTCCCATCAGATCCTATTATCAAACATGTCAAGATCAAAGCTTTTAAGATCAAAACACCAATAACTTGCGCAACAAGCATCCTATGATGTTACTACGCGTTTATTAATAGGTTTAATCCGTTTAATCTTCAAAAAGACTCATGTTTTAATGTTTATTAAATCCAATCAGACCTGGACAAACTTGTTATAGGATTTTTACAATAAAACATAAAGTAAAAAGCGTAAGAAATCATGAGTTATACCCTTAGCTCTTCAAATCAATCAATCGCGCGCCTTGGAGCCTCCCAATTGATGATCTTAAGCCTTAGCAGGTGTTTTTGGAGTGAAATATTCGTGTGGGGCAGTAAGGGGGCGATTAGGGTTGAGTATGAGGGCTGCATGGGAGTTAAGGATGTTTAAATATGAGTTTGAGGCGGTTTAAACCCGTCAGTCCCCTTCGCGCGGCCGCTCGGAGCCTGTGAGCGGCCGCTCACAGCTCCGGGTGGCGCGCTTTTGCCTCGTTTCGCCTCCCGACGCGTTATCCTTCGACGTTTTCGTTGTTACGGACCGTAACAAGTGTAACCCCATGCGTTAAGACCCTAATCAACCTCACGCTCCACTTTTAACAATTTTTATTAACGTGTTCGGTTTAGGTTCACATAATCACGTATGGTTTTCACATAAGTTTGTCAGATATCACCGAGACACATAAGTTTGTTATTCACCAACGTCCGAGGTTCACTAATCATGAAATCACATGTTAACTCACACAAGGAGTCAGAACCCGACCCACACAAGGAGTCAAAGCATCTCATAACCCGAGATAATGCTCGTATGTCCTATCTAGCTATCTAGATAACCCTCGTTAAGTATAATATACGCGTGACTCGCTAAGGTAGAATTTAATCTAGACCATGTTGTTAACCAGAATTTGCCGGGTGTCACAGTACTGATTCACGCCTGACCACCACCGTCACCGCCTGACCACCACCACTGTCACCAGACCTCCATCGCTTCAGGTACTGATTCACGCCTCTTTGTTTTAGGGTTTTGTTTTTGTTCCTCTTTGTGAATGTGTGTAGAAGACTTATTTTATTTTATTTCGTTGATTCACGCCTCTTTGTTTTTGTTCCTCTTTGTTTAATGCATCGTCAAATTGGCAATGGATCTGTTAGGTATGTTTTTGCATTGTCTTATCGTGGTGTAGTGCCGATGAAAATGTCGTATACTTGATTTCTCAGTTCCTGATTGTTGATATCTAATGTTTTTATTAATTTTTTTTCTGTTGTGTGCGCAAACGTTTTTGTTATAATGTGCCGCTGTTTTACATTTAATTGGTTGTAGTTACAAAGTCAGGTGATGGTGTCATGTTTTGCCTGCCAGTTGTTCGATCAAATGTTTCTTTTTATGCTTGATGTTGTTGTATTATATTTTATGGTCATTTTTTGGATATGATGATGAAAATTGCACCGAAGTTTTGATTTATAATGTTAGTGAAATAAAGTTGTTACTATAATAATATAGAATCTACTGTAATCTTTTTAATTGGCTCACATACTTAGTGAAGAATCATGTTTATACTTTATATGCACTTGTAGATATATATATATATATATATATATATATATATATATATATATATATATATATAGGGAATGGTTATAGAGAAAACCCTCCTTATTTGGTAAACTCTGGAAACTCTGACTTCCCAATATTTTTTTTTTTTGAAAAAAATAGGGCAAGTAATATACATGATTTTAAGCATTTTGGGCCAAAAAAATTAAAAAAGCGCCGAGTATTTTTTTTTAAAAAATAAAATAAAATTTTGACTAACACATGTTAAGCGCTAATAACAGGTGTTAACAATGTGTTAACTATATGTAAACAGTAGACGTTTTTTATTTTTTAAAAAAAACCGTTCGGCGCTTTTTTGATTTTTTTGGCTCGAAATGCTTAAAAAAATGTATATTACATACCCTATTTTTTTCAAAAAAAAAATGTTGGGAAGTCAGAGTTTCCAGAGTTTACCAAATAAGGAGGGTTTCCTCCATATACTTTACCTATATATATATATATATATATATATATATATATATATATATATATATATATATATATATATATATATATATATATATAAAAGTAACCATGGTGAAATTTGGAAGCCTTAACTTCAATGTCCATCATGTCCTGACTTCTTTATTGATGAGTTTTCATATTGCTCTGGGATTGCCATTTGATTTCAATTGTTTTTATTTGGTATTTTGAAAAAAATGCATACCATGTTTGTTTGTTTGTATTGATACACTGAATTTGTTGATGTGTTATATATGGTCATGGATTCATATTCTCATTTAAACAAAATTCTTTGCCTTAGAATAGGATGGCGTTATATATATATGGGATGGATCCATAGAAAACCCTAAATATTTGAGAAAACTCTAGTAAACCCTTAAAAAAACCTACTTCCCGAGTTTTTTTTTTTTTTGAAAAAATTAGGGCATGTAATATACATGTTTTTAAGTGTTTTGATCCAAAAAAATCAAAAAAGCGCCAAAGGGTTTTTTTTTTTTTTAAAAAAATAAGTTTTGCATCATAACATATGTTACCGGTGCAAAAATAAGCTAACATATGTTATGGTGCATAACTTATTTTATTTTTTTTAAAAAAAAATCCGCAAGGCGCTTTTTTGATTTTTTTTGGCTTAAAACACTTAAAAACATGTATATTACATGCCCTAATTTTTTCAAAAAAAAAAGCTCAGGAAGTAGGTTTTTTTAAGGGTTTACTAGAGTTTTCTCAAATTTTTAGGGTTTACTATGGATACTTAGCCTATATATATATATATATAGGGTTAGGATCATGTGAAAACTGTACCGAGTTGTGAGAACTAGAAAACTCTTGTGGACCATTGATTTTGATGATCCTATGGTTAAGATTTAATCTTGATATTTTTTTGTCTTTACATACTAATTAAAATATTATTAGTATATTTTAATACAAAAAAGGACATTAAGGGGTATTTAAGTAAAACCACCATGAAAGAGAAATAATTATTATAATACTATTTTAATTTAATTATTCAAGAAAATCATTTTTTAAATAAAATCTGATGAGGATGATCTACCATGATTTACACTGGTGTAAGTGTTTACTAACATCTATATAAACCAACCATCCATGATTTTGTATGATTTACAGTGGTGTAATTATTTACACTAGTGTTTACTCCCATCTATATAACCCAAACGTCTATAATTTTTGTGTGATTTACACTGGTGTAATTTTTACATCAGTGTTTACTCACATCTATATAATCAAACATCTATCATTTGTGTGATTTACACTGGTGTAATTATTTACACTAGTGTTTACTCACATCTTACTACACCATTGTAAAAAAAAACCCACAACATCAACAACAAAATATATTGCATAATTCGTATTTACACTGGTGTTTACTTACATTATTCGTATTACATCAGTGTAAAAAACCAAACATCTAAAAAAACCAAAAAAAAATGAATTACACTAATGTTTACTTTACATTTTATAAAAAAGAAACCATCGTCATCATCACCTTCACATCGTCATCATCTCCTTTCAAATACAAACTGTATTTTCGTTCACCCAAACTAAAAACACCTTCATTACACCATTGTAAAATAATAATAATAATAATAATAATAATAATAATAATAATAATAATAGTAATAATAATAATAATAATAACAAAAATAATAATAATAATAATAATAAGAGAGATAATAATAATAATAATAATAATAATAATAATAATAATAATAATAACAATAACAATAATAATACCTATTGTTATCTTCATCACCATCACCATCGAACCAACATCTTCATCATCACCATCGAACCATCGTCTTCAGCCTGCCACCACCACCGTCAAAATCCCTCTGCAAAACCCCTCTCCCACCGTCATCTTCATGATCATCACCGCAGATCCACCACCCTCAACCCTCAAACACCATAGATCCACCACCCTCAGCCACCACCGCCCTCAAAAACCACCATCGCCTTCGTCATCAACCCTCAGCCACCACCACCTTTCTCATCAAACCTTAGCCACCACCTTCTTCATCAACCACCAGCCACCACCTTCGTCATCAACCTTCAAACCCAGCCCCCGCCGTCATCACCTTTCAAACCTTTGTCATCAACCTTCAAACCCAACCCCCCCCCTCCGCCCCTACCCACCACCATCAAAAACCCTCTGCAAAGGACCACGTTCAGCAACTATCACCACGATTCAGCAAAATCCCTCTGCAAAAAACAAGGAACGATCGTTTTCTTGTTTGCTTTTTAGAGAGAGAGAGAGAGAGAGTCTTTTGAAAAGTGATTTTTTTTTAAAAAAAAATCAGATCTGTTTCTTTTTATTATAAGGGGGATTGGGTTGGGGTAGGGTAGGGGTTGTTAAATTACTATGTTACCCCTTAATATTATATTGATCAGCTGCCTACGTGTCGTTTTTTTATTGGCCTAGAGGAGTTCTCTAGTTCTCACAACTGGGGGAGTTCTCACATGATCCGGATCCTATATATATATATATATACACACACACACACACAACAACAACAACAACAACCTTACCTAGTAAATCCCACACTTAGCAAAGCTAAGAGTAGGGCCTGGGGAGGGTGAGATGTAGGCAAACCTTACCCTTATCCTTACGAATAAAGAGGCTGCTTCCAGAGAGACCCTCGGCTCGACAATACACAAACGACAAGCCAAAAAAAAGTTACTGAATTTAAAGAAAACATGAAGGCGTGACGTAGTAAAACAAAGGTATATATACCATTTAAGTAACATAACCCATAAAAACACAAATACAAGTAACATATACGGACCTCCCCCTAGTGAAAGACAAATTCTAAGCTCCTAGAACCACGCTACGATAGAACTAAGCCCTCCCTACTAATCCTTAACCTTAATCTTGTGCCTCCACGAAGCTCTATCCTCGACCATGTCCTAAGAGAGGTGCATCTCTATTAAATCATGCCTAATCCGCTCATCCCAAGTAAATTTGGGTCTTCCTCTACCCCTCTTTCCCTCTACCGATAGGGTTTCACTACTCTAACTGGGGTCGTCGTTTGCCTCCTCTTCACATGCCCATACCATCTTAATCTACCCTCCTTAATCTTGTCCGATATGCTAGCTACCACTAACCTTTCCCTAATAACTTCATTTCTTATTAGGTCTAGTCTAGTGTGCCCGCACATCCATCTCAGCATCCCCATTTCTGCTACCTCCATCTTGCAAGCTTGTGTCTTTTTGATGGCCCAACAACTAGTCCCATATAACAAAGCGGGTCTCACCGCAACCCTATAGAATTTTCCCTTTAATTTAGTTAGGAACCTTTTGTCACATAAAACCCCACTAGCGGCCCTCCACCTACACCAACCAACTTATATGCGATGGGCTACATCACTATCTAGCTAGCTCCCCATCCCTCTGAACAAATGATCCTAAGTACTTGAACTTAGTTACCTGCGGGACAAGTTGACCTTCAATCGTACGTTGAGTGTGTGTGTGTATATATATATATATGGTGGGGTTCCTGTACAAAGGGCATTTTTCGTACAAAGTGTGAGAAGTCAATATAGACATTGTGTTATAAATTTTAGGAATGATGTTTTATATTCTTTTGGCATAGTATTATATAGAAAAGCACAAAACTTAACAATTTAAACCACTAATTAATGTATTCTAGACATGCAATCTAAAACACCATACGAAGAAAGTAATCGTTGTGTTTTAAATTTCATGTCTAAAATACATTTGATTGTGTTTTAAATTAGTACGTTTGGTGTTTTTTTATATAATACAATGCAAAAGGAATCGAAAACATCATAGCCAAAATTTAAAGCACAATAACTACATATATTTATCACACTTTGTACGAAAAATGTCCTTTTTACAGGAACCTAAACCTATATCTATAAATAGGGTAAGGATAATGTGGAAACCCACTCTTATAGTGAAAATTCTGCAAACTCTGCTTTCCCAATTTTTTATTATTTTTTTTTTGAAAAAATTAGGGCATGTAATATACATGATTTTAAGCATTTTGACCCAAAAAAATCAAAAAAGCACTCAACATTTTTTAAAAAAATAAATAAATAAAATTTCGACTAACACATGTTAAGCCAAACTAACACGTGTTACCCATTTTTTACCTGAAGACGGTTTTTATTTTATTTTTAAAAAATGGCTCAGCTCTTTTTCGATTTTTTTTGCCCAAAATACTTAAAATCATGTATGTTACATACCCTAAAATTTTCATAAAAAAAATTGGGAAGTTAGAGTTTGATAGAGTTTCCAAGGTTTTCACTATAACAAGGGTTTTCAATATAACCTTATACTATATATATATATATGTATAGGTTTAGGTTCCTGTACAAATGATATATTTCGTGAGAAGTGTGAGAAGGATTAAAAATTAACATGTAGGCATCATATTTTGGATTTAGGAATAATGTTTTAAGTTGTTTTAACTTGAAAAACACCAAACACAACAATATAAAACACAATGCAATGTATTATAGTCATTAAACTTAAAAAACAACTAAAACACACTACTTAACACTTAAAACACACTTCTTAATGTTCTTAGTATGGTGTTTTTAAGTTTTAAGCCTAAAATACATTATTTTAGGTTTTTAATTGTTATGTGTGGTGTTTTTCTAGGCAAAACAATCCAAAACGTTATGACTAAGTTCAAAAAATAATGCCTACATATCAATTTTTAATCCTTCTCACACTTCTCACGAAATATATATATAATTTTATATATTATGAGGATAAAATGCTTTAAAACATGTACGAGTTTATGGTTTTATTATCTCAAAATATGTAACCATTTTTCTCTAAGGCCTTCATAAATTATAACAACACGTCACTAACTAAACCATGTGTCCTACTATAGCAAGTGTTACACGCGCCACTAACTAAACCATGTGTCTTACTATATTTAAAATACAAGTTATCTTCTTGTGTCTTTTGGCCCGGTTCTTTCATGTGTTACGTCATTCGTGGTTGTAAGTCTCAGTACGTGTGATCAAACTCGGGGAATGGGTCATATTATAAAAGGGGGCAGGGGTTGGGCAGTAAGCCTTAATGCAAGTTTCATCATGGGTCCATGGTGGGTTTGGTATCAAATGCCAGTGTTGGCTGGGCGACTTAAACATGTCACTTTTGGAAAGGTTGAAGAAATCAACTGGGAGAGTCGTGAAAGTGTAATACAGTTATGCAGTTTACTCGCAAAGATTCGCCATCGACCAATTACTTAAGAAGATGAATATGAGAACGGCTAATTGGCTACTGAATTAATTGGTGAAGTGTAGGTTGTAGGTTGCAGGTGACTTAGAAGTAATTAAGTACATTATATTATGGGCAACTCCTGGCCACAGTGGCAGCTATTGTATTTTGTTTAGAACCAAAAAAACATGGAGCACAATGGTTAGTTAAGATGGAATTATGCGCCTTTGTGATTCACTGATACCTCTCAAAGTTAGTCTAAAGTATATACCCCTCCAAGGATATCAAGGTATTTTCTTTCAATGGTCTTGGTCTGGATGGTATCCCTCCAGTTTTAGCGTAGATTGGTTGTACTTCATGGTCATGTTGTATTGTTTCCTTTCTTTTGCTTGTAATTTGGTCCAGTTACTAGGTTGAGCCATTTTGTTTGTGGTATGAGATAGCCTTACATTTAAAAAAAATAAATGACTATAACTAAAGTTGATGGTAATTTAATGCAGGAAAGAGCTTCGAACTTCACTTGAACATTTTTATTCAAGTCATCAAACACAGGCGCAGCGCGCTGCGTTGATACTGCTATGTAACTTAAATTTTTGGTTTATTTGTTTTTTTTTTATTAAAAAATCTATATGACATCTTTGATTGTAGATATATATTTGTATCTTTTAATGTTAACAGCATACATAAAAGTATTCAAGACTTTAATATAAGTTTTGATACCATATCATAACGTTAAAAAGAATGTCGATATTGGTTGACTGCAGTTACCGTATCATGGTTTAATGCGCGCGGGCTGTACAACCTAGTTTGTATAAATTATCTGGTGGTTCATTAACAAAGCTATAGTGTTTAGGAACACTAAGATGTTGAATCGATTTTGTTAGTATGTAATGGAAAACAAATAAACATATACCTGAGAGATTCGTGAGACCTGCTACTGATGCAGAAAGCGAAGAGGTCGACATAACTGTCAGTCGGTTCAAGTTCCCTTTAGGGTATGCAGTTATGATGGCTAATGATCCTTTGCAGGAATCGGTTATGGGAGAGAGGGTAAGGGACGAATTCTAAGAGGTGTTATGATTATTATGTTGTGATGTCCCTCAACCCTAGTAATCTCTTCCTATTTATGCATACCCAGGGGACACCCTAGTTAGGCCCAACTAATGATAAGTCCGTCCATCAAAGACTAATTAGTTATGGGCTTAGAGTATTTAGCAATTGATCAAACATAATATAAATGATTATAATGGCTACGGATAAATATACAAGACATAACGTATATTTATTCCAACATAAAATCATTGTGGGCGTGGGTGCATGTGTTGTTAACAGTTCATGATATTAGGATGTATAGTTCTTGAATATTATAACAGGACTGTTTACAACTGATTTTGCTGATCTTCGAATAGGACTGTTTGCAAAAAGCAAGAAACAAGAGAAAGCGCATTGTGTTCGCCAAGGCTCGTAGGCGCAATATTCTTGCAAATTCTGCAAAATGTCGGGCTGAACAAGTTTGAAATATCCGAAATGGTATTGAACCGGTCTATACTAGCATCAGGGTGTAGGTTCTTTGCCTATTTATCATTGTTGGTTTTTAGGTCTTAGAAACGCATGTCTTACATTGCAGGATTCAGGTAACCTTCATTCTTTTAACAGCTCTGATATTTGAGGATTATGATTAGTTTTGCATTTTGTCAAAAGTATATTTTGTTTTTGTTAGGCTCCTATATTTGTCCTATCTATGTTAAGTCAAGCATACTTTGATTATTTAATGTATGTTATTAACACTCAGTTGAGCATTTGATTTATCATAAAGATCATCAATATAAAAGTTGACATTATTATAGCAACACCTGAACCTGTATTTGGATTTTTACTCATTTGCTATGTCTCCTTAAAGTAAAGCAACTGATTCTTCACAAGTGTGTATGTTTACTAAAGTGAAAAACTTAGCCGAGTTTCGGATGCGATAACCCGCTATGTTTATTTAGACCTATGTTTACGCAGCAAGGCGCGCGGGTATAATACTAGTTAGTTTTACAAAGAACACTCCATAAAGATTGAAACTTTTAAGTATTAAAGTGTAAAACATGTAATGTGGAAGGAGAAGTTTCTTTTATCTTTTGTTTTAATTAATAATTATTTGAAGATAGATGTTAAAAGATAAGTGATGCATACATAACTAATGTTCAATACATTGGCCGGCCTCGACTAATGCATTAATTTTATTGTTGTGCCAGGTTGGGGGAGGAGTGGATTATTACGCGAATGAGGATAGGATGTCATTCACGAAGAATGGTCGAGCTATGACGCGACATTTATTTTCAAATGATCAAAACTTGTTTGAAGGCAATGTATTGTCAATACAATATTTTTATAAACGTTAAGTGTTGTCTCGGATTGGTTTGTAGTTTGATAAATATAATGAAATGATGTTTTTGTTATTAGTTTGTTAATTATTTTGCATATAATAAATTGGGTATAAATCCAAGAGGGTAAATTTGTAATTTTACAAGAATTTTTTTTAGATTAATAAATTATGACACGCAAAATTAATGTCATAAAATTCTATCATAAAATATGTCGTTAAAATGTCAATAAAAATTGTCATAAAAATGTGTTGCATTAAAAAGTGTTATAACGTGTGTCAATAAATACTGTCATAAATGTGTATCATAAACAGATGATACGCCAAAATATGTCATGTTAAATTTATGACACCGCTTCCTTGACATTCTTTTTCTTGTCATCAGACTCCTTTCTTGACACGCAATGCGCGTCAAGAAAGGCCTTTTTTTCTAGTTGTGACGATTTCACCGTTAGTAACAAAATTATTGGTCTTCGCAAACACTCTCACTCACACAAAGAATTGTAACCCTTAGCTTGGTCATCATCTAGTTCCTAGCTTATATTTATGAAACATTTTAATAAAATAAACAAGACAGGGGTCTTCCCGAGGTTATATGCCGACGATCAAGATTAATCAATGGCTTTTCTCGTACATCTCGTGTTCATCTTTTTATTTTATAAGTTCATTTCGAATCTTAATATCCAGAGAGATATCTTATATCAGTTTGCTATTTTATCTTGATATTCTGATTATGTTTTGCCTAGTTCAACACTATTGTATCTTCAGCATATTGTCTAACGCATTATAATCTTCTTCACAAAAGTCTATTTTAGTAACGGTGTTGCTAAATGCATTCCTTTTTTTATTTTATTTTTACTGCTTACACTCCTCTCTGATGTTTTTAAATAAATACAATATAACCTCGCATTTTCTAGGTTATTAAAAATTGCATTAATAAGTATTCCTAATTATTCTAGGGGTTTATCCACTTTCCATTACATGAATTTTGAATATATATATATATATATATATATATATATATATATACTATCATACATACAATCAAATCCATAAACAATTTTTTGCATCTATAGGTTGTTACAAGGAACATACAATTCAACTTTGAAGAATATAATACATTTTTTGATTGCGTCTTCTTGGTACGTATAGTTATTCGTGTGAAAATACTCTACTTTTTATATGTGTATGTATATAATATACACATATTTAGTTATACCCCATCGTAATCGATGTAATCGTTTGGGCAAATCGTTTGGGTTTTTTTTTTGTTGTTAGGTCGATGAAACAAGTTTTTTTTTTTTACTTATGATTAGAGCCTTTTTTATACTTAATTGGTAGGGCTTTAGCAAGGAATTGTTACTCCCGTTTAACATCATTCGACATAAAGAGCTATACAAAGAGATGTCTATATTCTCAACTTATCAGGTATAATTTTTATTTAATGGTTGAAACTAGGATTATAAGTTTGTATATTTATTTAGATATTGTTTGTGCTCATACGTCCCAATTCTAATATTAGTTTATTTTTAGGCATTTAAGTCTCAACCAAACAGTTTTTGGAGTAAGAACCGAAGTGACGTTGCAGCAGATTGGGAAGTAATGTACAGGTCTCGCATGGCCTGGTATAAGGAGCTAAGGAATCCTAAACAAGACCGAACTGTACAAGATATTGATTAAACTTCAATTGTTATTTGTTTTGGTTAACCTTCAATTCTGATTTTTTGTTAAACTTATTTTTTTTTGTTAGACTTCATTTGTATTTTTTTTTGTTGAACTTAATTTTAAAACACAACATTGGCGAGGCATAATCGTGAAGAATATATTGTTTTGGTTAAACTCAAGTCTGTGTGGTTCGTGTTACTCCAACGACTTGCATATCATCTAAAAAAAAGAGATTCTTCATTTGGATTTTATTTACTCCAATAACACAATGATCCAAATATAAATTTGGGGTGCATTTAGCCAACCCCAATTAAAATATAAAAATCTTGGCAATGAGAGAATTTGATCCAACATTTAAAATCTTGGCGGTGATATGATGGACGGGGTAAATCATGGTGTTTAAGATGCCTAATTATGGGGTTTTAATGTCGTTTGAGCGTTTATATGCTTTGAATGTGATAACTATGCAACTTTATGTGATTGTAGGTTAAATGGTATATTTGGATGGATTTGGAAGCTTAAATGTGGTTGAGCTTGAGTTTGGATGGTGAACCGAAGATATGGAGGTGTTCATGGACGTTGAAGCGTTAAAGAGAAATTCTAGATAAGCCAAGAACACCTGAGTCGAAAACTGCTGCAACTACTGCTCTACTACTACTACTACTACTACTAATAATAATAATAATAATAATAATAATAATAATAATAATAATAATAATAATAATAATAATAATAATAATAATAATTGAAAGAAAGTGAAGAAATGAGATTATATCTCATTCTCATGAATAAAAAAAAATAACAAATAAATAAAGGAAAGCAAAAGTCAACATCACATAAGCCAAATATTATGAGATGAGCGGTAAAATAAAACAGTCCTACCAGACTCCTCTGGCCGTAAGTCCCTTTAATTCTTGCCATAGGGTACGCCGAATCTTCAGCTAAGGAAAAGAGCAGCAGTTGACATTCATATGGATCAGACACTTCTGGCCGTAAGACCTGATACTCTAGCCGTAAGTTACGGCGGCCAACACAAGAAAATTAGGAAGGTTGTTATTCAAGATATAAAAGCCTAAAACACTAAACCTAATAGGGAGGCAGCCACTAAAGGAAGAAAATTATCCTTCTTTTGGAGCATTTTGGAGCTACAAACATCATTGTTCACCATCATTCGTCTATACTTTTGGTTTGCATCAACATGTTAGGTATTATTATTGAAACTTTTGAGTTGTTTCTTTGTACCATGAGTGGCTAAACATCTTGTAATCACCTCTGGGTGTATGGTTTAATTGTAAAACTTGAATCTTGTTTACTTTGGTTTATGGATTATTTTTCATTTAGTTGAAGAATATTTGTGGTTTTCATCATTTAAACGAGTCACTTGTTTTCAATTTTTTATCTCTTTATCATTCACATTCGATTTTTCTTGCATCGTGAGTAGTTTGATAATTGGGAGGGCAAGTAATACTTGTGGGTTGGTAATTGAATTATACAGGTTATAATTAAAAACTTGTGTTCAGTTATCACTTGATTTGAACCGTTCAACAAAACTATGTCTATGTAGGATCCAATCATTGAAACAAGAGTAGGGTGGATCATTAACCGGAAACCCGGAGGGTTCAAGGCAGTCAGCAGGGTGGATCTTCAGGGCAAGACGGATCAGTGAAAGAGATGTTGAGTGAGTTTATGAAGTCAACCGGAGACTTTATGAAGGAGATCAAGAAGGATGTAGGATCGACTAACGGGTCACCCGACAATCACGAGCTTGATATTCAGAGTGCGGAATCCTCTAAATATGTTCTAATAACAGAAACGAATATGAAACAATGATATACGAGTAATTAACACACACAAATGGGTCAAAAGATTAAAGATTTATCACTAAAACAGAGCTCGAGTGTTTACAATGATCAAATCAGACCGGAGACTTTATGAAGGAGATCAAGAAGGATGTAGGATCGACTAACGGGTCACCCGACAATCACGAGCTTGATATTCAGAGTGCGGAATCCTCTAAATATGTTCTAATAACAGAAACGAATATGAAACAATGATATACGAGTAATTAACACACACAAATGGGTCAAAAGATTAAAGATTTATCACTAAAACAGAGCTCGAGTGTTTACAATGATCAAATCAGACCTTACAGACCAGGGGAGGGTGTTTGGAGAGTGTGTGTGGCAAGAACTAATGATTAGGGTAATGATTGGGCCTATTTATACCTCCTGTACACGTACAGACCAGTTCATGCGAGTACGAGGCTATCCAGCATGACAAACTAGCGAGTAGGGTTGTACTCGCTAGAAGGATCATGCGAATAGGGGCCTATTCGCATGAAGTATAGGGGATTACAACTGTAATGGCCTATACCTTCTCTGTAATCGCCTGATGTGTCCCAAACACCCTAAAACGCGTATAAACGTCTCCAAACACCCCGAAACGCGTCCAAACATCCTATATACTAGCCTAGGGACATCATGTACAAACAGACTCCCCCTTGGACCAGGCTAGTATACGATTACGAGCCATAAACTATAACATCGCAAAATATTTCAAATTCTAATACATTAAAGACCTTACTTTATCATTAATTTAATACTATTAAGCCTAAGTTTTTATCACCCCACTTATATTTATATAATAATAATAATAATAATAATAATAATAATAGTAATAATAATAATAATATGGGACCTTATAAAAGAAATGAGCTAAACACAACCCAAATAAAACCCAACACCTCTAAGCCTACCTAAACCCACCAACCTTCTACCCCCCTTGAGCCCATCTCGGCTCTGGCCCAACATCAGAGCCCACCCAACCGGCCCAAATACCCAAATCCCCTTCTTCCTTTTCTGTTTAAAAAAAAAAAAGAAAGAAAACAGCCTTCCCGGGACTCGAACTCGCGTCTGACACAACAACACATATCATAACAACCAACTAATCTATGGTTTTAATTTTATACATATCCTATACATATATATTATATAGACTAAACTGTGCAGTTGACTTCTGAAGTCAACCTGCGTTCGCTAAACCCACGAAATTGGCAGGCTTTGACCAATAATCTATAGCTTAATTCACAAACCAAACTTCAATCTAATCCCGACAATCACGCATCTTGATTCCCTCTACCTTCCTGAACAATCATTACGCGTTTTTGACCAATTATACCGATTTAATTAACTTTCCCTAGCAAAAAAATTGAATTTATATATAGATGATATTGTGACAATCAAACCATCCATGACACTCAAAAGGGGCCGAAAAATCAAACCACAACATCAGATTTCATTCATAAATACGTAATAGATCGAATTTGAAGCGTTTGGTCACGAGTCTTGCTATCACGCATCCCCCTTCGTTCGCGATAGGTAAGTTCAAATTTAAAGCTTGGCTATGGTCGATTTTGTATAAGGATCAAAAGCCCTATACTTGTTTTCTGTATTGATGTTGTTTGATGGTTAATTGGGCGATCTAGGTTTCTTGGGTTTATAAACAAATTGGGGATAAAAGGAATAATGATTTATAAGTTTTTTAATTTGGTGTAATTAACAAAACGACCAACGGTCCAATTGGTTAAGGTGGGAGTATAACAATGGATCAGCACCGGGTTCGAACCCTCCCAACAGCAGATTTTTTTAAAAAAAATATTCCTTTATTTATATACTTAATCATTAAACTTTTAAAAATAGTTTTAAAATACTAAAAACGCGTTATAAATTCTACAAAAATTATTTTATGATATTCTTATAGAAAAGTTTATCATACAATTTTTAGTTTTCCAAAAATAATTTATTTATTATATATAATAAATAATTCAAGTTTATTCAATTGCATTTATAAAATTCTATAAGAATATCAAAACGATTATATAAATTTCCACAAAAATTATTCTGAGTTTTTATAACATTAAGCTTTTTTGAAAAAATATTTATTTCTGAAAAATCATTAATTTAATATTTTTAATCAATTTTTGTTAGTTTTAATCATAATTAAAACATAATAAATTCAATTTTTAATATTTTTGCACCAAAATTTTATACAAATTATTTCTGATTATTTGGAACAGAAATATAATTTTTAACCTAATAATTCTTTAATTTTAGTATTTTTAAATATTAAAGTTAAATTTTGGCAATTTGTAATAAATAGATTTAATATTCTATTTTTAAGAAAATAATTTTATAAAAATTATTTTTATACTTTAAACACATTATTGTGACCATATTAAATTTAAATTTTATAAAAAGATTTTTGTCTATTTAATTACTAAATTTCTCTCGATTATCAAACATTTTTATTATTAATCAAACGAGCATTTATCCCCAATTCAAAGCCCTATAACACATACATTTGTAGACTAGATAGACTTAGACATATTTATTACCTTTATAGGGTGATATTTGGCATTATTTGGGCAACACACTATTCAATTTTCAAGAAGTATAACATTTTGCTAAGGTGAGTTTACATAGCCCCTTTTCTCTTTTACATTTTTTGGGGTGAAACATGTTTAAACATTTTATACTATCATTTACTCATACTTACTTGTGATTCAATTACACTATCATTCTATCATTTGACTGTAACAAAAAGACACAGTACAATCATTAACAATGATCAAGCCGCCTGTTTAGATTATAGCGCTATAGGTCTGACAAACCCATCCCCCCGCATAAATTCAGGGATGATCGATAACAGTAACAACATTTAACTAACTTGCGAGTTAGTCATCAGTCGACACAAGGTTTGATTGTACAAAGACGCATTGTTACATGTCAGAATCATACTCTATCATCATACAACTTTGATTGTTGTACAAACTATTGTTATCAATTATATTCAAAAACCTATGTATTCTCACCAACTTTTGTTGACCCAAAATATTTTCAAACTTAACATGTTTCAGGTTCTACTTGCTTGAAGATTTGAATTAATGCTTGAAGATGTGTGCATAGTATTATTCATTTTGATGTACGAATTCTTGTAGAACAATTGTATGTAATTTATTTAAATCATTTAATGAAATTTATTATTCACCATGAGCTACTGAACACTCATCAATACGTGACATCCCGATGTTTCCGCCATCGGTTGGGGTGTTACAGATTGGTATCAGAGCCATGGTTATAGGGAATTAGCTTATTAGAAAAATAATCTAGTCTATAACCATAGGATTTAACCAGTACTTGCTTCTTTTACTTGCTATTCTCTATCTCCCTCCTACTTCTTATCCTTACTTTCATCCTTACAAGAAGGTTACTCTCCATCACTGGATCTACTCTCAGACTAATAGGACAAAATCCTCAGGTTTAACCTGAACCACCTTGAGATCTCGTCGAAGTTCTAGATTTTAATAACGAACACGTGCAATCTCGAAGGGTGAATGCCTGTATTCTGAGTCTTCTGTCTAGGCTGGCATTGCGCATATATCCCAATCAGACGAGGGACCCGGATGCCTACCTGGGAATTCTCGGGATGAGTGTTCACTTATAGGCTAAAGCATGTCTTCATATGTTATTAGAATTTAGAATCTTTGATAAGTCAACGTTTTTGTTTATTCGTTTTAATTAATGAATAAATGATTACATTCCTTATATAATCTCATTCGTTTCACTGTGTCTCTTACAGATCATGCCTCCACGTCACAGTGCTCGTCTTAACAGTGGTGACAATCATGATGAAGGGAGTAGCAATCACAACCATAACCATAACCATAACCACGGTGTTAACCACAACAACAACAACAACAACAACAACAACAATGGCATTAATGCTCAACTGGCTGCGATCATTTCCCAACAAATGGCACAACAGATCGCGACTCTGGTTCCTAACTTATTGGCTCAAGTCATACAGATGAATGGTAATGGAAACGGCAATGGGAATGGCAACGGAAACGGTAATGGAAACCACCATGGAAACAGGAATGGAAATGGGAATGGTCTCCCAGCCTGCACTCTTAAGCATTTTAATTCCTGTAATCCCCCTAAGTTCAGTGGAGATGAAGGAGCTACTGGTCTTCTGCAATGGTTCGAGGGTATTGAGAATACCTTCATTAACAGCGAGTGTCCCGATAACCTTAAGGTCCGTTATACTATGAGTGTTCTTTACAAACGAGCACTCACTTGGTGGAATGAGGAAAAGCGCACTCGAGGAGCTGAAGTTGCACTTACTATGACCTGGGATCAAGTCAAGGAAATAATGAGAGATGAATTTTGCCCACGTAACGAGGTCAAGAAATTAGAAGACGAGTTCCACACCCTTGCTCAAGATAGTGGGGAAAATCTTGCTTATAATACCCGCTTCCATGAGCTCAGTCTGTTATTGCCCCATAAGGTCACTCCGTTACCAGTGGCCATTGAGAAGTATATCGGTGGTTTACCATGCAAATTCAGGACACGGTATGGGGAAGGAACCCTGCTACCCTTGAAGAGGCCAAGCGTCTAGCAGCTACCTTAACTGATAATCACGTAAAGAATGGGACCTTAGTTCGGAAAGGCAATAAAGCAAGTATTGTAGCCGCGGTAACTACTGAGAACCAGAAGCGTAAGGCCAGGGATCCTGATGTCAACCTCACTACCCAAGCTTCTAATAAGAAACCCTATATAGGAAACTGTCCATTGAGTAACACATGCAACCGACATCATCCCACTGCTTCAGCGTGTCGCTTGTGTACCAATTGTGGAAAGTATGGCCATCTGGTCAACATGTGTCGTGAGACCCCAAATCCTAATGCCAACCAACCCACCAACCCTGCTCAGGCTGCTAATCCTAATCGATACAACTATGGTCAATGCTATGAATGTGGAGACCCAAATCACTTCCGTAACCGATGCCCTAAATTAAACAGAGACCAAGACCCTCCAGCTACGTAACAGCAAGTCTCGCCATTGGTTGCTTTTATTCTATGTATTGACTCTATTTGAATAATAAATTCTAGTATTGAAATTTTTGTCTGAAAGTTGTTACATGATGCATGATTGTTTGAATGTGAACAAATTATATAAATCTATACAACTACAACTCCTATATTGTGCATAAACGTGTTATCAATTTGCAATCTATGTGCTGCACTTAATAGAGGTTATCATGCCTTTTCAACAGTCGGGAGAGGCCCTACAACCTGCTCCACGACTGGTGGAGGCTATCGAACCTACTCAACGATTGGTAGAGGTCATTATGCCTTTTCAACAGTCGGGAGAGGCCCTACAACCTACTCCACGACTGGTGGAGGCTATCGGACCTGCTCAACAATCGGTGGAGTCATAGAATGACACAAAACTCTAATGTAAGGTAAATTGGTGATTACGGTCCGGAACGTAATCATGAATTTACAGGTACGTTAAGGTAGTGTGAAATTCTATCAAGGTTATAAACTCTAGTTGTCTGGTAGTTCATTCATGTCATGCTATAACCCAAATCACAACTATTTTTATTTTCAAACCTATGTTTTAAATAACTTCGGGACGAAGTTTCCAAAAGTAGGGGAGACTGTAACATCGCAAAATATTTCAAATTCTAATACATTAAAGACCTTACTTTATCATTAATTTTATACTATTAAGCATAAGTTTTTATCACCCCACTTATATTTATATAATAATAATAATAATAATAATAATAATAATAATAATAATAATAATAATAATAATAATAATAATAGTAATAATAATAATATGGGACCTTATAAAAGAAATGAGCTAAACACAACCCAAATAAAACCCAACACCTCTAAGCCTACCTAAACCCACCAACCTTCTACCCCCCTTGAGCCCATCTCGGCTCTGGCCCAACATCAGAGCCCACCCAACCGGCCCAAATACCCAAATCCCCTTCTTCCTTTTCTGTTTAAAAAAAAAAGAAAGAAAACAGCCTTCCCGGGACTCGAACTCATGTCTGACACAACAACACATATCATAACAACCAACTAATCTATGGTTTTAGTTGTATACATATCCTATACATATATATTATATAGACTAAACTGTGCAGTTGACTTCTGAAGTCAACCTGCGTTCGCTAAACCCACGAAATTGGCAAGCTTTGACCAATAATCTATAGCTTAATTCACAAACCAAACTTCAATCTAATCCCGACAATCACGCATCTTGATTCCCTCTACCTTCCTGAACAATCATTACGCGTTTTTGACCAATTATACCGATTTAATTAACTTTCCTTAGCAAAAAAATTGAATTCATATATATAGATGATATTGTGACAATCAAACCATCCATGACACTCAAAAGGGGCCGAAAAATCAAACCACAGCATCAGATTTCATTCATAAATACGTAATAGATCGAATTTGAAGCGTTTGGTCACGAGTCTTGCTATCACGCATCCCCCTTCGTTCGCGATAGGTAAGTTCAAATTTAAAGCTATGGTCGATTTTGTATAAGGATCAAAAGCCCTATACGTGACATCCCGATGTTTCCGCCATCGGTTGGGGTGTTACATAAACTGCCCGATTAACCTAGCCAATGACCTATAGAGACCTATCACTAGCTAGGGACATACAAACAATGCACTTACAGACTCCCCCTTTGACCTAGCTAGTGATTTACAGACTCAACCTATCATCTAGCTAGGGACACACAAGAAGTGCATTTACAGACTCCTCGTTGGATCTAGCTGGAGATATATGGTCTTCGAGTCTTCAAGTCGTCATGTTCAGCATTCTTCAACTTAGAGTGACAACGCAGTGTATGACCTCTAAAGATTTGAACATATCAACTAATTTGAGCTTTAGTCGTGGCTGCATAAGATCTCGTCTTGGTCATCCATTTGCTTCGATAACTTGGGAGGTAACAAGAAATCTCCGCTTTTAATGATTGACAATTCTTTGACTTGGACGAAGATCAATATCATCTTCACTTTCATCTCTTGACTTTCATCTTCTTCAGCTTCGATTGCTGGAGCTCTACCATGATCTGGTTTCTTCGAAGATGAAATATCGGGTTCTTGTTGTTCAGGATGATTTTGGGGAGGGGGTGTAATATTATATTTTTTTTTATAAAAATATAACACATAACCTTCCCAATCTACAATTTATTACACCTTTAAATATTAAATATTTAAGGTTTTTACCCCTTTGGCCTTCAATAATATTCCCTAATAAAAATTATTCATTTTGAGCTAATTAAGTTATACTGGAGATTTCCCTACCGTCTCGGGTCTCAGTTTCGCGTCATAACTCAAAAACGCACAACCACTAGGCTTGGACAGTTTAGAAATCATCACTCAATACCTCAAACAATTCTAATAATATTCTCATCCATAAAATATTATTTTATATATGCTAAATCAAACATCACGAGTTAAAACTGAACTTTCTACCGTTAGCCGGGTCGTCACCAATGTTTAATACGATAATTCACCACTAAATGATACGGGACTACTAAAATTTCCATTAAATCTCTATCAATACTCATGTTCCGATAATGTCTTTCTAATTATTGTCAAATCAAATCTAGCGCAAAATATCTAATTATATCTATAGTTATTATATTGTACGGATAATACCTGGATTTTTGCCGGTTGTCACACATGTTATTCTATATATATACAATTCAAATTGGTGTGAACAGTTATAATTTGCTATTGGCTGGTTTCATTTAATGATTGGACTCTTTTTATTTTCGGCTGGCCTACAGCTTCTATGGGTAGTAACTATTAAATATTATCGTAGGGAAGGAAGTGCAAAACGGTTGTGGTCTATTGGTTCAGCTCATGTTCCATGAGGTTTTATGTTTTTTTGTGTTTTTGCCAAAACAAAAATTTGGGGTATCCAAGGGATTGTACAAATTTGGTAAATAACATATCACAACTTCTTAACTAATTTTTTTCAAGAACTTTTTTTATACAATTGTTTACATTTTTTTCTTAAATAAACTTTGCACCTTTTTTTTTTTTTGGAAAAGACATAAGATCAAATCCTGGGAAGATATAAAACTAGGTGGAAAATAGCCATTAAAAAAAATAAACTTTGCACGCCACAACATACTTTTAATTTCTTTCTAGCGTTTTCAGTTGATTTCATCTGATGTTTTGGTTGTTATAATGGGTACATGTATTGTGTCATAACAAACCAATTTGATACCGATGAACCCGCTGCGTAGTGCAGGCATTTTTACTAGTTAACAACAGTTACAAAAAATAAATCTTAAAAGATGACTAGAACGTGGTCTTAAAATATATTTCGTTGAAGTTAGGTACTTTATATTTCCTTTAAAATATACATACATACATGCCTACCTACCTAGTATTTGATATATGCCTACCTACCTAGTATTTGATATTATCCTTTAAATTATTATTGGGTGATGCAACTGCTGCCCTATTTAAGAATTCCCATTCCTTAACCAAACCACGCTTACAATACTATCACTCAAAATCAGTACCAAATGGCCTTCGACTCGACCCAGGTTGAAAACCACGTTGAGATGGACGGTGAGTCATCTATATCTTCATTGCTTTTTTACTCTTTTGCTTTTTTTTTTAATCATACATAGTAAGCACTATCTGATTAACTAAGCCGTGAGGGCCTTCATGCCATGAAAATGTATCCCATAGGCCGTGAAGATCCCCACGACCCGTGTAGACCCCGTCTAATGATTGGCAATGGTTGGTAGTGAGTGAGATGAGTGGGTTAAGAAAAAGAGATGTGTGGGTATCCTATGAGCCGTAGAGACCTCCATGGCACATAAAAGTTTTTTTTAAAATTATTTAAAATAAAACAAAGCTTCTCATGTAAGCTTAATATCCCCGGGTCGTGAAAGGAAAAATGACCCGTGGTTGGACCTTCCTCCACGAGCCATGGAGGTCTTCACAGCCCATATGATAACTTTATATGACCCATGGGGCTCTCCATGATCCCATGGAATTCATTTTTTTATATTTTGTATGTATGTTTTATATATTTTAAATATGATATTTGTGTTTTTTAAAATATTTTTTTTTCATTTTTTTATTATAAATGTAAATTAGCGTATACAACATTTTTTTTTCACTTAATAATTTGGTATAAATGATAAAACAATTGCATACGATAAACTATAACAAGTCAATATAGGTTCTCAAGTAATGTTTGTCTGATATTGGTCATTCTTTGTGATACATGAATATTATATTTTTATCTCTTGTAAGCTTTAAGCAAAGAGGCATAAAGAGTTATTTGGAATGTTGCTGATCATTACATAATCAGAAGTATAATGTTTCTGGGCATTGATGCAAACAATGACACCAACTTGTCAGTTTGATTTTTATCCAACTCGAAATAGAAGTGTTTGCTCTCATGTTTAATAATAATAATAATAATAATAATAATAATAATAATAATAATAATAATGGAGACCAACATTTCCATGGGCCGTGGAGACCCCCCATGAGCCGTTGATAAGCCTTCCATAGGCCGTGGAAACCCACGTTTCCATGGGCCGTGGACTCCGCATGACCACATGGGATTCATTTTTTTAAGTGTATATTATGCATTTAAGCATGATATTTATGTTTTTTTATAAAAAAAATTCCTTTCTTATTATAAATATAAATTAGCGTATACAACATTTTTTTCCAATTAATAATTCAGTATACATGATAAAAAAGAAACCTACGCTAAGCTATAGCAAGTCAATATAGTCTTTTCTTCTAGGCGCCTTTTGTAGACGATCTTCGTATATCGTCTCCCACTCCATTGCCTACTCATCTCGCCATTGACACCATGTTCCATTCAGTACTTGTATTTGAAAGCCTTCCATGGACCATCGAACCGTTAAAAATTGGCTCCTATCGGTCTCTGTTAACCTCCATCTTCTCCATCTCTGTTAAAAATTGGTAGTAAGTGGAGGTAGTGAAAAAGAGGTGTGGGTGTTTAAGATAGGTTAGAGAGGTGAAAATGAATGTATATGAGTGTTTGGGATGGGTTGTGGATGTGAAAAAAGATATTATTAGAAATTTTATTATGTTAAAAAATGTTGATGCAAACAATGACACCAACTTTTCAATTTGATTTTTAAACTACTCGAAATAGAAGTGTTTGCTAACATTGATAATAATAATAATAATAATAATAATAATAATAATAATAATAATAATAATAATAATAATACCATGGGCCGTGGAGGGATTAAATGATCCAACTACCACATTTTCATGGGTCGTGAGGACCCTCAAGGGCTGGATCAGCTTTTCCAGTCTGAAACCCCTGCAAAAGCAGGAGGTTCGAACATGAACTGCCAACTTTTTCATGGACCATAGAGCGCTTCACGGCCCGTGGTTTTCTGTTTTTTCCTTTCCATAACCTATGGAGGCCTCCACTTCTTAAAAGGGAGGATGTCTAAGGTTTTAAAGGGGATGTCGAGATAATATGACATGTTTGTCATTTTCATGGGTAGTGACTTATGTTATCACGTGGTCTATATTGTTACCATAAAGGCAATGCTTACGTGTAGTCATTTAGCACCTGGTGCCATATCACCGGCGGAGGGCATCACTACACTTATCCCAAGCCTGAGTGGCATTAAAGGGGCGCCAAGTGGGGGACATCTAGGCATTTACATGTGTGAAGGGAGAGGTGTGAGAGAGGAATAAACTAGGTTATGCTTAGTTTCACACCCACTTGTAAAATCAAGTCCCATGCTCAACCTAACGTCCATCAAGTATTTTATCGGTAATTACCTGTCGGATATTGGATACTATTTTAAAAATAACTGTTAGGGATTTTCAAGAATATAACTCTTTTTTTCTTTCCTTAATAACTTTAATACGATTTCATCTTTTTAAAATCAAGAATAAATAAAAATATGATAATTTTTTTTTTTTGAACGATCAACTAAAGTATTGTCGGGTACTCTGTATGCGGACCCCAATGGCCGAAAGGGGCCAGACGGCCTCTAGTCCGTACGGACAGAGCCCTTCGGCCCACCCGTTTCCTGTTCCGGGAAAACCCGGCCCACAAACCCGCCCGAAGGCACGACAGTAGTGAACCAGTAAAACCTGGAGGGATCAGGAGTCGAACCCATGACCACAAGGTCAAGGGTCTCTCCATCACTTCCCAACCACCTACCCCACCACAAGGGTGGGGGTATCCATCACATGCCTCCAGTGGGATTTGAACCCGGCTCCTCCAAAGAGAGAACCGGCCCTTTTACCACTAAGCCACATGATCAGGATAAAAAAATATGATAAATTACATGCATATAATCATCACATAATATTTAAAAGTGTAACTATCATGATGTTATAAACCTTAAGATAAGTTTGCATTTCATAGCATGTAAATATAAATATAAATAATAATATCATCAATATATATATATATATATATATATATTCAAAGTAAAGTTACTAGAACAAATGATTACTAAGCAAGGGTCAAGGGGAAGACAAAATAAAAATATATTTTTTTATGTATATAGCTTTGGATAATCAAGTTGGGTATCATATAATTCCATACTCATCTCATGCCTGTGAAATAACATTTCCAATTCTTTACCCGATCTTAGGGATGAGCTCGGGATGGTATAGGTACCGAACCGATACCGATTCGGACAATACCGATACCGAAAAGTACAAAAAACCAATACCGATACCGAACACATACGGTACGGTACGGTATCGGTTCAGTGTCGGTACAGTACCAGTATGGTATCGGTATTTTGCCTTAAAATACCGATACCATACTGATCTCGTACCGATACTGATAATACCGAAACCGAAAATCCATAAATATGGGTACCGATACCGATCCCGAAACCCCTCGGTTCGGTATCGGTTCGGTACGGTATCGGGATCGGGACGGAACGGGATCGGTATTCGGCCTTGTATGCTCATCCCTACCCGATCTCATAGTCGTCTTATATGTTTGTGGTGTTCTTGTTGGAATCAGGTTTTTTTTTTTTTTTTTTTTTTGTCATCCCTATACACTATGAAATGGTGGTAATATCTTCATATTGTATTGCATTTCCTTTCACCATGTCAAGATTTCTAACAATAGTTTCAGGATCAGAAGAAGATATCGAGTACAACAAAATATGTGAGAAGCACAAGCAATTGATAGAAACACTAGCCAAAGGTAATGGATGGAGGGTAAAACACCTATACAACTACAATGGCTTCTGGTTGAACTCCACTACCTTAAAAAATAACTTGCTTTTACAAATCTATTTCAAATCTCTTCCCACGGACATCTTCTTGGCCTCCTTCATGAAGTCTGGGACTACCTGGCTTAAAGCTCTCATGTTCTCTACCCTTAACCGCCATCACTACAGCTTCTCGGACCACTATCTTCACAATCACAGCACACACAGTACCTTCCCTTTTCTCGACTTTGAGTCCTACCCCATTACCGACTTCACCAACATCCCTGCTCCTCGGCTCTTTGCTACCCACTATGCTCACACTCAGTTACCATCTTGCATGAGTTCTGGAAAGTTCGTCTACGTTTGTAGGGACCCGAAAGACGTGTTGATTTCCAAATGGCATTTCATGGGCAAACTTAGGTCCAAAGATTTACCTCCCCTTTCTCTAGATGAAGCGTTTAAGCTTTTCTGCAAAGGGGTGTCAGATTACGGGCCATTCTGGAAACATGTTATGTCATACTGAAAGCAAGCCAAGAATCTCCGAACAAGATCATGTTCTTGAAGTATGAGGAAATGAAGAAACAGCCGGAGGTGGTGGTGAAGAAGTTAGCCACTTTCATGGGGAAGCCATTCACGGAGGAGGAAGAGAAGAAAGGAGTTGTGAGGGACATAGTTACGTTGTGTAGCTTTGAGAATCTGAGTAATCTAAAGGTGAACAAGGATGGTGTCGAAAAGTTCCGCGATCTAGTGGAGGTGGAAAAGCAAGATTTCTTTAGAAAAGGAGAGATCGGAGATTGGATAAACTATTTAAGTGAGGAGATGAAAGAACGTATTGATGAAATTACAAATGAGAAGTTCCAGGGTTCAGGCTTGACCCTCACTGCGGCAATTAATTGATCATATAAATGATTTTTGGAATCCGCGCGCTTGCTTTTTTAATTGGATGGTTTGGGTTCATACATGTTTATCTTCATGATGTGGTCATTTATTTTGTATCATTTGTCTTGTATGTTTGTAATGTAATAAAAATGGGTTAAATCAGGATTGTTTATAGTTATGTGGTGCACGCAAAGAAATGACCGGTATTATTAAGTGATGCAGAAACCTAATGATGACTTTATGTAGTCATTCAAAAATATAAATAACCTAGGTAGCAAGGGTAAATAAAATATCGTATCTACAATGTGCATGTAATTGATATTACTGTATCGTTTGGTTATAAAAAAAAGTGCAAAACTTTAATTGGAGATTAAAATAAATTTGGGCTAAACTAAGTTGTAAATAAATTAAAGAATCAAGAATCATGAAACACATAAAAACACACGAGATTGGTTAAGAAAATGAGAAGCAAACAATCACTTACGGTTTTGAGTTTAGTTACTTGCAAGAATTAATCGGTGATAGCAAAGTGTAATATGCTACATACAAGTCCTTATCTTGCTCCTTCCACTAATCTAGAACTCGATCCATATACTTACACACCAACCGTCCGTTCCATAAATAAACTAAGTTGGGTGTACTTGGCATCATCAAGTGGCCTGAACCATTTGTTGAATCATCAAATGATTCAATCACACCAAAACGGATACAAATCACATGCATACGATTAACATCTATTTAAATGCTTAATCATAATTATTATTGTTAATTGGTATAATTCGTTGATTCATTCCAATGATAGAGTACAGCATATATAGAAGAGTACATCTGCTTTGCTATCAATTAGGAGAGTAATTCTAGCTATCACAATTATACACAATAAATTGTTTCCTATTATACATAATCTATTACACCCCCGCAGTCGAAGCGAAGGGTGGCCGAAGACTGAGATTGGATCGAAAGTCATCAAACAGTACGCGGGGCAAGCCTTTGGTGAAGATATCTGCAATCTGATGACGAGAAGGGACGTGCAGGACCCGAACATTGCCGCGTTGAACTTGTTCGTGGACGAAGTGAATGTCGAGTTCAATGTGCTTTGTCCGTTGATGCTGAACTGGGTTTCCGGATAAATAGATGGCACTGACGTTGTCACAGTATACTATGGTGGCACTGGTGAGAGGATGATGAAGCTTCAAAAGAAGGTTGCGTAGCCAGCAAATCTCAGCAACAACGTTAGCTACGCCACGATACTCTGCTTCTGCACTCGATCGGGAGATGGTAGACTGTCGTTTGGAAGACCAGGATAGAAGATTGTTACCAAGATAAACACAGTAACCAGATGTTGAGCGCCTAGTGTCAGGACAACCTGCCCAGTCAGCATCCGTGTAGGCGCGAAGAGAGATGGTAGTGGTAGGCGTAAGGTGAAGGCCTAAATCAATGGTGCCCTGTATGTACCGAATAATGCGTTTTAGAGCATTCCAGTGAGCTTCGTGAGGGGCATGCATGTGCATGCAGATTTGCTGAACTGCATAAGAGATATCTGGATGAGTGAAGGTCAAGTATTGCAGTGCCCCTGCAAGGCTTCGAAAAGTTGACGGATCAGAGTATAAGGGGCCGTCCTCTGTGCTAAGTTTAGATTGAGTATCAACGGGAGTGGCAGCAGGTTTATAGGAGTCCATGGAAGTACGGTGAATAATGTCTTTAGCATAAGTAGCCTGAGAGAGAAATAAATCATTACCCGTGCGTTGAACCTGTATACCAAGAAAGTATGAGAGAGGGCCCAAATCTTTCATAGCAAACTCACTGGCTAAGGTAGTCATCAACCGACGTCGTAAGGCATCAGATGAAGTGGTGAGTATGATGTCGTCGACATAAATGAGTAAATAGGCGATCTCAGCCCCGTATGAATAGACAAAGAGTGAGTTATCTGACTTACTTTGTTTGAATCCCTGTAGAGTGACAAATTCTGTGAACCTTTGGTACCATGCACGTGGAGCCTGTTTAAGTCCATAGAGTGACCGTTTGAGCCAACAAACATGATTTGGAAAATCTTTGTGTCGGAAGCCCATGGGTTGGTGCATATAAACTGTCTTGTCCAAGTTTCCATGGAGAAAAGCGTTGGTCACGTCAAGTTGGTGGATAGGCCAGGATTTTGCAAGAGCGAGTGATAATACAGTGCGAATGGTAGCTGGTTTAACCACTGGACTGAAGGTCTCTCCAAGGTCTGTGGACTGGGCTGTGAGATGGGGGACTGATGTAGTGGGCTAGGTGGTGTATTGTGGGCCGGATTTAATTGTTGAGGGGATGTAGTCGTAGGAGATGGTGAGGTATTGGGTGGTTGCGATGGGCCGGGTGGGCTTGGGCCATGGGATTCGTGATCCCAAAGTAATGGGTGGAAGGGGCTGTGAAGGAAATCATAATTGGGCGGGTTTATGGAAGAACGGATTTGATAGGGAAATATGGTCTCCTCGAAGTAGACGTGTCTAGAAATAAACATATTATTAGTTGTGAGGTCTAGACATTTGTAACCTCGATGATTCGAGGGATACCCGAGGAAGACGCACGGTTGTGAACGGTTTGTGAGTTTGTTAATGGTAGTGGATGGAGTGCGGGGTAGCACAGGCAACCGAATACGCGTAGATGTTCGTATTCAGGGAGGCAATGGTAGAGAAGATAGGTGGGGGAAAGAAAATCATGTTGCTTGCTGGGTAAGATATTAAGGAGATATGTGGCGGTTTCGAGAGCGTGATGCCACATATTTGGGGGTAAAGAGGCTTGAGCAAGGAGTGTGCGGAGCATATTATTTATTGTTTGGATTTTACGCTCCGCCTTGCCGTTTTGTGAGGAGGTGTGAGGGCAGGAAAAGCGAAATTGCATACCGTTTTGTTTGCAAAAGTTGAAAAAATTGTTGTTTGCATATTCTTTACCGTTGTCACGTTGAAATTGTTTTATTTTTCGTTCAAATTGAGTGTTGACAAGGTTATAAAAGGTAGTGAATATGGAGAAAACTTGTGATTTGTGACTTATGGGGAAGGTCCACAAAAAATTGGTAAAGTCATCAAGAAAAAGAACATAATAACGGTGACCACCCGTGCTAAGCACGGGGGAGGTCCAAAGGTCGCTGTGAATTATGTCAAAAGGCAAACAAGTAGAATTTACTGAAGCAACAAAAGGTAATTTAGTACTTTTTCGAAGCACACAAGATTGACATAGTTTGTCATTTATTCTACCATAATTTATAGAAGAAGAATGTTTTAAAGAGTGCAAAAGGTTGTTGCCGGGGTGTCCTAGGCGTTGGTGCCAACGTTCTTGAGACACTGCAGCAGTGAGAGCAACGGGGTTGTTGAAGGTGGTTGAGAATTGTTGTGTGAGAGGGTATAGGTCGCCTGTGCTGTTACACCTGAGGATAGGTGCCTTGGTTTTGAGATCCTTCACAAGAAAACCAAATGGGTCAAATTCAATAGAAACTAAATTATCAGTTGTAAGTCGTCTCACAGAAATTAGGTTTTTGATAATTTTGGGTGCATAAAGGACATTGTTGAGCTTTAAAGGTGGGAAGGGCGGGGGTAGGACTTGGTTACCTTGTGCCAAAACCGGAATGGACATCCAATTACCCACAATAATGTTTTTATTAATGAGTTTATTACAATTAGACGGGGAGTAAATACCTTGCTCGTTGGCGGAGTGGGCAGAGGCGCCAGTGTCCAGAACGCCATGATCCGGTGGGTTCAATGCCAGCGTGTATAGTGCCTGCTCGATGTCGGTAGGGGTGTAGCCCGTGGTGTAAGCCTGATCGGGCCTTGGGCCAAGGATTCCTTGTCCAGCAGCATTGGTATTGGACCCGGTCGGGTAGGGACAAGGAGGGGTTGTATTGAGCCTGGACTGTTGTTGATTTTGTAAAAGGGAAGCCCACTGTGATGCAGCCCAAGAGGTGGGAAATACAATATATGGGTGAGACCCGGGTATAGAGGAACCCGAAGCAGAGTGGTTTCCTCTTCCCCTGCTGAAATTCCCACGTCTGCCTCTGCCCCTGGCACGACCTCATGCTCGAGTCCGATCATCCGCCGGAGTGGAAGATACAGAGGCACTCAGGGCGGTGGCCGAAGTCTGAGCAGCTGAGGAAGCCTGGCGATTCTTCTTCTTCTCTTCCATGGTGAGACGGGAACGAACCTCGGCAAAAGACGGTAGAGGATCCTTGTTCCCGAGAACCGTGGATATCCCGTCATACTGCTCCGTGAGACCTACCAAACATTGAAGAACGAGCCGATCATTGTCAACAGGTGAGCCGATTCCGGCGAGTTGATCCGAAATCTGCTTGACGTGCTGACAATAAGCAGCCATCGAAGAAAAATTAGCAAGATTTAAGTTGGAGAATTCTTGAGTAAGAAAGATAGATCGGGTATGGATGTTGTCGTTAAAGTGGTGTTGGAGTGACGACCAGGCGTCAAAGGCTGTCTGTCCCGGCATCATGATTGTGTGAACAAGGGGTTGAGATATTGTTCCATAAATCCATTGTAACACTATTGCGTCCAAACAAGACCATAGTGTCGTTGCAGAGGATGGGGTGCCTTCTGTGGAAGAAGATTCAGCAGCGGCGGGACGGGGCTGGAGATGATCAAAAACATCGTAAGCACGGCAGTGAATCTGGAAAAGTTCGGACCAGGTTATGTAATGAGACGTTTCATCATCGAGGGTGATTGGAATGAAGTTTTTGATGTTAGAGATTGTCATCGCCGGATGGAGTTTGCCTTCCATGAGGTCAGGGAATAGATGAGACAGAGGAAGAGGGGTAAAAAGGAGGCGGAAGAAGGTTGCAGAGGAGTGGTGGGGTGACCGGCGGCGATGGTGAGGGGTTTTAGGTTGAGGATCGTGAGAATAGGTTTGATACCATGTTAATTGGTATAATTCGTTGATTCATTCCAATGATAGAGTACAGCATATATAGAAGAGTACAACTGATTTGCTATCAATCAGGAGAGTAATTCTAGCTATCACAATTATGCACAATAAATTGTTTCCTATTATACATAATCTATTAATTATTAACCTAAGTAGGTTACAAATTGTTAAATCCATATTTCATATAATTATTCGATTAGTTACAAAAATATAATAATATAATATAACCCAACATAGCATAGCATGACATGCCATGACATAACATAATTGTTGGGGATGGAATTTTTGTCCATATCTAGGCCAATTCCGAATATTATTTTCTGTTGTTATGTTTGGGATTGGTCCGATATCCTGATCAAATATTCTGAACTTAATTTATATGTTTTATTTATTATTTCTTTTGCACGAATAATAAATCATAGACTCCAAGTTCAAAGACCAAGTCCAAGTGAAAAAAAAAGTCGAAGTTAGTTAATGCAAATTGTGATCTCCAATGGCTAGTGGTAAACATGTTGAGAAGCAACGTACTATAAAAGGGGCTTTATGATTGATCAGTAGAACACACACACTACTAGAAAATACCTTTTAATGACATTCTTTTTATGACATACACCAATTTAATGACATGTAAAAGTGTATGTCATAAAAAAATGTCATCTTTAGTAAAAACTGATAAATTCTTGATGTTTTTTTCTGCGTGTCAATAATTTTTCGTCAAAAATTAAAAAGCACGACGGTAACGAAACTTGCGTGTCATGGTTTTGTGTCACCAAAATTAAAATTCGTCTCGCTATAAACCATCCCCCTCTCTCTCGCACACACACATAACAAAACACACACACATCTCACCTGCTCTCATCTCTCTCTTATAACAAAACCCAATTCTCATTCTTCGTTGAGATGTTACTAATCGATTCACACTTGAAGACCACCCGATGATGTTCTCGAGAAGGTACTGATTTACGCCTGACCACCACCGTCACCGTCTGACCACCACCACCGTCACCAGACCTCCATCGCTTTAGGTACTGATTCATGCCTCTTTGTTTTAGGGTTCACTACTACAAAAATACCCTTCCTTGACACTTTTTTTTATGACATACCCCATTTAATGACATGCAAAAGTGCATGTCATAAAAAAATTGTCATCTTTGAAAAAAATAATAATTTCTTGACGTTTTTTATGCGTGTCAATAATTTTCCGTCATAAAATAAAAAATCATGACGGTTTGAATTAGCGTGTCATGGTTTTCTATCAATTAAAATCTCAAATCATTTAACTCCCCCGCGTCTTCCCCTCTCTCAAATCAAAACCTAATCAAACCCATCTCTCTCATAACAATCCATACCCTTCCCACCTGTGTCTCCTGTAAGGAAACTTCGATATTCTTGATAGAAGCAGGAGGATGAGGAGAATAAGGAACTTGAGAAGCCTGTTCGGAAAACGAAGCGTGCGAAGGCCTCAAAACGGGAAACTGAGCCGGAGTTCTTTGATGACCAGCGTGAATTGGTATAATTTATGTGTTTTTCATGTGGTGTATGTTTTTTATAGGTGTTGGTTGATTGACATGTTAGATCCGTAATGCTTGGTTAATGTTGTGGTTAGGGTTGGAAATAAACAGTTAGTTTGACGAGTGTAGACAGTAATACAGAGAATCAAACAGAACGTAGTTCTAATAATTAAGTGGTTGATGTGTAATATCGGTAATGTTTGGTTGATGTTGTGGTTAATATATTCTGTTGATTGATATTGGGCTAAATTATTGGTCGATTGGTTGTTTTATCAAGTTAGGGTTGGAAATAGGTTGTGAAGTTGAATATAAAAAGAGTTTGTTTGAAGAATAGAGACAGAGAATTTAAACATATAAGTTAATTTTAGCAATTAACCGATTGATTTGTGAGATTTGTAACGCTTGATTGCTGTTAAAACTATGAGGTTATATGATTTATGAGAATATTTGGGTGTTTTCGTGTTGAACTGGCGTGAGTTGTTGATATGAATTAGTTGATTAGTATTGAACTGAATAAGTGCTTAATTGACTGTCTAATAAGTGTTAATTTATTCAGTTTTTGAATTCTGATATTATATTTTATGAACTACTATGTGTTGTAAATAAAATTATTTCTTCAGCAAGTATATTCGTGTAAGGGCAGACAAGCAGTGGGAAGACATACACCATGAATGGCATCAATCAATATGCAATATCAAGCATATTTGACCACATAAACAAGGTAATAAAGAGAAAAAATGATACTTTTAATTGGTCATCAAGAAGTTAAATTCTGGTTTTGAGCTTCCTGTTGCCATCAAGAAGTTAAATTCTGAAAGTATGCAAGGAGTCAAAGAGTGGCAGGTTTGCTTGTTTATCTGTCTGTTGCTTTCTTTACTGTCACTTTTGTTATTTTCGGTCTTACATTGACATATGTTGGAAAAGGCATGCATGAATTATTGAGCATGTTCTTATGCTTGGATTACTCGACTTGTATGTTCTTTTCTACAGGCTATAAATTCTTAGACAATGATTTTTTCAGTAAATAAAAACGTTTCTTTTTATATGACATATAAAGTTTACCGTTAAACATCAGGATTTTGAAGACAGCTTTATGTTACAATGATCGTTAATATTTCCTGACCTTTGGGGAAAAAAATTAAATTGTGGATTCTATGTGTTTTTATGTGACGAATTTCCAGTGTTGCTTGATATGTGCAGGTTTAAAAAGGCGAAAGTTTCGGATTGTTACACGAGGACAGGAGATAATATAAGCTGGGAGATACGATGATCTACTGATCCGACTACGCCTTGGAACTTGCTGATTGGGATCGACTTCCTGCGCTGCTGGAACAAAAGACTATTGGGAGACAAATGGACAGTTGGAACTGGTTATTTTTGGATAGAAAACAAGAGCTAGCAGTAAAACATGTGAGACGGGCGCTTCAGGAACAAATCCAGCTGCAAAGTTCAGATTTCAAGTGGAGTAAATTACAATACCAAAAGTAAATTATTTTGTTTGGAAGGCGATTAACTATAAAATACCATCTGCCGAGGCACCTACGGTTATGCGGCTCCTGAGTATGTGGCTATATTTTAGACTTTTAGCAGTAGTCAGTTCTCATTTTTAGATTAAATTAGTTGTATTCCTTTACATTCTACACTCTTTTGAATTTAATTAGGGGTTTTCACTAAAAATTACGAAATAGTTTGTGTGATCACTTATTCACTTTCCAAATTGTAAATTGTTGGATATAGATAAAAGGTTAAAATGATAAAATACTAACAAAGTTTCATACTGTTTTACTTTCATATTATAATGATAGTGTCAATTTGCGATCACAGGTCACTTGTATGTCAAGAGGGATGTTTATAGGTTTGGAGTGGTAATGCTCGAGATTATAATAGGGTTATGCCTAGGTTCGCCTTGAGGCTTACGCCTAGGTTCGCCTCGTGAGGCGAAGGGAAAACGCCTCGAGGTTCGTTTCCGTTCTTTTAAACTTTGGATCTAGGAACTCCATTCGAAATTTATAAAACTTTTTTTTTGGTAAGTTTTACTTATGAGTGTTGTGACTATAGAAGTGTCTAGAGAGATCTAGGTTCAGAGACTGAGAATTTTGATTAATTTCATTCAAAATTAATGATATTATCTTGTAGCTTTCGAAATTCAAAATTAATGATGCAGCCACAGAAGTGTTTTATGGGATGGATCTTAAAAGGTTAGAGGTGATAGTGGGAGGTGAACCATGGTGATCATACAAAATTAATGATGCAGCCACAGAAGTGCACTTGGAAGCTAATGCTAGATATGCTCTTATGGCTGCAGTCAAACAAATAAGTAGTGATCATTCTGTTACTCGCGAGATCAGTACAGTTAATATAAAGCCATATTATACAGGTACATTCATTTTAAAGTATTTTTAACTCGGTCCAATTTCAAGTTTGAGTTTAGAGATCCGGTTATCCTATCTACAATCATGGTCCTCTATGATGTAGAGTGTTTAGGAATGTGCACAAGGAATTATCTTGTATGAGTGAATTGGCAATACATTGATGTTCACAGATGAATTGGCAATATATTATATACCTGCATTTTCTATAGTGCAGGCTTGATAATTTACAGTTCACAGATGATATCTATTGGTTACTAAATGGGGATCTGTAATGTTTATTTAAATACTGCACACCTGTGTTGGGTTTTAAAAAGCGCGCCTAGGCGCATCAACGTAGCCTAGGGTGCCTCGGGGCTTTGCGCCTACCCAATTCCCAAAGGCGCGCGTCTCAAGCGCTTTTTTTGGCAAAATTTCAGTCGCTTTTGACCCTGAGGCGCGCGCCTACCCAATTAGTGTAGATTCATAATTTAGATTGTTATTCTTAGGATTATTAGTTTCTTTGGGTGTGAATAAAACTGAAACCTAGGTCCAAATTTGTTGAAATGTAACTCCATTTTCTTCATAGCATAGCAAACAAATGTAGATCTTAATATTCCAGGAACACTGCCTCAAATAGGTTCAAGAGTGTATGTGGTGTTGGGAATCCTTTAGAATCTACCTTCTTTTTCTTTTACCGTTTCGGTTTAAATACAATATATTGAGAAATGATGGTTACAGGTCAAGACATCCTTTTAGCAGCTCTTTAGTGAAAAGTTGGACTATCACTAAGGTAAGTCATGGATGGTTGCAGCTATTTTTTATATTAGTAATTCATTAGGGCGAGTTATACATTTTCTATTGAAGCTTAGTGTTATTGAATACATATTTACATGCTGAAGGTGCCATTGGAAAGGCAGCTAAGGAAGCTGGTGCCACCATTGTAGATATTCAAGATTCAA
Source organism: Ambrosia x helenae (assembly GCA_030844895.1). NCBI lineage: Eukaryota > Viridiplantae > Streptophyta > Magnoliopsida > Asterales > Asteraceae > Ambrosia > Ambrosia x helenae. The sequence continues at coordinate 108,512,848 of CM061232.1, forward strand.
TGTAGTTATTCCTAGTGCATTTTTATTAATATAATGTTTGACACACAGAATAAATAGCAACTGTTGAAAACCATTGATCAACGATTAACACCTTTTGAATGCTCACATACATGAGAATAAAAAACTTTTTTGATAATTGGCCGGCCTCGACTAATGTATCAATTTTATTGTTGTCTCAGGTTGGGGGAGGAGCGGATCATTACGGGGATGAGGAGATGGATGTCGTACGCGAAGAATGGTTAGGCTACGCCACGACATTTATTTTCAAAGGATCGAAACTTGTTTGAAGGCAATGTAATGTCGATACAATATATTTTTGTAAACGTTAAACGTTGTCTCGGATTAGTTTGTAATTAGATAAATATGGATTATATAATGAAATGATGTTTTTGTTATTAGTTTGCTAATTATTTTGCATATAATAAAATGACAATAAATCTAGGAGGGTAAATATGTAATTTTACAGGAATGTTTTTTTTAGATTAAAAAATTATGACACACAAAGAACGTCATAAAATTCTATCATAAAAACTGTCATAAAAACGTGTCATTAAAAAGTGTCATAATGCGTGTCAATAAATACTGTCATAAATGTGTGTCATAAACAGATGACACGCAAAAATATGTCATATTAAATTTATGACACCGCCATCCTTGACATTCTTTTTCCTGTCATCAGACCCCTTGCTTGACACGCAATGCATGTCAAGAAAGGGCTTTTTTCTAGTAGTGGTTTTATTTTATTTCGTTGATTCACGCCTCTTTGTTTTTGTTCCTCTTTGTTTAATGCTTTGTCAAATTGGCAATGGATCTGTTAGGTATGTTTTTGCATTGTCTTATCGTGGTGTAGTGCCGATGAAAATGTCGTATACTTGATTTCTCAGTTCCTGATTGTTGATATCTAATTTTTTTATTAGTTTTTTTTTCTGTTGTGTGCGCAAACGTTTTTGTTATAATGTGCCGTTGTTTTACATTTAATTGGTTGTAGTTACAAAGTCAGGTGATGGTCTCATGTTTTGCCTGCCAGTTGTTCGATCAAATGTTTCTTTTTATGCTTGATGTTGTTGTATTATATTTTATGATCATTTTTTGGATATGATGATGAAAATTGCACCGAAGTTTTGATTTATAATGTTAGTGAAATAAAGTTGTTACTATAATAATATAGAATCTACTGTAATCTTTTTAATTGGCTCACATACTTAGTGAAGAATCATGTTTATACTTTATATGCACTTGTAGATATATATATATATATATATATATATATACAAGTAACTATGGTGAAATTTGGAAGCCTTACCTTCGATGTCCATCATGTCCTGACTTCTTTATTGATGAGTTTTCATAAGTGTTGTTTTCATATTGCTTTGGGATTGCCATTTGATTTCAATTGTTTTTATTTGGTATTTTGAAAAATTGCATACCATGTTTGTTTGTTTGTATTGATACACTGAATTTGTTGATGTGTTATATATGGTCATGGATTCATATTCTCATTTAACCAAAAGTCTTTGCCTTAGAATAGGATGGCATTATATATATATATATATATATATATATATATATATATATATGGGATGGATCCATAGAAAACCCTAAATATTTGAGAAAACTCTAGTAAACCCTTAAAAAAACCTACTTTCCGAGCCTTTTTTTTTTTTTTTTGAAAAAATTAGGGCATGTAATATACATGTTTTTAAGTGTTTTGAGCCAAAAAAATCAAAAAAGCGCCGAAGGGTTTTTTTTTTAAAAAAATAAGTTTTGCATCATAACATATGTTACCAGTGCAAAAATAAGCTAACATATGTTATGGTGCATAACTTATTTTATTTTGTTTTTAAAAAATCCGCTCGGCACTTTTTTGATTTTTTTGGCTTAAAACACTTAAAAACATGTATATTACATGCCCTAATTTTTTCAAAAAAAAAGCTCGGGAAGTAGGTTTTTTTAAGGGTTTACTAGAGTTTTCTCAAATTTTTAGGGTTTACTATGGATACTTAGCCTATATATATATATACTAGTAGGGAACCCGCGCGATGCGGCGGAGACGACAATTTAAAACGCGGTACTTGTCTTCTGTTTGGTTATCAATCTTCAGGATAAACAACGTTTAAGGTGTATACTTCATCTCGTCTAAAATCTTTGACAACATGCACTAATGCCATTGTATTCTTATCGTGACTGATATTCACCTTGACCCATTTGTTGAAAAGGTTAATTTAAATTGTACGCTTATACTTTATGAATGAGGGATTAAAATATGCAAAATTTGTTATAAAAAACGGGTCTTATGGGACAATGATGTTAAACAAGTGTGTCAAAATAGGCTAACATGAATTTAAATGTTAACATTTCCTAATAATTGTTTTTTTTATGGAAGTACATTATAATTGTAAAAGATAACATATCTTAATCATAATACCAACATTTCCTAATAACTGTTTTTTTTTAAGGAAGTACATTATAATTGTAAAAGATAACATATCTTAATCTTTTTTTTTTTTTTTGAAAGGTGAACTTCATAAAAAACACGCACCACCGGGCCTCAAAATAAGGACCGGAGGTCGGAACTACAACATATACATCGGATTAATCCGCCAATCATGCCATACAATCGTATTAAACTTGGACCTATTTCTTATCCACAAGAAGGACATGGACTTGATTTTAGCTACTATCTTATCCACTCTAACATCTTCATCTTGAAAGATCTTTTCATTTCTAGCGATCCAAATAGCCCACATCGTCACCATTATTATGCCTTGAATGATCTTCCTTTCTTCCTTCCGCCTATGACCAAAAGGAAGAGATAACAAATCCTGAATGTCGAAAGCGTAAATCGGACCTATTTTACACCAAGCACCAATAGCCAACCAAACACCATACGACACACCACATCCGGTAAACAAATGAGTAGTCGTTTCGTCGTCCACCTCGCAAAGGCCACAAGAAACGTTTTGAATGTTTATAGATCTCCTGCGAAGAGCTGTCCTAGTCGGAATTCGATCCATCTCAAGACGCCAAACAAAAATTTTAATTTTTAATGGAACCCAGTTAATCCATTTCATAGCAAAAGGTCGCTGCTGAACACGATCGGAAACGAGTAACTTCTTAACCTCAGCTACTGAGAAGGACCCATCTTTACTCGAAGACCAAGCCCACCGGTCCTTAACGGAAGAGAGATACAGGCCTGCAACCTCGCCTTCCAAAATCTGCACCATATCTGCTTCTGCAGTAGTTAACTCTCTATTCCATTCAAAAGAGAAAGAAACATGCTCCGGGTTCCAAAACGTGGAAATAGCCTCATTCTTCTTGACAGATAAATGAAATAAGGTAGGAAATTTTTCTTTAAAAGAAGATTCCCCTCGCCATTTGTCTAGCCAGAATCTCACATCATTACCATTGCCGACCAAACCTTTAAAAAGGAGTTTAAAGAAGACGAGTGTAAGACAAGCTTGTTTAAACACGACACCACAGATTTCCATCCCCCTGATATGTTACGGTTCAAAGGAAGGATATCCCAAGACCTATTCTTCCCGTGACAATGGTTGATCACCTTTCGCCATAATAAAGTATCTTCGTTCTTGAATCTCCAAGCCCATTTAGTCAAGAGGGCTAAATTCACTTCCGAAAGTTTTGAAACTCCCAAACCCCCGTACTTTTTTGGAGTGGTGACTAAATCCCAAGCCACCCAATGAATAGTATTGACGTTTTCATCGCCGGCCCATAAAAACCGTTTCATAATAACTTCCATATCTTTCACTACTTTCACCGGGGCTTTGTATAAGGAAAAGTAATAAATCGGTAAACTTGAGAGAACCGACTTAATTAAGACAAGACGGCCACCAATAGATAGAGTCTTGGCCTTCCAAATTTTCAACTGCGATTTGCACTTATTAATAACCGCTTCCCAACTCTTGACACGGTTCATGTTCCCACCACCTTGATTCCGAGATAATCGAAAGGTAAACTACCGTGCCTGCACCCGCATAACTCCGACAAAGAAACAATCTCTTGCTCCAAGCAATTAATACCATAGAGGCTAGATTTATGCAAATTGATTTTTAACCCGGAACAAAGGTGAAATATTCGTAAAATGCGGATCATATTATGAAAGTTATCCCTAGACCACTTACCCACAATAAGAGAATCATCCGCATAAAGTAAGTGGGAGATATTAAGACCCTCATTCCCCAATCGTAAGCCTTCATAAACCCCAATATCCGAAGCTTTGTTAATCAAGCAAGTAAAAGCTTCCATGACCACTAAAAACAGAAAAGGCGATAATGGGTCACCTTGCCTCAATCCTTTTTCACACTGAAACATATAAGTAGGCGATCCATTAACCAGAATGGACGATCTAGCCGACTTTAAAACCCCTTCAATCCACATACACCATCTATTTGGAAAACCCATTTGTTTTAAAATAGATAGTAAAAAAACCCAATGAACATTGTCATAGGCCTTTTGGAAATCAATTTTAAATAAGAACGCTTTTTCACCTTTTCTTTTCAACCAAGACACTAACTCATTAATGATAAGCGGACCATCAAGAATGAATCTATCCGAAAGAAAACCACTCTGATTCTCTGAAATAATACTCTGCATCACCCTCTTGATTCGATTAGCCAAGATCTTAGATATAACTTTAGAAAGAATACCAATCAGCGTGATAGGCCTGTAATCTTTAAGATCAACCGGGTTCTTTAATTTAGGGATAAGCGTAATGAAAGCCGCGCTATACCCATGATTAATGTGTCCCGAGTTGTAAAAATCAGCCATAAGATTAACAAAGTCGTCTTCAAAGAACGTCCAAAAGTGCTTTAGAAAAAAGAAATTAAAGCCATCTGGACCCGGAGCTTTATCACTGCCACAATCAAAAACCGCAAGTTTAATCTCTTCTCTTGAGAACTCGGCTACTAAATCAACTTTCTCATCCTCGGATAGTTTCTTTAAATTATGACACTCTAAATGTGGCCTGCAATAGTGATTAGAAGCAAAAATAGAGCGAAAAAACTGAAAAATATGTTTTTTAACAAGAGGCGGCTTCGACACCCAAGAACCGTTTACCAAAAGCCCCGGAATGTGATTCTTGGCCTTACGACCATTAACCACACAATGGAAAAATCGCGAGTTTTCATCCCCATTAATCGCCCATTGTACTCGCGATTTTTGTTTAATGTCGAGGGCCCTGTGATGATTGATCAGCGCCACTGAATTTTTAAGCTCTTCATAATACCATATCTTAATCATAATACCATAGCTGTATTCGTTACCAAAGTATGACATTTTCGCCAATGACCCCAGCTCAGTTGGGGAGAGGTGGGAGGGTTTAATCCTTAGGGAGGTTCTCGCTCGTAAGATGTATACGGTTTGAATCCTAGGTCAGCAAAAATACACCCCTTGACGTTGCAAGGGCTTATGCCCTTAGAGACGATGCGGAAATGGGGATTCGAAACGGGATACCGAGGTGATGTCCTTAGCCGATCGAAAAAAAAAGTATGACATTTTCAACCTGGTTACTATGTCAAATGCTGACACGTCAATAACTTTGACCAACTTGACGTTTTCAAACACAACGCCTGAATCAATTAACATGGAACATATTTTGAACCTTTAATGATTATTCTAGATAACATGAGTTGATTGCACAAAACAGGAATTCGACTAAAGTTACCTGGGTCTTTCTAGAGTTAAAATAGTAACAAAGAATTTCAAATCTAACATATTTATAAGGGTATGTAATAAAAGTTTGAATTTATTACTAAAACCTCTTGCTAAAAAAACATAATAATGCATTCAACATCACGATCAAAGCACCAAGAATCATGTTTTAAATCAAATCATAATCTACAAATGACAACTAACAAGTGCTACTCGCACATTGTGGCGGATCACGCTACATGCGTTACTTGTTCAAATAGTCATAAACTTTTACATTACAACATTTTGGATACAAACATAATAACGTCACTAAAAAAATCAATCTGTGAATGGGTCAGACGGATCAGAAAACACGGGTCAAACATCCAAAAAGTACTACCAGGACCAACCATAAGAATTAATTATGTAAATTTTATCCTCCCACTTTTATATATTATTTTCGTTGCCACTGATTCATGTGCTAAGTCTTTGATAAATTTTTTATAGCCTACAAAAAATAAGTGGAAATAATCAAATCTAAAATGTCATATCCAGGTGTAGTGACCTGCATTATAACAAGGTACTGAGGAATTTGTATGGATAAAATCTTAACCAGTCTAGATTCAGTTTAAGAAACAATTTTATATGTTGTAAAAACATGGGTAGTTACACGTATATATTTTCATTTGTTGGTATAATAACTGAAAATAATAGGAGAAATGAACCTTAGCAAAGCTTTGGCTGACTGAGCATGGTAAGTGAAAGAGAAGGGATGTTGTGACTTTATTACCACCCATTTCAGTCAAGCCTGCTGTCTGCAAAATGGGAGCAGACCCTTTTTCTCTTGTTTGACTTTTTTTGTCACTCATTTTAGTAACTCGTGCAGTTTGCAGAGGCATTTGGGTCCCTGTGAAATAGTAGAGAGTAAAACAAAAAAACAGGTTAAAAGCCTAAAATGGATCTAGATAACTTGGTAAAGCAAAAGTTGGGGTGGAAATACCTCAAATACATTTAAATTCTATCTTTAACAGGTTATATGGGTAATAAAATAGCTTGAAAATAAATAAATCTCAAATGGATTCTTACTTGTAATACATTACTATTACTAAAACCAATGAAGAGAAAACAAACCTATAATCTTCTAATGTATATGTTTTGACATTATTTTAAATCCCATAACTATTCCAAACCCGTTTGAACCATTTGCTGGCCCACCCACATCTATCAAAGAAAACAAGTCACAACGAAGAGCATAAGTTTATATAATCAAATTTGAAGGAAAAAATCACCAACTTCAAATCATTATACATTACCTCAATAATAGAGATTTAATTGATTGGGATCCCATAATAAATCAGATAGCGTCTTTCTTGTTTCCTTTTGTCTGGTACAATATCAGTTATGATCTCATCATCTAGCGATGCATAGTGGTGAACCTTCTCGGCTAAGACCTTGCAAAATATTCATTTTCATGTTTGCATAATAGTAACGTGTCTAGAGAAACTGGATGTGACCCTGTAATGACATGTTACGTGTCTAGAGAAACTGGATGTGACCCTGTAAACTATATATTGATTCCTTCAAGCCTGAGAAGCAAGTAAATATAAATATAAAAAATAACATTTATAAAAGAGAATATTTAAATTAGTGAGTGATACAAAGCTTGGAGATATAGACCCTCCAATATCCAATGGTATGCTTCTGTCAGAACCCTGAGTTAAAACAAAGATTAGAACTTGCAGAAAACCAAACCATTGATATTACTTCAAAATTGGGGTTTCTCGTTACGCTTTTTTATTTCTTGAAACAACCAATAGAAAAGATGAGAACTTTGGAATAAAAAGTGAGTATTTACATGGCTAGACATGGATATTGAAACAAAAAACAATAATTTTAAGTTTATATGAACTAATTTTTCATTATAATTTAAGGGAAAAAAAAGTGGTAACAGTTAGGATAATGTTTCAACAATTTTTTTTAGAAACTGGCTATATATTGTAAGTCATTTAAATAAAGAAATCTCAAATACCCCATAAAATGTTGAATAAAAGACTACATTGTACCAGGTAAGAGGTTGCTTTTGAGTCATAAAAGATCCTTGTTTTGAGTCAAAGGATCCTTGTAGCCACAGAACGGAGTAAAGGATCCTTCCTTTTGTGTGTATATTTACCATTGCAAAAATATATAGTTCATGGACTTAATTAACTAAGAAATTAGATTTATTAAATAAACCTTGAGGACCCAACATTCACATTCTGATGAAGTATTCGATCCGACCTGACCGGACTCTTCACTTGGATTGCCGACCATACCAAGTGCAGAAAGAGGCATTGTAGGACATTTTAAAAAGGATACCGGATGGCCTAAGAAAAATTCAGAGTTACATAATATTAAACACATGCTATTTACCTTAGATGTACACTTATAGAGCCCTATTAAGTTGGATAAGCAACCCTATACTTGATTTGATGGACCTGCTATCGATGATGCAGAAACAACCCCTGCCTGGTCAAATGAAGCTGCATTATTTTTCGTCCGCCATTCTAAAGCATCACCATTTGCAGTGGGTGAAAAGGGCTGCAACAAAATATCATTCAAAAAATCAATTACATTAATACTTATTTTGAATTGAAAAATAGGGATTGCATGGAAGACATGGGATTATTGATAAAAAAAAAAAAAAAAAGAGTAACATACATGTGATCCAAACAATGTATAAGTTATGCGTTATGTAACTACACCAGGTGGAAGGTTGACCGCGTAGGCACTGGTGCTGCAAATGTAAACAGAACGGACAACAAAATTATTAATAATATTTCTCTATAACCAAATTATTGACCCTTCTTAAAGCTCGCTTGAAATCAACTCGCAATTAAACGAGCTCATCCAAGCTGGCTCATTTAAAATTCCAAGCTCGCAATTAAACGAGCTTATCCAAGCTCGCAATTAGATGAACTCATCACATTACTCACCTGCTGAAATCTGATAATACCCGTAATGAAATAATGATGGAGGCATACATTACAAATATAGTTATCAAATTGTTGAAAATTACAAAAGTTTTGATGCTTTTTATTTTATAACTGGTCCAATTTAACTTTATTAGCATTATTGGAGTCTATTCTTTTGTTATTTCCTGTGGTTAAAGTTACACAGTGAACTACTCTTTTGTTATTCTAACTCTTCGATAGCTTGTTTTGGGGTGTAAACACAAACCTGTTACCTGCAACTCGCAAGGACTTGAATTTCCATACCAAGCCACTATCGAAACAAATATTCAATAAAAGTTAGAACCTAATAAATCAAAACTTGGTTTGGGTTTTAAACAAACCTGCAAAGCATTGCTGTTGCATATTTCAAGAATGGGAACATTGAACATCAAATATATACCACCTACAACATCCATGTTACTAATTATAATAAATACATAAAAACAGTACAACAATCATATAAATGATTTCAATAGACAATAAGAATCTATAATCTATAAATATTCCCAAAAACAGAAACCCGAGATTCCAAATTCGATTTAAAATTATAAATTTGAGGAAACTAAAACATGAAACTCACCTCGTCAAATGGACTCACAGGTGAAGACTGAGTTCACATAACAACTTGTATATCTGAGCCAGATCAGTGACACAACTGGATTCTTAACATTCGCCACGACAATCTACGTCCCCTCTTCAACTTCAGCTTCAAAACGTTGGCGTTTCCTCTCTCGGGACATCCGACTTTAGCTTGCTAGATTCAGCAAACGACCCTTCACAGCAACGGAGTGGGAGGAATAAAAGCGAACTTGGCCACCATGGATGACACCACACCCCGATTTCCAATCAAACCTCTATCATGATATAAAATAGGTGTTTTGATTTAGATTTGTTGTAGCTAATGGGAAAATTTTAGTGCTTTTGTGTGTGAGAAAGAGGGAGAGCCATAGAGAAGATGGAGTTTTAGGGTTTTGACAAAATGAGAAAGAAAGCGGCTGATGTATGTTGTGGGGTGCTTTAGGGTTTGGTGAGATAAGATTAGTCCATGCTTCAAATGATTGTACATATGGCTTTAATAGTTGTACATCTCTTAAAAAGTGGCAAATGACCATTCTTGCCCTTCCTATATGCTTATTAATATAGTATATATATATATATATATATATATATAGGGTTAGGATCATGTGAAAACTGTACCGAGTTGTGAGAACTAGAAAACTCTTGTGGACCATTGATTTTGATGATCCTATGGTTAAGATTTAATCTTGATATTTTTTGTCTTTACATGCTAATTAAAATATTATTAGTATATTTTAATACAAAAAAGGACATTAAGGGGTATTTAAGTAAAACCACCATGAAAGAGAAATAATTATTATAATACTATTTTAATTTAATTATTCAAGAAAATCAGTTTTTAAATAAAATCTGATGAGGATGATCTACCATGATTTACACCGGTGTAATTATTTGCACCAGTGTTTACTAACATCTATATAAACCAACCATCCATGATTTTGTATGATTTACAGTGGTGTAATTATTTACACTAGTGTTTACTCCCATCTATATAACCCGAACGTCTATAATTTTTGTGTGATTTACACTGGTGTAATTTTTACATCAGTGTTTACTCACATCTATATAACCAAACATCTATCATTTGTGTGATTTACACTGGTGTAATTATTTACACTAGTGTTTACTCACATCTTACTACACCATTGTAAAAAAAACCCACAACATCAACAACAAAATATATTGCATAATTCGTATTTACACTGGTGTTTACTTACATTATTCGTATTACATCAGTGTAAAAAACCAAACATCTAAAAAAACCAAAAAAAATGTATTACACTAATGTTTACTTTACATTTTATAAAAAAGAAACCATCGTCATCATTACCTTCACATCGTCATCATCTCCTTTCAAATACAAACTGTATTTTCGTTCACCCAAACTAAAAACACCTTCATTACACCATTGTAAAATAATAATAATAATAATAATAATAAAAATAATAATAATAGTAATAATAATAATAACAAAAATAATAATAATAATAATAACAGAGATAATAATAATAATGATAATAATAATAATAATAATAATAATAATAACAATAACAATAATAATAATACCTATTGTTATCTTCATCACCATCACCATCGAACCAACATCTTCATCATCACCATCGAACCATCGTCTTCAGCCTGCCACCACCACCGTCAAAATCCCTCTGCAAAACCCCTTTCCCACCGTCATCTTCATGATCATCACCGCAGATCCACCACCCTCAACCCTCAAACACCATAGATCCACCACCCTCAGCCACCACCGCCCTCAAAAACCACCATCGCCTTCCTCATCAACCCTCAGCCACCACCACCTTTCTCATCAAACCTTAGCCACCACCTTCTTCATCAACCACCAGCCACCACCTTCGTCATCAACCTTCAAACCCAGCCCCCGCCGTCATCACCTTTCAAACCTTTGTCATCAACCTTCAAACCCAACCCCCCCCCCCCTCCGCCCCTACCCACCACCATCAAACCTTCAAACCCACCCCCCTCTGCCCCTACCCACCACCATCAAAAACCCTCTGCAAAGGACCACGTTCAGCAACCACCACCACGATTCAGCAAAATCCCTCTGCAAAAAACAAGGAACGATTGTTTTCTTGTTTGCTTTTTAGAGAGAGAGAGAGAGAGAAGAGAGAGAGAGAGAGTCTTTTGAAAAGTGATTTTTTTTAAAAAAAAAAATCAGATCTGTTTCTTTTTATTATAAGGGGGATTGGGTTGGGGTAGGGTAGGGGTTGATAAATTACTATGTTACCCCTTAATATTATATTGATCAGCTGCCTACGTGTCGTTTTTTATTGGCCTAGAGGAGTTCTCTAGTTCTCACAACTGGGGGAGTTCTCACATGATCCGGATCCTATATATATATACACACACACACAACAACAACAACAACAACCTTACCTAGTAAATCCCACACTTAGCAAAGCTAAGAGTAAGGTCTGGGGAGGGTGAGATGTAGGCAAACCTTACCCTTATCCTTACGAATAAAGAGGCTGCTTCCAGAGAGACCCTCGGCTCGACAATACACAAACGACAAGCCAAAAAAAAGTTACTGAATTTAAAGAAAACATGAAGGCGTGACGTAGTAAAACACAGGTATATATACCATTTAAGTAACATAACCCATAAAAACACAAATACAAGTAACATATACGGACCTCCCCCCGTGAAAGACAAATTCTAAGCTCCTAGAACCACGCTACGATAGAACTAAGCCCTCCCTACTAATCCTTAACCTTAATCTTGTGCCTCCACGAAGCTCTATCCTCGACCATGTCCTAAGAGAGGTGCATCTCTATTAAATCATGCCTAATCCGCTCATCCCAAGTAAATTTGGGTCTTCCTCAACCCCTCTTTCCCTCTACCGATTTAAAACACTAATTAATGTATTCTAGACATGCAATCTAAAACACCATACGAAGAAAGTAATCGTTGTGTTTTAAATTTCATGTCTAAAATACATTTGATTGTGTTTTAAATTAGTACGTTTGGTGTTTTTTTATATAATACAATGCAAAAGGAATCGAAAACATCATAGCCAAAATTTAAAACACAATAACTACATATATTTCTCACACTTTGTACGAAAAATGTCCTTTTTACAGGAACCTAAACCTATATCTATATATATAGGGTAAGGATAATGTGGAAACCCACTCTTATAGTGAAAATTCTGGAAACTCTGCTTTCCCAATTTTTTATTATTTTATTTTGAAAAAATTAGGGCATGTAATATACATGATTTTAAGCATTTTGACCCAAAAAAAATAAAAAAAGCACTCAACATTTTTTTTTTAAAAATAAATAAATAAAATTTCGACTAACACATGTTAAGCCAAACTAACACGTGTTACCCATTTTTTACCGAAGACGGTTTTTATTTTATTTTTAAAAAATGGCTCAGCTCTTTTTCGATTTCTTTTTTTGCCCAAAATGCTTAAAATCATGTATGTTACATACCTTAAAATTTTCAAAAAAAAAATTGGGAAGTTAGAGTTTGATAGAGTTTCCAAGGTTTTCACTATAACAAGGGTTTTCAATATAACCTTATACTATATATATATATATATGTATAGGTTTAGGTTCCTGTACAAATGATATATTTCGTGAGAAGTGTGAGAAGGATTAAAAATTAACATGTAGGCATCATATTTTGGATTTAGGAATGATGTTTTAAGTTGTTTTAACTTGAAAAACACCAAACACAACAATATAAAACACAATGCAATGTATTATAGTCATTAAATTTAAAAAACAACTAAAACACACTACTTAACACTTAAAACACACTTCTTAATGTTCTTAGTATGGTGTTTTTAAGTTTTAAGCCTAAAATACATTATTTTAGGTTTTTAATTGTTATGTGTGGTGTTTTTCTAGGCAAAACAATCCAAAACGTCATGACTAAGTTCAAAAAATAATGCCTACATATCAATTTTTAATCCTTCTCACACTTCTCACGAAATATATATATAATTTTATATATTTTGAGGATAAAATGCTTTAAAACATGTACGAGTTTATGGTTTTATTATCTCAAAATATGTAACCATTTTTCTCTAAGGCCTTCATAAATTATAACAACACGTCACTAACTAAACCATGTGTCCTACTATAGCAAGTGTTACACGCGCCACTAACTAAACCATGTGTCTTACTATATTTAAAATACAAGTTATCTTCTTGTGTCTTTTGGCCCGGTTCTTTCATGTGTTACGTCATTCGTGGTTGTAAGTCTCAGTACGTGTGATCAAACTCGGGGAATGGGTCATATTATAAAAGGGGGGCAGGGGTTGGGCAGTAAGCCTTAATGCAAGTTTCATCATGGGTCCATGGTGGGTTTGGTATCAAATGCCAGTGTTGGCTGGGCGACTTAAACATGTCACTTTTGGAAAGGTTGAAGAAATCAACTGGGAGAGTCGTGAAAGTGTAATACAGTTATGCAGTTTACTTGCAAAGATTCGCCATCGACCAATTACTTAAGAAGATGAATATGAGAACGGCTAATTGGCTACTGAATTAATTGGTGAAGTGTAGGTTGTAGGTTGCAGGTGACTTAGAAGTAATTAAGTACATTATATTATGGGTAACTCCTGGCCACAGTGGCAGCTATTGTATTTTGTTTAGAACCAAAAAAACATGGAGCACAATGGTTAGTTAAGATGGAATTATGCGCCTTTGTGATTCACTGATACCTCTCAAAGTTAGTCTAAAGTATATACCCCTCCAAGGATATCAAGGTATTTTGTTTCAATGGTCTTGGTCTGGATGGTATCCCTCCAGTTTTAGCGTAGATTGGTTGTACTTCATGGTCATGTTGTATTGTTTCCTTTCTTTTGCTTGTAATTTGGTCCAGTTACATTTAAAAAAAAATAAATGACTATAACTAAAGTTGATGGTAATTTAATGTAGGAAAGAGCTTCGAACTTCACTTGAACGTTTTTATTCAAGTCATCAAACACAGGCGCAGCGCGCTGCGTTGATACTGCTATGTAACTTAAATTTTTGGTTTATTTGTTTTTTTTATTAAAAAATGTATATGACATCTTTGATTTTAGATATATATTTGTATCTTTTAAAGTTAACAGCATACATAAAAGTATTCAAGACTTTAATATAAGTTTTGATACCATATCACAACGTTAAAAAGAATGTCGATATTGGTTGACTGCAGTTACCGTATCATGGTTTAATGCGCGCGGGCTATACAACCTAGTTTGTATAAATTATCTGGTGGTTCATTAACAAAGCTATAGTGTTTAGGAACACTAAGATGTTGAATCGATTTTATTAGTATGTAATGGAAAACAAATAAACATATACCTGAGAGATTCGTGAGACCTGCTACTGATGCTGAAAGCGAAGAGGTCGACATAACTGTCAGTCGGTTCAAGTTCCCTTTAGGGTATGCAGTTATGATAGCTAATGATCCTTTGCAGGAATCGATTATGGGAGAGAGGGTAAGGGACGAATTCTAAGAGGTGTTATCATTATTATGTTGTGATGTCCCTCAACCCTAGTAATCTCTTCCTATTTATGCATACCCAGGGGACACCCTAGTTAGGCCCAACTAATGATAAGTCCGTCCATCAAAGACTAATTAGTTATGGGCTTAGAGTATTTAGCAATTGATTAAACATAATATAAATGATTATAATGGCTACGGATAAATATACAAGACATAACGTATATTTATTCCAACATAAAATCATTGTGGGCGTGGGTGTATGTGTTGTTAACAGTTCATGATATTAGGATGTATAGTTCTTGAACATTATAACAGGACTGTTTGCAACTGATTTTGCTGATCTTCGAATAGGACTGTTTGCAAAAAGCAAGAAACAAGAGAAAGCGCATTCTGTTCGCCAAGGCTCGTAGGCGCAATATTCTTGCAAATTCTGCAAAATGCCGGGCTGAACAAGTTTGAAATATCCGAAATGGTATTGAACCGGTCTATACTAGCATCAGGGTGTAGGTTCTTTGCCTATTTATCATTGTTGGTTTTTAGGTCTTAGAAACGCATGTTTTACATTGCAGGATTCAGGTAACCTTCATTCTTTTAACAGCTCTGATATTTGAGGATTATGATTAGTTTTGCATTTTGTCAAAAGTATATTTTGTTTTTGTTAGGCTCCTATATTTGTCCTATCTATGTTAAGTCAAGCATACTTTGATTATTTAATGTACGTTATTAACACTCAGTTGAGCATTTGATTTATCATAAAGATCATCAATATAAAAGTTGACATTATTATAGCAACACCTGAACCTGTATTTGGATTTTTACTCATTTGTTATGTCTCCTTAAAGTAAAGCAACTGATTCTTCACAAGTGTGTATGTTTACTAAAGTGAGAAACTTATCCGAGTTTCGGATGCGATAACCCGCTATGTTTATTTAGACCTATGTTTACGCAGCAAGGCGCGCGGGCATAATACTAGTTAGTTTTACAAAGAACACTCCATAAAGATTGAAACTTTTAAGTATTAAAGTGTAAAACATGTAATGTGGAAGGAGAAGTTTCTTTTATCTTTTGTTTTAATTAATAATTATTGAAGACAGATGTTAAAAGATAAGTGATGCATACATAACTAATGTTCAATACATTGGCCGGCCTCGATTAATGCATTAATTTTATTGTTGTGCCAGGTTGGGGGAGGAGTGGATTATTACGCGAATGAGGATAGGATGTCATTCACGAAGAATGGTCGAGCTATGCCGCGACATTTATTTTCAAATGATCAAAACTTGTTTGAAGGCAATGTATTGTCAATACAATATTTTTATAAACGTTAAGTGTTGTCTCGGATTGGTTTGTAGTTTGATAAATATAATGAAATGATGTTTTTGTTATTAGTTTGTTAATTATTTTGCATATAATAAATTGGGTATAAATCCAAGAGGGTAAATTTGTAATTTTACAAGAATTTTTTTTAGATTAATAAATTATGACACGCAAAATTAACATCATAAAATTCTATCATAAAATATGTTGTTAAAATGTCAATAAAAATTGTCATAAAAATGTGTGTCATTAAAAAGTGTTATAACGTGTGTCAATAAATACTGTCATAAATGTGTGTCATAAACAGATGATACGCCAAAATATGTCATGTTAAATTTATGACACCGCTTCCTTGACATTCTTTTTCTTGTCATCAGACTCCTTTCTTGACACGCAATGCGCGTCAAGAAAGGCCTTTTTTTCTAGTTGTGACGATTTCACCGTTAGTAACAAAATTATTGGTCTTCGCAAACACTCTCACTCACACAAAGAATTGTAACCCTTAGCTTGGTCATCATCTAGTTCCTAGCTTATATTTATGAAACATTTTAATAAAATAAACAAGACAGGGGTCTTCTCGAGGTTATATGCCGACGATCAAGATTAATCAATGGCTTTTCTCGTACATCTCGTGTTCATCTTTTTATTTTATAAGTTCATTTCGAATCTTAATATCCAGAGAGATATCCTATATCAGTTTGCTATTTTATCTTGATATTCTGATTATGTTTTGCTAATTCAACACTATTGTATCTTCAGCATATTGTCTAACGCATTATAATCTTCTTCACAAAAGTCTATTTTAGTAAGGGTGTTGCTAAATGCATTCCTTTTTTTATTTTATTTTTACTGCTTACACTCCTCTCTGAAGTTTTAAAATAAATACAATATAACCTTGCATTTTCTAGGTTATTAAAAATTGCATTAATAAGTATTCCTAATTATTCTAGGGGTTTATCCACTTTTCATAACATGAATTTTGAATATATATATATATATATATATATATATACTATCATACATACAATCAAATCCATAAACAATTTTTTGCATCTATAGGTTGTTACAAGGAACATACAATTCAACTTTGAAGAATATAATACATTTTTTGATTGCGTCTTCTTGGTACGTATAGCTATTCGTGTGAAAATACTCTACTTTTTATATGTGTATGTATATAATATACACATATTTAGTTATACCCCATCGTAATCGATGTAATCGTTTGTGCAAATCGTTTGGGTTTTTTTTTTGTTGTTGTTAGGTCGATGAAACAAGTTTTTTTTTGTTAAACTTATTTTTTTTTGTTAGACTTCATTTGTATTTTTTTTGTTGAACTTAATTTTAAAACACAACATTGGCGAGGCATAATCGTGAAGAATATATTGTTTTGGTTAAACTCAAGTCTGTGGTGTTCGTGTTACTCCAACGACTTGCATATCATCTAAAAAAAAGAGATTCTTCATTTGGATTTTATTTACTCCAATAACACAATGATCCAAATATAAATTTGGGGTGCATTTAGCCAACCCCAATTAAAATATAAAAATCTTGGCAATGAGAGTATTTGATCCAACATTTAAAATCTTGGCGGTGATATGATGGACGGGGTAAATCATGGTGTTTAAGATGCCTAATTATGGGGTTTTAATGTCGTTTGAGCGTTTATATGCTTTGAATGTGATAACTACGCAACTTTATGTGATTGTAGGTTAAATGGTATATTTGGATGGATTTGGAAGCTTAAATGTGGTTGAGCTTGAGTTTGGATGGTGAACCGAAGATATGGAGGTGTTCATGGACGTTGAAGCGTTAAAGAGAAATTGTAGATAAGCCAAGAACACCTGAGTCGAAAACTGCTGCAACTACTGCTACTACTACTACTACTACTACTAATAATAATAATAATAATAATAATAATAATAATAATAATAATAATAATAATAATAATAATAATAATAATAATAATAATTGAAAGAAAGTGAAGAAATGAGATTATATCTCATTCTCATGAATAAAAAAAATAACAAATAAATAAAGGAAAGCAAAAGTCAACATCACATAAGCCAAATATTAAGAGATGAGCACCAAAATAAAACAGTCCTACCAGACTCCTCTGGCCGTAAGTCCCTTTAATTTTTGCCGTAGGGTACGCCGAATCTTCAGCTAAGGAAAAGAGCAGCAGTTGACATTCATATGGATCAGACACTTCTGGCCGTAAGACCTGATACTCTAGCCGTAAGTTACGGCGGCCAACACAAGAAAATTAGGAAGGTTGTTATTCAAGATATAAAAGCCTAAAACACTAAACCTAATAGGGAGTCAGCCACCAAAGGAAGAAAATTATCCTTCTTTTGGAGCATTTTGGAGCTACAAACATCATTGTTCACCATCATTCGTCTATACTTTCGGTTTGCATCAACATGTTAGGTATTATTATTGAAACTTTTGAGTTGTTTCTTTGTACCATGAGTGGCTAAACATCTTGTAATCACCTCTGGGTGTATGGTTTAATTGTAAAACTTTAATCTTCTTTACTTTGGTTTATGGATTATTTTTCATTTAGTTGAAGAATATTTGTGGTTTTCATCATTTAAACGAGTCACTTGTTTTCAATTTTTTATCTCTTTATCATTCACATTCGATTTTTCTTGCATCGTGAGTAGTTTGATAATTGGGAGGGCAAGTAATACTTGTTGGTTGGTAATTGAATTATACAGGTTATAATTAAAAACTTGTGTTCAGTTATCACTTGATTTGAACCGTTCAACAAAACTATGTCTATGTAGGATCCAATCATTGAAACAAGAGTAGGGTGGATCATTAACCGGAAACCCGGAGGGTTCAAGACAGTTAGCAGGGTGGATCTTCAGGGCAAGACAGATCAGTGAAAGAGATGTTGAGTGAGTTTATGAAGTCAACCGGAGACTTTATGAAGGAGATCAAGAAGGATGTAGGATCGACTAACGGGTCACCCAACAATCACGAGCTTGATATTCCGAGAGCGGAATCCTCTAAATATGTTCTAATAACAGAAACGAATATGAAACAATGATATACGAGTAATTAACACACACAAATGGGTCAAAAGATTAAAGATTTATCACTAAAACAGAGCTCGAGTGTTTACAATGATCAAATCAGACCTTACAGACCAGGGGAGGGTGTTTGGAGAGTGTGTGTGGCAAGAACTAATGATTAGGGTAATGATTGGGCCTATTTATACCTCCTGTACACGTACAGACCAGTTCATGCGAGTACGAGGCTATCCAGCATGACAAACTAGCGAGTAGGGTTGTACTCGCTAGAAGGATCATGCGAATAGGGGCCTATTCGCATGAAGTATAGGGGATTACAACTGTAATCGCCTATACCTTCTCTGTAATCGCCTGATGTGTCCCAAACACCGTAAAACGCGTATAAACGTCTTCAAACACCCCGAAACGCGTCCAAACATCCTATATACTAGCCTAGGGACATCATGTACTAACAGACTCCCCCTTGGACCAGGCTAGTATACGATTACGAGCCATAAACTGCCCGATTAACCTAGCCAATGACCTATAGAGACCTATCACTAGCTAGGGACATACAAACAATGCACTTACAGACTCCCCCTTGGACCTAGCTAGTGATTTACAGACTCAACCTGTCATCTAGCTAGGGACACACAAGAAGTGCATTTACAGACTCCTCGTTGGATCTAGCTGGAGATATATGGTCTTCGAGTCTTCAAGTCGTCATGTTCAGCATTCTTCAACTTAGGGTGACAACGCAGTGTATGACCTCTAAAGATTTGAACATATCAACTAATTTGAGCTTTAGTCGTGGCTGCATAAGATCTCGTCTTGGTAATCCTTTTGCTTCGATAACTTGGGAGGTAACAAGAAATCTCCGTTTTTAATGATTGACAATTCTTTGACTTGGACGAAGATCAATATCATCTTCACTTTCATCTCTTGACTTTCATCTTCTTCAGCTTCGATTGCTGGAGCTCTACCATGATCTGGTTTCTTCGAAGATGAAATATCGGGTTCTTGCTGTTCAGGATGATTTTGTTTTTCAGGTTAGGGCCTTGTTCAGCTTCAAGCCTTGTCGTTTGAATCATGGTATGCACAGACGTTGTGTTGATCCTGCAGGACAAATTAATAAAAACTGCACACAAACTACAACTTGTATTAGATACGACAAATAATCCGTAGTCAATTAAATTCTTGAAGTTTATCATTTGATGAACTTTCAAGATTTGTTCATAGTGACCACCAATTTGAGAAACGAATCATTCTCCCCTGAACATTTAGATCCTTTCAAATTTTACCCTGAACTCTCAGGATTGACAATTTGTGACCCTGAAAGTGATATTTGACCCTTGAATTTTGTAAAATTTAGATTTTATTTGTGTTTCGTCTTCGGATCTGAGATTCCAATTGAAGAATACTTGTATTCCAACATCGGTTAATAAAAAATAAAGACAAAAGAAAGATCTTTTTGGGGTTTTCAAGATAATCAAACAAAAATTAAAAATGCAGGAAATGTAAAACACTATTCACTATCATATTTTTGCGAGTTTTATCTGTTAGGGAAACATATCAGTGTACGGACTAATCTAGAACCCTTATTTGTTCAGTAATAGTTCAAATTGCCAATAAGCATCCTACAATAACTGCCAGTATTGTTGTCCACCTAAACTCAAAATCAAGTTTTATCGCTAGGCACTTTAGATACGTTAAGGTAATATTAAGACTGATGTACAAGGTGATCCCCGCCACGCGACACATTCCCGTATCAAGTCATGCACAAAGGTATATGATTTGATACCTTAGAGTGAATTCTCATTGAGAATAGGGTTTTGGCATATATGAATCTTTTTGCTCTTCTAGGATTCCCGGACGTCCCCTTATCAAAATTTATTCTATTTTTTTTGTTTTTTTTTTTTTGAGGAAATGACATAGAGGTGTCTCAGTCGTAGGCTGCGACCCCAACGTACGACACGTGTGCCACTCCTATTTATTCTGAGAGACGTCCAGTTCACCCCGGATGTACCAACCTCTTAAAGACCATGAAACCTCGGATTTGCCTAGCACCACTGCAGTTGGCCAAATTGCTGAAGAGATGTCCACCATTCGTCGAGATCCAGGTAAGTTGCCTAGCACCACTGCAGTGAATCCAGCACATTAGGCGTCAACCACGAAGAATGTGCACATCAACGCGGTAAGTATTCTCTAATTCTGAAGATGAGCAGGAAACGTTTTCACAAACAAACATTAAAGTTCAAAATCTGAAAAAAAAAAGGTTTTGTGAAATGTTTTTTTGAGGAAAATGTGGATGCGGCCAAGGATAAGTGTGGGAAAGTAAAAAATGTACCCTTCCATTCGGCCTTATTAGCACCTGAAAAAAATAAGGGATTTAAGTAAACGGGACCCATCGAAGGACGAGGGGTGGGAAACCTTTAAAAAAGTTAAAATTAATTTACCATTTTTAATGTCATTCAAGAAAGTCCTGCTCATGCTGAAAATTTAAAAGAATTGAGCACCCAAAATCGGCATAACAAGCTGCCAAAACCGTTTGTCTTACCGGCGCATGTGCGTGCCGCTTTATCGAGTACAATTCCACTCACGCGCCAAGATCCGGGAGCGCCCCATATTTCAATACAAATAGGGTAGCTTAAGGTTGAGCGAACACTTCTAGATCTTGGAGCTTGTGTTGGCATTCTCCCGGGAAGTATGTATGATCAACATGAATTTGGTCTATTACAAAAATTTGACACCACAGTGGTGTTGGCTAATCAAAAGCCCATACGTCCTAGGGGAATGTTAACTGATGTGATAGTTAAGGTGGAGGACTATTACTAACCGGTGGATTTCTTGGTGCTAGATTGTGAGAAAAATGTTAAAAGTACACCACACACAGTTATTCTTGGTAGACTGTTTCTAGCAACTGCTCATGCAATAATCAACTGCGCTGATGAAACGGTAAGTATGAGTTTTGGGGATAAGAAATTGAGTTTAAATGTGTTTTCAACTGTTACTGACCCAAAAACCGAGGAGGTGTGTTGTATGGTTGATAGGATGGCAGAGATTGGTAAGAAGCCAAAGAAGAAGAAGAAGGCTAAGAAACCGCCTGAATTGGAACAAGAAAATAAAGGGTCAACAAAAGAGGATTCAATGCTGAACATATGTTATGACCCACATGAGTACAAGCAGAATATGTGCTTGGAAGCTGAGGGAAGCAAGCATCCCGTTCGACCACCATAAAAGCTATATCAGGTACAAGTCTGGCTAAAGACTCATAAACTTAGCGCTACCGGGAGGCAGCCCGGAGTTTTCATGTTATTATTTGCATTTTATTTTTACTGTGTTTTTTTATTTATGTGTTTTGGGATGTTAGTCGTTTTTTTTGTAGGGATGTTTTTTTTAAAATGTGCATGGTGATTGAATGAGAGGGTGCAAATAACAAAAACGCCATACATTGGGGACAATTTATCCCAAGTGTGGGGATGGGTGAACCTAGGATAGTCGGGGGAACACTTACACATGTGTGAGAAATTGAGAAATTTTTGAAATTTTGAAAGAAGAAAAATATGAACGAAAAAAAAAAATTCTTGCAAATTTTCCCCTTTTTCTGCTTAATCAGACCCAAAAGCCGAATTTTCAATCATTAAAGAATCTTTTGCCAAATTTATCCCAAAAACCGAGGAGGTGTGTTGTATGGTTGATAGGATGGCAGAGATTGGTAAGAAGCCAAAGAAGAAGAAGAAGGCTAAGAAACCGCCTGAATTGGAACAAGAAAATAAAGGGTCAACAAAAGAGGATTCAATGCTGAACATATGTTTATGACCCACATGAGTACAAGCAGAATATGTGCTTGGAAGCTGAGGGAAGCAAGCATCCCGTTCGACCACCATAAAAGCTATATCAGGTACAAGTCTGGCTAAAGACTCATAAACTTAGCGCTACCGGGAGGCAGCCCGGAGTTTTCATGTTATTATTTGCATTTTATTTTTACTGTGTTTTTTTATTTATGTGTTTTGGGATGTTAGTCGTTTTTTTTGTAGGGATGTTTTTTTTTAAAATGTGCATGGTGATTGAATGAGAGGGTGCAAATAACAAAAACGCCATACATTGGGGACAATTTATCCCAAGTGTGGGGATGGGTGAACCTAGGATAGTCGGGGAACACTTACACATGTGTGAGAAAATTGAGAAATTTTTGAAATTTTGAAAGAAGAAAAATATGAACGAAAAAAAAAAAAAATTCTTGCAAATTTCCCCCTTTTTCTACTTAATCAGACCCAAAAGCCGAATTTTCAATCATTAAAGAATCTTTTGCCAAATTTATCCCAAAAACCGAGGAGGTGTGTTGTAAGGTTGATAGGATGGCAGAGATTGGTAAGAAGCCAAAGAAGAAGAAGAAGGCTAAGAAACCGCTTGAATTGGAACAAGAAAATAAAGAGTCAACAAAAGAGGATTCAATGCTGAACATATGTTATGACCCACATGAGTACAAGCAGAATATGTGCTTGGAAGCTGAGGGAAGCAAGCATCCCGTTCGACCACCATAAAAGCTATATCAGGTACAAGTCTGGCTAAAGACTCATAAACTTAGCGCTACCGGGAGGCAGCCCGGGGTTTTCATGTTATTATTTGCATTTTATTTTTACTGTGTTTTTTTATTTATGTGTTTTGGGATGTTAGTCGTTTTTTTTTGTAGGGATGTTTTTTTAAAATGTGCATGGTGATTGAATGAGAGGGTGCAAATAACAAAAACGCCATACATTGGGGACAATTTATCCCAAGTGTGGGGATGGGTGAACCTAGGATAGTCGG
The DNA here is from genome assembly GCA_030844895.1 of Ambrosia x helenae. NCBI lineage: Eukaryota > Viridiplantae > Streptophyta > Magnoliopsida > Asterales > Asteraceae > Ambrosia > Ambrosia x helenae. The sequence goes on from CM061232.1 coordinate 108,536,682, forward strand.
GGGAACACTTACACATGTGTGAGAAAATTGAGAAATTTTTGAAATTTTGAAAGAAGAAAAATATGAACGAAAAAAAAAAATTCTTGCAAATTTTCCCCTTTTTCTGCTTAATCAGACCCACAAGCCGAATTTTCAATCATTAAAGAATCTTTTGCCAAATTTATCCCAAAAACCGAGGAGGTGTGTTGTATGGTTGATAGGATGGCAGAGATTGGTAAGAAGCCAAAGAAGAAGAAGAAGGCTAAGAAACCGCCTGAATTGGAACAAGAAAATAAAGGGTCAACAAAAGAGGATTCAATGCTGAACATATGTTATGACCCACATGAGTACAAGAAGAATATGTGCTTGGAAGCTGAGGGAAGCAAGCATCCGTTCGACCACCATAAAAGCTATATCAGGTACAAGTCTGGCTAAAGACTCATAAACTTAGCGCTACCGGGAGGCAGCCCAGAGTTTTCATGTTATTATTTGCATTTTATTTTTACTGTGTTTTTTTATTTATGTGTTTTGGGATGTTAGTTGTTTTTTTTGTAGGGATGTTTTTTTTAAAATGTGCATGGTGATTGAATGAGAGGGTGCAAATAACAAAAACGCCATACATTGGGGACAATTTATCCCAAGTGTGGGGATGGGTGAACCTAGGATAGTCGGGGGAACACTTACACATGTGTGAGAAAATTGAGAAATTTTTGAAATTTTGAAAGAAGAAAAATATGAACGAAAAAAAAAAATTCTTGCAAATTTTCCCCTTTTTCTACTTAATCAGACCCAAAAGCCGAATTTTCAATCATTAAAGAATCTTTTGCCAAATTTATCCCAAAAACCGAGGAGGTGTGTTGTATGGTTGATAGGATGGCAGAGATTGGTAAGAAGCCAAAGAAAAAGAAGAAGGCTAAGAAACCGCCTGAATTGGAACAAGAAAATAAAGAGTCAACAAAAGAGGATTCAATGCTGAACATATGTTATGACCCACATGAGTACAAGCAGAATATGTGCTTGGAAGCTGAGGGAAGCAAGCATCCCGTTCGACCACCATAAAAGCTATATCAGGTACAAGTCTGGCTAAAGACTCATAAACTTAGCGCTACCGGGAGGCAGCCCGGAGTTTTCATGTTATTATTTGCATTTTATTTTTACTGTGTTTTTTTATTTATGTGTTTTGGGATGTTAGTCGTTTTTTTTTGTAGGGATGTTTTTTTTAAAATGTGCATGGTGATTGAATGAGAGGGTGCAAATAACAAAAACGCCATACATTGGGGACAATTTATCCCAAGTGTGGGGATGGGTGAACCTAGGATAGTCGGGGGAACACTTACACATGTGTGAGAAAATTGAGAAATTTTTGAAATTTTGAAAGAAGAAAAATATGAACGAAAAAAAAAAAAAAATTCTTGCAAATTTTCCCTTTTTCTGCTTAATCAGACCCAAAAGCCGAATTTTCAATCATTAAAGAATCTTTTGCCAAATTTATCCCAAAAACCGAGGAGGTGTGTTGTATGGTTGATAGGATGGCAGAGATTGGTAAGAAGCCAAAGAAGACGAAGAAGGCTAAGAAACCGCCTGAATTGGAACAAGAAAATAAAGGGTCAACAAAAGAGGATTCAATGCTGAACATATGTTATGACCCACATGAGTACAAGCAGAATATGTGCTTGGAAGCTGAGGGAAGCAAGCATCCCGTTCGACCACCATAAAAGCTATATCAGGTACAAGTCTGGCTAAAGACTCATAAACTTAGCGCTACCGGGAGGCAGCCCGGAGTTTTCATGTTATTATTTGCATTTTATTTTTACTGTGTTTTTTTATTTATGTGTTTTGGGATGTTAGTGGTTTTTTTTGTAGGGATGTTTTTTTTTAAAATGTGCATGGTGATTGAATGAGAGGGTGCAAATAACAAAAACGCCATACATTGGGGACAATTTATCCCAAGTGTGGGGATGGGTGAACCTAGGATAGTCGGGGGAACACTTACACATGTGTGAGAAAATTGAGAAATTTTTGAAATTTTGAAAGAAGAAAAATATGAACGAAAAAAAAAAAATTCTTGCAAATTTTCCCCTTTTTCTGCTTAATCAGACCCAAAAGCCGAATTTTCAATCATTAAAGAATCTTTTGCCAAATTTATCCCAAAAACCGAGGAGGTGTGTTGTATGGTTGATAGGATGGCAGAGATTGGTAAGAAGCCAAAGAAGAAGAAGAAGGCTAAGAAACCGCCTGAATTGGAACAAGAAAATAAAGGGTCAACAAAAGAGGATTCAATGCTGAACATATGTTATGACCCACATGAGTACAAGAAGAATATGTGCTTGGAAGCTGAGGGAAGCAAGCATCCCGTTCGACCACCATAAAAGCTATATCAGGTACAAGTCTGGCTAAAGACTCATAAACTTAGCGCTACCGGGAGGCAGCCCAGAGTTTTCATGTTATTATTTGCATTTTATTTTTACTGTGTTTTTTTATTTATGTGTTTTGGGATGTTAGTCGTTTTTTTTGTAGGGATGTTTTTTTTAAAATGTGCATGGTGATTGAATGAGAGGGTGCAAATAACAAAAACGCCATACATTGGGGACAATTTATCCCAAGTGTGGGGATGGGTGAACCTAGGATAGTCGGGGGAACACTTACACATGTGTGAGAAAATTGAGAAATTTTTGAAATTTTGAAAGAAGAAAAATATGAACAAAAAAAAAAAAATTCTTGCAAATTTTCCCCTTTTTCTGCTTAATCAGACCCAATAGCCGAATTTTCAATCATTAAAGAATCTTTTGCCAAATATGGAGGTACGAGATCCCCAATCATGGTTGTCCATTTTGATCGATGGATATGGGATCTTGGTATGTCACACGCCTCACAGTATAAAACTCGCAGTGGAAATTTGAGGGTGTGACACTTAAGGTAGGTAAGGGTACAGGTGATGTGACAATATAAGATTGGTGAAATTCAATACCTTAGAAGCGATTCAACTCAAGTCAACAAACCCAGGCCATGCAACTAGTTAGAAATTTATATGGGTCGATGATACATTTTGGTTGCCTTATGGTCCCAACTATCTAAAACTTGGAAAAAAAAAAATTAAACGGAGCACACCCATACACACCTAAAATCTACAACTAAAATTCATCTAATGTGCACTGTATGGACCTGAACCCACACTACTTTCAAAAATCTTAGTAGATATATTGAACTTTTAATTTTAGCAAAAATCGACATGTGTAGCAAAAAAAAAAAGGTTAAAAAAGTAACTAATGGTGATATATTCCAGATTCAAATACTGACCAAGAAAATTACATAAGGATGTTAGGTAGGCGGGTAACAAGCTGCGCCGCCACCCCTTTTTGAATAGAAAATCCCAATCTGCTAAAAACAAAACCCTGCCCTTGGGGGTGTAACACCCCAACCGATGGCGGAAACATCGAGGTGTCACATAGTGACGATTGTTTAATAGCTCATGGTACTAAAGCATAAATTTGAATACATTGATTTGAATAATTTTTACATTGAAAGGAAATTACAGTATACAATAGTTCTAAAGCGCCAAGTCTAACTAAAATACAATAAAGTCAAAGCTTAAATATAAATCCAAAAGCTAAAAAGAAGCGTCGCAAAATAACCTGAAACATGTACGAAAATAGTATATGTCAATACAAAAATGTATTGGTGAGCATACCCTGTTTGAATACATATAGTAGAAAAAGAGTTTCGCAATTCACGTGTTGTACCGTTTGCAAATATGTAATAAGTAGTATCAGTCAAAACTAAGCCTATGAATAATGACTAACACATGACAAACAATTTGAATAATGAATTAACAAGACAATGACCAAGATTCTCTCAACAGAGTCTCAAGGGGGTATACCATAGTACTATTCATTGAAATGCTAGGCCGCCCAGCGGTTAATAATTTTGACAAGCATAATTAAACATCAAATCACTTAAGGCAAACACACATGCGAGTTACATTAAGTATAAGAAATAGAAACTTGACAATAGGTACATGAGTCACCCCAAAATAGTAAAACCGTAAAAAGGGGAAAGATATACTCACTTTGATTGTGAAAGATAGATTTGCATAAAATCAACGGAAATCAAATGAATTATGCTTGAACCATTTAGAATCAACAAATGTCACATATAAATCCTAAAGCTTGAATCATGCGTTGCGAATTCCTAAAAATTATAACACCAACCCAAAATCCAATGCAAGTGTACATATCCAAATTTTTAGCAACTTGAACTTTGTTCTTAAATTTAGATACATATCATGTACTTATATAACTTTCATTACTAGAGCTAATAAAATATATATTAAAACCATTAAATCTCATTTACTTCAGGAGTTATTAAGATCCGTTTTTTTTTCAAAAACTTTTAAGGCTAAAAGAAAATGTTATTAAATAAATAAGTATATGAAATAAATATTCACATAACAACCTCATGAAGAGTCTCGATTAAATCACAATAATTTCATTATCCATCTAATTTAGATATACTTAGTTCATGGCCTCATTATTAATTAAATTTAAATACCATAATATTGATTAATGGTTACTAACTTGAATCGTGAATCATTGATTTTGATTGAATTTGTCGGTTACGAATTCAATTGGATGTTTCATAAAGAAGTTATGAGGAAGATGAAGCAAATTGATTAATTTAAAGTTTCACAATACCCCCATAACTACCACTAAAGAACAAACTAAACCTTCAACTTTAAATACATGTTATTATGTGATAAATTGAGTAACGGATCTCTGGTCATAATTCTTGAAACTCCATTATCTAATATGAAAACAAACTTGTGTTTACCTTACTCATTTATAACTTAAATGCGAGTCAAAAGAATTTATGCATAAACGTATTAAAATTCTTCATCATGAAATTAACTAGTATTTAATTACTAGTTTCTAGAACACACATTTTAGTTTGTTAATAATAAATAAAAACGTATACCCTTTAATAATTAAAATCAATTTCATACATATTTATTATTAAAGTGTGTTTCATAGTTTTATCAATTTAAGATCATTACTACATTTAAATATCGTCTTTAGCATTTTAAAGAAAAGTCATGACATATTTAATATTCAAATAAATTTTGTAACTTCATTTCTAAATATGATAATTCTTGTATTTTTTTTAAGAATGTAAATGGTATTCATCGGTTACGAAACCTAGTCATAACTCCATTTCATGCCATAGGTTACATTACATAATTATTGAAACGGAATATGAATGTAAGGTGAATGTATTAATGGATTTTGTCTTATTGTTTTATTTGTTTTTATTATTAATAGTTTCGAATACAAGACTATAAGACTATAATTGTAAATATAAGAAATAAGGGGGGACCAAAGTTTTAAAATGATAAAAGTGAAAGGTGACGGATGTCACAGTCTCCCCTACTTTAGAAAATTTCGTCTCGAAATTCCTTTCTAGTGGAGGTTACTATTAAACAAAAGGCGTTGTAAAAGTCAACTAGTTTTTTTTTTAATTAATTGCATGTGTCATGTTTTGACAAAACTTAGAGTAGTTGTCTAAAACCCAAGGTAAAAGTTTCAAAATCTTAGACAGCTGACTCGAGATTAAGGAATTGAGAGTTTAAATGTGAAAGGCTTTGGGAATGTGTAACTGGTGAGGGGCAGAAGTACTAATGAAGCAGTCTCCCCTACTTTAGAAAAGTTTCTGACTAAATGTTATTAGAGTATGCTACAAGAATCCAAATAATCGAGAGTGTAAGAGTATACAAGGTTTAAGGTTCTCTGTAGAGGTGGTCAACAAAGAAGGCTCCATCAAAATTAATTGTAGCTTATGTAAAATGTTTTTATCAAAATGCTAGCTAATAGTCAATGATCTAATGAAAAGGTAATCATAAAGTAATGGGTAGTTTCTTGGTCAGACTCCTAGTCCGCTCCCGGAGTATCGTTTATGCTTATATATAGGGTGTACAGCAGCTAACCCACCACACTCCCGATACTTTGGACTCGTACTGATTGTCTACCAACAGCCTAAATAGAATTACACACCACCCTCATGTACCTGTAAATCCATGATTGCATTCCGGACCATAATCATCGATTTACCTTACACTAGGGTGTTATGCATTTCCATAACCCTATCCTAAGTGATACAAGAAACAGATGCGTGCAACCAAAATATGTTAAGTAATCGATACTGCAATGAAACAATGACATGGTTAGAGATCCTTCGCTTTCGGGTTTTCCCTTTTAACCGTAATGAGAGTAACATGTAAGTAATAGACATGGTTAGAGGTTCTTCCCTTTCGGGTTCACCCTTAACCGGTAACTTCTGTTCACATCGTTGGCTCTAAACACACTCTGAGGTTTACACCGTTCCCCTCGGATTGAAGAAATTCTCTAACCCAAGTCGTACGTGGGCACTGGCTTAGATCTCATACGAGTTATCAACTAGTATGTTCGTTAGCCATGATGATGAACAAAATAATGTAAAGTATAACAGGGTTTTGCTCACAACAGAAAATATATATATATATATATATATATATACACACATACCAAATATGCATTCATGTAAGTATATAAGCATTGCATAAAATTTCGATTGAAAGAATAGTATAACGTAAATTGAGTAAATCGCACAATTTGCACAAAATGAAAGTAAACGAGTTAAATTGATGCTCAAAACCAGTGTTGTAAGAATAACTACTAATACTAATGCGAGAATAGTTGCGAATAAAGCGTGAGAATAACCACACAAAAAAAATGATACGAGAATAATAAAATAATGTGCAAACGTAACTATATTAGAACGGTGTAAGGTTAATAATTAAATTTACTGTGAGTTAAAAGTGCACGGAACAGTGTATAGCCTACTAGCATGCGAGTTAAAATTTAGTAATTTTACATATATGCATTATACGATGAAAGACAGTTAGCAACATTTTGATAAGAGGATATGTCCATTGTTTAAACCAAAAGTTTTGCGACTGAAAGCGTACAAGTGTGAAAAGTAAATTTTCGCAGTGTACTCGAACTTTATGATATAGTTGAAGGAATAGTTGTAATGCATGAGAATAACTTTTTTGAAATCGAAGTGTGTCTTAGATTCAAAACAGGTTCACATGAAAAGATTTCGTAGGTACACATTTTCATGTGTTTACGAGAACTCGAGTTTGGAAAATGTTATAAGGCATATTATTAGTTGCAAGTTTCTCCCGAAAACATATATTGGGTAGGTCATATGAAAACAAAAGGTTTACATTTGATTTGTGAAAGATGCAATACAAGTTTATAAAACGCAAGATGAAACCATTTCATGAAGTATGTGTAATTCTAATGTGTTTCAAAAGACCAAAATTTAAAATGGCGTGAAGGTTGTGAATGATCCCAGATGCCTTGATGAATTTTGGAAAATAGAATTTTTCGTATTTAGACATTTATTTAACTTGTAGGTTGAAATATCATTAAAGTCGAAAATTTTTAATTATTATGAAATGTTGAGAAAATCTAAGTGTCATTGGGTCAACTTGAAACCTTTTAATTGTCAAACTTCTACAAAAATTTATACATAAAAAGATCGTTTGTTTGTAAGGATCGTTAAGGCATCTCTTTAGGCTCATGGTGGCTACTTGTTTCAAGACACAAGGTGTATATTAGGTGTGTTATAATTTGCGAATACGCTTTGTGAAAAAAACTTATAGGAATTCAAAAGCGAATGATCAATGAACAATGACATATGAAACATCAAGTGATTAAATTGAGTCTTCAAATGATAAACAAATATAAAATATTAATGATATAAAACATTGGAATTGTTTCCATAGGAAACTTTGACTAACTCAAGTATTTGAAATTTCCTAGTGACTATGAATAATGACTAACACATGACTAACAATTTGAATAATGAATTAACAAGACAATGACCAAGATTCTCTCAACAGAGTCTCAAGGGGGTATACCATAGTACTATTCATTGAAATGCTAGGCCGCCCAACGGTTAATAATTTTGACAAGCATAAATACACATCAAATCACTTAAGGCAAACACACATGAGAGTTGCATTAAGTATAAGAAATAGAAACTTGACAATAGGTACATGAGTCACCCCAAAATAGTAAAACCGTAAAAAGGGGAAAGATATACTCACTTTGATTGTGAAAGATAGATTTGCATAAAATCAACGGGAATCAATGAATTAAGCTTGAACCATTTAGAATCAACAAAGGTTACATATAAATCCTAAAGCTTGAATTATGCGTTGCGAATTCCTAAAAATTATAACACCAACCCAAATTCCAATGCAAGTGTACATATCCAAATTTTTAGCAACTTGAACTTTGTTCTTAAATTTAGATACATATCATGTACTTATATAACTTTCGTTACTAGAGCTATTAAAATATATATTAAAACCATTAAATCTCATTTACTTCAGGAGTTATTAAGATCCGTTTTTTTTTTAAAACTTTTAAGGCTAAAAGAAAATGTTATTAAATAAATCTATAACTATAAATAAAATATAATAAAACAAAATGTTTTTGTCCACATGTCCCTCATCTAAAGCCATTTTCTTTGGTTTTTCCCACCCAATTATTTTTGCCACGTGTAACTTTTATGTGTAACCCCCTCTCACCCACTTAATTCCATTGTAAATTTTATGTATAACCCCCCTCTCACCCACTTTATTCCATTGTAGATTTTATGTGTAACCCCCCTCTCACCCACTTTATTCCATTGTAGATATATACCATATATTTCCCCCCCTAATTTTGAAAAAAAGGACTCTAACTCTCTATCGCATCTCCTCAATCACCGATGTTTGATAATATCTTGCATTACCGTCCTCATCGATTTCTTCTTCTGTGTTGGTAGTCGTTGTATAGGATGATAAGATCAAGCATCTCCTTGAACCGGACTCTCATCCGTGGACCGGTCGCATTCAGTAACACCGGATTAATATTAAGAACGATTCTCGCCTTGAAGGCCTTATTAAGTGCTCCGATCTGGTAATGTTAATAACGATTCGTTTAGTTTGCCAATGTTTAGGTGTCGGTGATTTGTGTGTTTTATTATTGATCTGTTTGGATCTATATGTTTAGTGTTAAGTTTGTTGATTATGTGTTTGTGAGTGAGTATGTTCTATCTCCATTTTTTTCTTATCTTTTTGCTATGAACAAAGAAATTTCCAGATGTAAGATTTGAAGGTGACGTATTAAACCAGTTGTAGGAGTGTTAGAAATTATGATGTGAATTCGTTGTTTGGGTATAGTTAAATGTAGTATTCAACATTTTCATTAAAACAGTGAAGATTATCATGAAATATGTTGCTGCTAATTCAAAATTACAAAAATAAAACTAGGTTTTACTCATTTAATTTATTTGAACTATTGTCGTAGTAAGACCTGAATGTTTACTTAGGTTAGTTTTAAGGATGTCAAGAATCCCATCAAAAGTATCATCGTCATTACTATGTGGGAAGAAAATTATCTTTCATTTACTATTACACCGAACCATAAGATCCCATCCATTTAATTTAAATTCCCATTTGCTTCACCATTAATATATGTGTTTATGAGAGTAAATATGTTTTAATTTGCTTGATTTATTAACTTTAATTATACAATTTTTTTTTAGGGAATCAAAAACATTTTTCATTAAAACAAAATACGAAATTTACATCACAATAGAAGGTAAACGGGCTACAAGTTGCGCCGCTACCCCTTTCTGAATTGCGAACCCTAGTCTACTAAAGACAAATCCCTGCCCCCCTGGAGATGAACTATTGCTGTGGACGACCCGTTGGACCCTGGTCAAGAAACGAATAGCTTCTGGCGCTAGGGAGCCAAAGGTATCAAAAGCTAAAGGGATAAAGACATGTTGGTTCTCTGCACAAGCTTTAGCATGCTTATCTATTTTCTTTGATTCCGCCTTTCTCGATGCTTGCCCAGCTACAAACCCTGTTTCCCTTAACCCAACCAATTATCTTTAACTTTTTTGTTTTGACAGTTTTGTTAGAACTATCAAAATTGAGGCTGCACCAATTGTGGAATACGGGAAGAACCGCATGTAGGTCTTGCTTTTCAACCAATGGACATATAGTGACGTTCAGGTAGTATTAATATATCAATATTATTTATCAATTCTGTTCAATTATTTTGATTTTTTCTATTATTTTTTGCTTTGTTTTTAGTTTGTTAATTGGTTGCTCTACTCACACTATTATTTCTAAGATATTACTGAAATGTGGGTTCACTACTCTTGCCTATTGCAATGAAATTAGATTTTGAATATTGAAAGCGTTGTTTACTTGTGTGTAGCATAATGGATTTTGCAAACTTTTCATGTATGTAGCGCCTTAATCATAACTTTGCATCATTCATACACCATGTGTCTTGCTTTTTAAGCGCCTAGGCCTAAGGTTCACTCTCCGCGCCTTAATCGCACTTTGAAAAGTATGCTTACAACTATGCTTTTATATGAAATGTATATTATGCATTTCATAATGCCCAATCAAGTATGTAGCGCCTTAATCATAGCTTTGCTTTATTCAATCAAGGTGCAATTAAAGTGGTACGGTATCATAATTTTTAACATCACATATATTATTCAATCAAACTCATACAAATAAAATTTGTTATCATTAATAATATATTCGTAAAAAGAGAAAGTTTGTTGTCATTCTTGGTACCGTATAGGTTTTTCGTGACGAACGCTATTGGTATTACAATGCTTGCAAGAAATGCACACGGGCAGTAACAACGAAAAATATTCTAGGGATAAACATGATGGATCTAATGGTTTTGACGAAGTTCAAGTCTTGGGATGTAAATATCCCAAACGCAATAAAGACGTTTATTCAGTTCCAAGGTTGTTAAACATTCTAATATTTTTTATTCTTTTATCATTTTCGTTATTTAATAACAATTAAATAACTTATTGTTTATATGTTATAGATTGTATAAACATTATTTACAACTTCTTATTGACACATTTGACATTATCTAACCCGTGTATCACACGGGTGCTTAAACTAGTAAGTATATGAAATAAATATTCACATAACAACCTCATGAAGAGTCTCGATCAAATCACAATAATTTCATTATCCATCTAATATAGATATACTTAGTTCATGGCCTCATTATTAATTCAATTTAAATACCATAATATTGATTAATGGTTACTAACTTGAATCATAATTGTGAATCATTGATTTTGATTGAATTTGTCGGTTACGAATTCAATTGGCTGTTTCATAAAGAAGTTATGAGGAAGATGAAGCAAATTGATTAATTTCTCACAAGAGAGAAAGCGATGGGCGACCGAAGACAAGGCGATCGAAGACTAGGTAACGAGGAGGCTAATCATTCACGTTCATCAGAAGGGGAAATCAAATACTTCATTACTAATCTTCCAGATGGTTGCAGCGGTTATGATTTGGAACGACTTCTTAAAGATCATGGAGAAGTTTCAAAGGTGTATAGTGCTAGGAAGAGAGATAAGGTGGGACGACGATTCAGTTTTGTTAACATTAAAGTGCCAAGGAATAAAGGAGATCTAGAAGACAAGATACAGAATCTATGGATTGGCTCTTACAAGCTTCGAGCAAATATCGCAAGATTTACATGTACAGATACGTTTGTTCATAAGGATGAGGAGTTTCCGGCCCTTAACAAAGATAAAGCTCCAGCGATTGATTCTTTGAAACCGGATGCCAAGTTTCAACGACAAAATAATGGAGTCTCGTTTAAAGAAAGGTTAACTGGTGTGAATGAAGTTGCTACAAAAGAGAAGATAATGGTTATTCCGGATGTGGTTAACGAGTTCAGCGCATTCATGATAGGGCATTGGTGGTATCGGTTTTTGATGTGGATGGTCTAAAACGGATCCCTGGTCTTTTGGAAGACATCAGTTCTGATGTTAAAATTCAATATATGGGAGGGCTATCAGTTTTAATCACTCTCCCTTCGAATGAGATTGCGGAAAGTATTCAAATCAAGTTTCTTCTTCATACGGATACTGTCAAGACTGTGACGTTATGGAGAGGACAATCTTTTCACTTTGAAAGGATTGCTTGGCTTAAAATCCAAGGTTTACCGTTGAATGTGGTTTGTAACGATACGATGAATAGGATTGGCTCACTGTTTGGGACCGTGGTGCATAAAGCCAATGTGAAACAATTGGATAATGATCTTTCATATGATTATGTGGCTGTTTTGGTCGGTGAAGCTAGACGAATCATGGAAGAAGTTGTTATTCAATGGAGGAGACGCAAATTTAGAGTGTGGGTTATGGAAGAGTATGCAGATTGGATGCCGGATTTTCTTTTCCATCGTCAAGGTGGTGGCTCTTTTGTCAACTCCGACATGCGGTCCAGTAATTCTCCGGTGGGAAATTCCGATGGCGCAATCAATGTTGCAATAAATGATGCTGTTATGGTAAGTCCGGAAAAAACGGTTGAAGAAACGTTAATTGGTGAGTCACAGGAAACCCCGGATTTTGTGCATGTTCCTAATAATAGGCGCGCTAATTTTGGTAACTCCAATAAGAGACAATCATTGAATAATAATGATGTTGACCTGTCAAATCAATTTCAATCTCTTGCTGAATGGGAAGCTACGGATAAAGTGGAATTTTGTTTGGATACTAGTATTATTAATGGGCCGTCTACTTTATCAGAAAACATATTGGTCCAGGCTATGAAGAAAACGACCAGTCTATGTAATAAGAAGACTCGTAAATCTTTCAAGCCCAGAATGGTCTGAACTGATGACATGCCCAATCTCCTGAAAAGGCCCAGATTAGACTTTGATCCAACAGGATTGGACCCATTTGGGCTGGATGCTTTGCTGGGTTTGAATAATGTGGCGCCTGCTAATGGTTCTGGTGTTATTCGAGAGAACATTACACGTAACAATGAGCAGGTTTTAGGGGAAAATCTACAAGCTGTCAGGTCTAAAGACAAGGAGATTGATCTTAATTCTCAACCAGAGAATAGTGGCGCCTCTCGTGGGACTGATAGCAGAGACATAGGTCACGCTGATGATTTAGTTCCTGCCTTGGAACAGAATACAGGGGTTCGAACTGAAGTGGAGGAAACGATAAAGATGGGTTCCCAGTTAGGTGCTCAACTTGACAATTTTGAGGCTTTGGTTCAACAAACGATTGTGGAAGAAGGTCAACAGCCAGGTAAAGTATGAATTTTCTGTCTATTAATGTCAAAGGGATCGGGGCATTTGGAATGATTGATTGGGTTAAAGGCCTCAAAGTTAAAAATGAGGTTTCTTTTCTGGCGATTCAAGAGACTCAAACGGATAATCTGGTTAATTTTAATTTGGTTCAAGCCTGGGGTAATGTTGATTTTGATAAGGTCGATTCAGATGGGAGATTGGGTGGTTTGTTGAATATATGGGATACCAAAGTTTTCACTAAATTCTCGGCTTGTCAGGATCAGAATTACCTTCTTACTAGTGGTAATCTGGTTGCTGACGGGACCCCTCTGCATATTTTGAACGTTTATGGTCCGCAAAGTGTCGTTAATAAGAGGAGGCTTTGGGACCAAATTAGGGGGGGTGTTGAGTTCACGGGTGGGTATTTGGATCCTTCTTGGTGACTTTAACGCTGTTCGTTATCCTGAAGATCGAAAAAAACTCGAGATTTAATTATGTCAGCGCCTTAGATTTCAATAACTTTATTGATGATATGGGTTTGTTGGAATACAAGATGAGGGGGAGTAAGTTCACTTTCATGGTTGGTAATGAAGATGGGTTTAAGTTTAGTAAAATCGACAGGGTTTTGGTTTGCCAAGGCTTTTTTAATAGATGGTCACAAGCCGTATTGAGAGCACTACCTAGAGAAAAATCGGACCACTGTCCTCTTTTGCTCACTTTGGTTGATACTAACTTTGGTCCTAAGCCTTTCAGGTGGTATAACTCTTGGTTGGAAAGGGACGGGTGTGAAGCTTTAATAATTAATGTTTTAGATAACGAAGTTTTTGAAGGCAGCCCGGTGATGTTATCACTGCTAAATTCAAAGCTTGTAGAGAGGCCCTTAAGTCGCGGAGATTGGAGTTGATTGATAAAGATAGCGCCGATTTGAAAAATATGCAAGCTGAGATCGAACGTTTGGAATTACTTATTGAGGATAAAGATTTAGAAGAAGAGGACGTCTGGATTTATGAAGAATGTAAAAAGGGGGTTAATTATATTGACTATCTTCGGCTCCTAGATGTGAAACAAAAATCTAGGATTCGATGGGCGGCTAAGGGTGATGAGAATTCGGCTTTTTTCCACTGTATTGTTAATGGGAGAAAGGCCAAAAATAATATTCCGGGCCTTATGGTTGACGGGAATTGGATTTCCAAACCATCTTTGGTTAAGAGATCTGTTTTCCGTTTTTATCGAGACTTGTTTGCTTCTAAAGTCAAAAGACGGCCGGCTTTGTTTTTGGACAACATTAGAGTTCTTCCTGATGATGCTAGGCTTGATTTGGACGTTGCTTTTTCTAAGGAAGAAATTAAGAGAGCGGTCTTTGAATGTGGCAGTGATAGGGCTCCGGGACCCGACGGTTTCAATTTCTCCTTCTTGAAACACTTCTGGTCCTTTTTTGAAGATGATTTTTTCAATTTAATGGTTGATTTTTTTTGAGACAGGTTTGATTAATCACGGCTTTAGTGCAGCTTTTATTACTCTTATTCCCAAGATCAAGAACCCGATTGGGTTAAAAGACTACCGACCTATTACTCTGATCGGTATTATCTCTAAAGTTATTTCTAAAATTTTGGCCAACCGAGTCAAGAAGGTGATGCACTTCATTATTTCTGAAAATCAAAGCGGTTTTCTTTCGGATTGCTTTATTCTAGACGGGCCTTTAATAATTAATGAGGTGTTGGCGTGGTTGAAGAAGAAGCGAGACAAGGCTTTTTTATTCAAAATAGATTTCGAGAAGGCCTAAGATAATGTAGATTGGGCTTTCTTGATTTCTATTTTAAGACAAATGGGTTTTTCAGATAGATGGTGCAATTGGATTGCTGGGGTTTTAAAGTCGGCTCGTTCATCGGTGCTAGTCAACGGCTCTCCCACCTTTATTTTTCAATGTGAAAAAGGGTTAAGGCAAGGTGATCCGTTATCGCCTTTCCTTTTTCTCATTGTTATGGAGGCCCTCACTTGTCTTATTAATAAAGTGTCGGTTCTTGGCGACTTTGATGGTATTCAACTTGGTGAAACTGGTCCTTCTATCCCCCATTTGCTTTATGTTTTATGCTGATGATGCCCTTATCATGGGGAAGTGGTCGGTTGAGAATTTTTCTAGGATGCTTCGCGTCCTTCGTGTTTTCCATGTTTGCCCAGGTTTAAAGATCAATTTACACAAGTCCAATATATATGGTATTAATAGCACTGAAGAAGATCTCTCCTTTATGGTTCAATACAGTGGGTGTAAACAAGGTGAGCTCCCTTTTGATTATCTTGGGATTAAAGTTGGTGCAAACATGAATCGTATAAGGAATTGGACTTCGGTGCTTGATAAATTCAAGTCCCGTCTCAAGTCTTGGAAAGCCAAAACTCTCTCAATAGGGGGGCGGCTTATTCTTATCAAATCGGTTCTTTCGAGCCTTCCTTTGTAGTATTTCTCCTTATATAAAGCGCCTTCTAAGGTGATTGAAGATATTGAAACTATTATGAAGCGTTTTCTATGGGCGGGAGATGAGGATGTTAGAAAGGTGCATTGGGTAGCTTGGGAGATGGTTACTAGACCTAAGAAGGAAGGGGGATTGGGAGTTGCTAGATTAGCCGACGTTAATTTGGCGCTTTTAGTTAAATGGTTTTGGCGGTATAAAAAAGAAGTTTCCTCTTTGTGGCGCAATGTGGTGGATTACTGTCACGCTTATAGTAATAACTGGGAATTGCTTCCTTTCAACCGGGCCCTCTCAAGTGGATGGAAATCGATGGCTGTGTTCATAAATAAAAGTATTGTGGTGATGGGCCCTTCGCTGCAGTTCAGTGTTGTTGTGGGTAACGGTACACACATCCGCTTTTGGCTGGATAAGTGGTGTGGTAATGCGCCGCTTTGTGTGACATTCCCTTCCTTATTCAGGATCGTTGTTAATAAACAAGATCCTATTGCTAATTGTTGGGATAGTCAGCGCCTTGATTGTTGCTGCATATGGAAGCGGCCACTTTCCTCAAATGCGGAAGTTCAGGAGCTGCTGCAGCTTCAACAAACTATCGGTAACCTGTTTTTTATCAAATAATGCAGACAGGTGGCGCTGGGAAGGTAATAAGGATGGGGTTTATCATGTTGCCGATTTTAAAAAGCTTTTGGTGCATCAGAATGGGACGGCTAGGAACTCGGTTATGAAGTGGGTCGCCTGGGTTCCCTTGAAAGTCAAAATCTTTCTCTGGCGGTTAGAGATGGACCGAATTCCGACTTGTTTGGCTCTTCAAAGGCGCAATATTCATTTACCCGATGTTTCTTGTGGTTTGTGTGGTGATGTGGATGAATCCTCTATTCACATTTTTACGACCTGTGAATGGTCTTGTGGTTTCTGGACAGCGATAGGTACTTGGTGTAAATTGGGGCCTATTTTCGCTTTCGACATCAAAGATCTCCTTCTCCTCCCTGCTGAGAAAACAAAGAAAGAATATAGAAAGGTCATTCAAGGGATTGTCATGGTGTCTATGTGGGTTATTTGGGTTGCTAGGAATGAGAAGATTTTTAGAAGCAAAGACGTTAAGATAGGTGAACTAGTTGCGAAAGTTAAGTCTCTTTCTTTCCTTTGGCTTAAGTCTCGGTCTAGGTACAAACAGATTGTCTGGAAAGACTGGGCGACTTATCCTCTGTACATGATGTAGTTTTGTTCTGCTTCGGTCCTTGTTTTGAGGACGGTAGAGTGTTTCTAATGAAGTTCACCTTTAAAAAAAATTGATTAATTTAAAGTTTCACAATACCCCCATAACTACCACTAAAGAACAAACTAAACCTTCAACTTTAAATACATGTTATTATGTGATAAATTGAGTAACGGATCTCTAGTCATAATTCTTGAAACTCCATTATCTAATATGAAAACAAACTTGTGTTTACCTTACTCATTTATAACTTAAATGCGAGTCAAAAGAATTTATGCATAAACGTATTAAAATTCTTCATCATGAAATTAACTAGTATTTAATTACGAGTTTCTAGAACACACATTTTGGTATGTTAATAATAAATAAAAACGTATACCCTTTAATAATTAAAATCAATTTCATACATATTTATTATTAAAGTGCATTTCATAGTTTTATCAATTTAAGATCATTACTACATTTAAATATTGTCTTTAGCATTTAAAAGAAAAGTAATGACATATTTAATATTCAAATAAGTTTTTGTAACTTCATTTCTAAATATAATTATTCTTGTATTTTTTTTTTAAGAATGTAAATGGTATTCATCGGTTACGAAACCTAGTCATAACTCCATTTCATACCATAGGTTACATTACATAATTGTTGAAACGGAATATGAATGTAATTATTCATCGGAGAAAGTATTAATGGATTTTGTCTTATTGTTTTATTTGTTTTTATTATTAATAGTTTTGAATGCAAGACTATAAGACTATAAATGTAAATATAAGAAATAAGGGGGGACTAAAGTTGTAAAATGATAAAAGTGAAAGGTGATGGATGTCACGGGGGGTGGAAAAGTTGTGGTGAACTACTCGTTGAACCCGAGCAAAAAACCACACCGCCTCCGGTGCCAAGGAGCCGAACGTGTCGAAGGCCAAGGGAACGAAAACATGCTGATTATCCTCGCATGCTTTAGCATGCTTTCCACTTTCTTGGATTCAGCTCTCATGACTGCTTGCCCAGCCACAAACCCACTAACCCGAAGCCCAGCAAGGGGGGACCCCGGTAAGATCAACACACGCATGTTTCCCACCTTCCCAACCAAAAACTAAGACGTCCGCTGGGCGCAAGGTGGACCTCCCCTCCGCGGGGTCTGTGAGAAAATTAACTGATGCCTCTTTTCTTGCGGAGATCCCCGCTCTTCTAAGGAGGTCTGCCAAAGCATCTCGGACAAAATCGTGCCGATATTTAAACCCTGGAAATTCCTTACAATGTAACGCATGTTCCCCATACTTATCAAGGCATGCTTTGCGGCAGACTAGACATTTTTCATCATCGGGCAAAATGGGTATCATCAGCGGTATTTAAGGATTGTCTTGTACTCTACTGCCAACATTCTTGCCCCAAGCCTTCGATAGGAAACACAGTAAGGAAGTCCTGGGCGTGAGGCGTTTGTAGGCATTCCAAGACGGCCTTCTGACGGATGGACAGACAGAAATCCTCCTCCAAACTTTGTGCGATTCGGTCATAAAGAGCATTCGCAAGAGTTTTCTGTGGCTTTTTGGGGGCGGTGTCCTTATTAAAGAAACCGCCAATATCAAAGTCAGGAAGGGATCGTTGTAAAAGGTCAATAGCACCAGAATAATCCGTGTCAATGTGATCAGCCCCACTGTTACGTAATATGTGGTCTTGCAGCCCCCAGGACTGGGATTTGGAAGCCACAAAAGCATAGGAAGCCACGTCCCGGGCTGAGGAGAGGCCTAAACCACCAAGTCGAATCGGAAAAGTTGTAACCCGCCACTGGAGGTCTCCAAAAAAGCCCCCCCCCCCACAGACAACAATGTCTTCTATGGCCTCCCAAAGGCCTTTGTCGAAACAGGAAACAACAATTTCCACAAAGGGAGGCTGGCAGGTACGCACACCGAAGAGCAACTTGGCCACACCCATACATGATCTAAGCAATAGAAGCTCGCTTTGGGGATCCCGCAATCTAGGGAGGAGCCCCATGAGGTCAACAGCCCGCGCCGCCCTTTTAGCAGATAGATCACTTATGAAACCGACGTTGCGGCTGACTGCCCCACCGAGCAGTTTGACCCCTGCTCCGGTCTGCCAATGTCACTAGGAAATAGACCTGGCCGGATCTTTCCCCCATCACACGACGGCCAGAATACTTCAGTTTTTCTAATATTGAGTTGGAACCCTAGAGATGGCCCCTCCAAGATAATAATGTCAAGTGCTTTAGCCACCTGAACAGAATCCCCGATAATCGTCCCGTCATCTAAGTACCAAGCATGGAAGGGAAGGTCGCAGTTATCCCGTACCTTTAGCACGAGGGGGTGTAAAGTTAAAGCAAAGAGCAAGGGCCCCAAAGGGTCCCCTTGCTGAACCCCAGCGTAGGCCCCAGTACGCTCATTCCCCACATACAACCTAGCTGGCTGAGCATATAGGAACTGAACCCACGGGAAAATGGAAGGGTAGTGACAGTGAACTTCTTGTAACATAGTAGTGCGATCAATAGCGTTGAAAGCGTTACAAAAATCAACCGTAAGCATAGCAAGCGAGCCATCATCATGGAACGAATCGAGAAACCTGTTAGCACTATGAAGCACAGCCTCCGCCCCATTTGGAATTCCAACCCCAAACTGAAAGTCCCCTAAATATTTAACAACTTCTTTCCCCACTTTCTTCATGGCCACCTTAGAGACCAGTCTCCTCCATATGGCTCCTACGGCAATAGGGCGGATTCCATTGTCAGGCTTAAGCAACGGGGTGAGGGGAGCCGAAGCAATATATCCTGCGAGCACCTTGGGGCACAACCCCAGCCACAGATTAACTAATTCAGAGATGACAGCTAGCAACCCAGATGCCGTAGCTATCCCTTCGCCACCAAGAGCGTCCATCAAGTGTTGAGCCCGCAGGCCATCACGCCCACAAGTTGTCCCTTTCGAGAACCATTTCACACACCGGTAAACACACTCATCGTCCATAGTTAAGGCTGGTTGGGTTAGGGGTAGGGATGGGAGATTGGGAGGCGGCACAATGGGGTGCTTGTCAATAAGAGCATGCATGGTAGATTCCCCTGGGGGCTATCCCATTGGAACACGACACTTTAACCGTTGCAGTGAAGTGACCATCACTAACCTTCCTAAGGCACAGCTTAACGTTGGGGTTGACCTCATCGGATCCCTCCACTGACGTTGCCCTCGCAGGGAGGACCCGTCCCCCTTCATCGGAGAAAAGCAACGTAACCAAATCTCCAAAACCAGAACCATCTTTCCACATAGATAAAGCATGTCGAATGCTGTCACATTGCAAGGACTTACGGTTCCCAGACCTTCTCTCCTGCCTAGAAGACAGAGTAACAACCTTGAGAGTACAACGAGGGAAAAGCAAAATCTTGACCTAGTTTTCAACAGAACCCGGAGAGGCCACAACCTTACGAATGACACCTGTCAAAGCATGCGCAAAAGCCATACGACAACTAGGGGAGATGCTTTTAACAGTCCTAACCGGGAGAGAGAAAACCCGATCCAGGAGGGCGGCGTCACCCACCACTCCATCCGTTTCTCCTTGTTTAGGCTCCATACCAGGGTCCCTAGGCATCGGAACCCCCACAATGAAATCCCCAGTTGACCCAGAACTCCTAGAGAATGTGAAAAGACCATCGGAATGATGGCACCCTCTACTAAACGCGTGTGTTCTCATACATCTCCCGCATAACCAATATCCAAAAGTCCGCAAGGTTTCCCCAACACTGGAAAACAGATAAAAGTCTCTGCAAAGCACTTCCTTATAGAAAACCCTACGCTCGTCATCCTTGAAATGGAACTGCTGAAGGTGTGAGATCAGCCTGTTGTAACCATGAGAACCAGGCTTACCATCTTTACAACCATGGAACTCCTTAAAGGGGCACAACCACACCCCGTTGGAGCTGGCAGCAGCACCTCCATTAGTGCCTTTCAAGGCAATGCGCTTACCCTTTGCCGGACCCATATAAAACCGAAAAATATCCCCAAAAAAACCCGAAACAAGGAACCCCCATCTCAAGATGAGTAGGAGACCGTAAACAAACCCACCGAAAAACCAAAGGAGAGGGAAGCAACTTGTAATTGCCCACCCTCTCTGGCACCACTACAAAACACCTACACCATTATTATTATTATTATTATTATTATTATTATTATTATTATTATTATTATTATTATTATTATTATTATTATTATTATTATTATTATTATTATTATGAAAATGGGACAAACACACCAAAACAAAATCTCACACGTATGAATGTGGAACCACACGTATGAACATCAAACGTGTCAATGACCTACCCATATGAAGAACATATAACCCGTATGAAGATTCAAAAATCAAGAATTTGGATTTGATCGATTTTTGACCAGAAATTTTCACCAAAGATACTATGTGGGCCGATTAAGCATCCCTTAAGACCATTTTTGATTTGACAAACATCTTGATGGGTTATTTAAAGTTTTTGAATCGGGTTTTAAAGTGAACACAAAAATAACAAAATCTCACAAAATAATGAATGAAAGCAAATGATTTAGGGGATGAAAATCACAGCTTTTTGTTGCAAAATACTCACAGTTGGATTTTGAAACTAATGATGTAAACGACGTCGTTTTGAAAGAAAAAAATTGTGTAAATGGAAGTTTGGAAGTTGAAAACGGCCGGAAAACGTCAGATCGGTGCAAGAGATGAATTTGGAGTGAAATGTAGGATTAAGAGTGTTTGATCGGAAAAGGAGGCCGGAGATCTGCCGGCAAACGTCAGATCGGTGCAATTATGTGTTCAAAAAAGAAGTTTTGAAGACGATTGGATAATGCTTGTGTTTTAAGAATTAATCCTAATAGATCTTGGAGGGTTTTGAATTCTAGCAAAGATTATGATTCATTAAGAAACCCGTGTTAGCAAAGATTATGATTCATCAAACTAATAGTTTTTTTTTTTGAACGGCCAACTAAAAAACGCTGGGTACTTCGTACGCGGCCCCCCCAGTGGCAAATACAGGGGCACAGCCCGGCCCAGCCCGGACGCACGAAGGCCCTAGCCCGCCTGACAGCCCGCTTCTAGGGAAAACCCGACCCACATACCCGCCCGAAGGCACAATAGTAGTGAATTGCTAAAACCTGGCGAGATCAGGACTCAAACTCATGACCATAGGCCATGAGTCATCCATCATTTCTCATTATGTCAATCGTGGGAATCGAATCTGAGACCTCCAAGAGAGATCCTTGGTCCATTCACCAACTGAGCTACCGTGAAGGACAATGTAACTAATAGTTTAGGGTGTAAATTTAAATAAAACAGTTTTGATGGACTTGTTATGTTTGAAAAAAAAAACATTTAATTAAGAAACCCGTGTTAGAAATGGGTAACCCAAATCGCAGAGGAGGCAACAACCGGACATCATTCGATACTCATGATCCGGCTACTCGGACTACGTTCTATGTTACGGATATCTCGGATAGGGTTACACGCATGAAGCTACGGGAGGCGTTCAGTCATTTTGTCTATGTAACAGATGCATGGGTGCCAAGGAGACGCTCTTCTAAGGGGAAGGTTTTCGGGTTTGTTCGTTGTCAAAAGTTAAAGGATCCATATCCGATTTTGCAGAACCTAAATAATATTAACATTATGGAGTCCCGTATTTCTGTGTCGTTAGCACTATTTGACCGTGCACATAAGATGATTCCTTATGTGAACGATGAGCCGGTTAAAAAGGCTTGGCTGCCTAGAGAAAAAAATGTTGTGGATGCTGACTTTCCTCCGATCATGTCAGTGTACTGTGGCTCTTCTGGTTCGAAGAAATCTTTGGTTCTTGATGACGGGGAGGCAGTCTATCCGGCTCATTGTATTGGTAGGGTTGTTGTTGGACGTGCGGACTCCATTGGTCGGTTACACTTGGTGAAACAAATGTTGGCCGTAGCAGGGTTTAAAGAGGCTGCGGTATCTTACGTCAGAGGATTATCAGTCCTTATTTCGTTTCGGGATAAGGGTAAAATGGAAGTTTTTTTTGAAATCAAAAGTGGACGTTTGGAAGGATACTTTTGTGTCGGTCACTCCGTGGACTGGCCAAGACTTTCCTTTCGAGCGTATTGCGGGTTTGAAGATTATGGGATTGCCGATTGCTGTTCGGGATGGGGCTGTCTATGACAAGGTTTGTAATTTGTTCGGGAAGGTTGTATGGCCGTCGGAGTTCTCTGGCTTGAGGCGGATAACTCGGTGGGCTTTTCTCACGTTCTTACTCGGTCATCGTCAAGAATCGATGAAGAGATTGCGATCCGATGGAGAGGCAATGGGTACAATGTGTGGGTGGTTGAGGAACACTCATCTTGGGTGCCTGAGTTTGCAGAGGTAAAGGTCACCGGTGTGAACAACGGTGTTGAGGATGAACTAGAGGACGGGGAAATTCGAGATGTGTCGCCGGAAATGCACGACGGTGATAACGGCTTTCTGGTAATTCAGGAAGATACTATGGAAACCAGTAACGTTGATGTTGACATTCCTATTTTGGAGGATGGTGATAACGGACTTTCGGAAATTCAGGAACCTATTATGGTAAAATAGTACGGAAAATGTTGACATTCCTATTTTGTCTGTTAATGGTGGTGGCGGTATAATTTCAAATGAAGGGGGTCCGCATGAGGTTTTGGATTATGGGCATGTAGGTCAGCAAGGGAGTTCGGAATCTGTACTGTGGTTGTGGGCCAGAATGTGCTGTCAACACCGAATGTGCCGGGTGTTTCATGTCCTATGGAATTTTCCTTGGGCCGATCTGAGGGATTTAAAAGTAGGAAAAGAACAAGACTTGTATTTCATAATTCCCCTGAAGATACCGTGAATAACCAAGCACCATTAGCACAGATCTACAGGCGAAGGTCCCTTTGGTTCCTGATTTAAACATGGCTGACGAGTTTATTGAGGTGCCAGAGGTGCCGGTTGGTGTTCATGAACAGGATGATCCGCCCCGTGTTGTTCCAGATCCGACTCCAGATACAGGTTTTGTCTACTCTGGATTCGGGTAATTTGGGTGAGTTGATGAATGATGCTGTTAGTATTAATAATGAGGTTGAGGCCACCCTTGGAGTTAATAGTTTGGTGGGGGTCATTCTTAATAATTTTGAAGGTTGTGTTGCACAGGAGATTGTTTCGGAATGTGATTCTGGGGTTAATTAATGAATGTTATTTCTGTTAATGTTCGTGGGATAAGGAGTAAAGGTAAGGATGTGTGGCTTATGGGGTTGAAGTTGACCTATAGTGTGGATTTTATGGCTGTTCAGGAATCAAAGTTATCGGACCCTTAGGAGTGGTTACTGGCTAGATGTTGGGGTCGCTCTGCTTTGTCTTTTTACTACATGAATTCTGTTGGTACTGCAGGTGGTCTCATTTGCTTGTGGGACCCCTCTGTATTTCGACAAACGTGTGTTTTTAGATCGCATCATGTATTGATTGTTTCAGGTGTTATGGTTAATTTGGGGCTGCATGTAAATATTGCGAATGTGCATGCCCCAAACGATGCAGGAGATAGACGTATTTTCTGGAACGAGTTGTTATTGTTTAGGCGTTCATTGAATGGCCTGTGGTTGTTCGTGGGAGACTTTAATGAGGTTCGTGGTATCGAGGGAAAGAGTTAATTCGGATTTTATTGCTTTAAACGCGATGCATTTTAATGCTTTTATTGAAGACGCAGAATTGTTCGAGTATAATATGTGTGGTCACAAGTACACTTACATGTCAAGCAATGGGGAGAAATTGAGTAAATTGGATAGGGGGCTGGTTTGTTTCCGAGTTCTTGTCTAAATGGCCGAATGCGGTGTTGACTGCTCTCTCTAGACATCTTTCTGATCACTGCCCCATTTTGCTTTCATTGCGAAGTTCGGCCATAGTCCGTTCTGGTTCTACAATTATTGGTTGCAAGTTCCAGGTTTTGTGGATTATGTTAATTCTATTGCTAACAATTTTATTTTTGAAGGTCCGGCAGACTTCGCCTTGGCGGCAAAACTAAAATGGTTGAAAGGTAGAATCAAGCTTTGGGTGGACGCGGACTGAAGGCGTAGACTGGAGAGGTATGAGCTTTATAAGAAATGGGTTGCTGACATAGAAAAGATGCAGATGAAAGGGCACTTTTTGAACAATAATTAGAAACACGGGTTACTACAAAGAAAAATGTGGCGGATGAAGAGAGGTTGAGGGCGTTGGACGTGCGACAAAAGTCCAGAACGCGATGGGCACTAGATGGAGATGAAAACTCTAAATATTTCCACGGAGTGGTTAAAATGAATACAGTTTCTAACAAGATTCATGGTGTCCGCTGTGAAGGGGTCTGGCATGATGAGCCTAATGTGGTGAAAGATAAAATCGCTTCTTTTTTCATTGAGAAATTCAGTTTTAATGCAGGGCCAAAACCTGGGTTCTTTTTGCCCAGATATCCCGCGACTTTCTTCGGAGGAGGTTTAGTTTTTGGATGTTCCATTTACCTTAGAAGAAATCACCGCTGCAGTGTTCGATTGTGATGGCGAGAAAGCACCGGGACCTGATGGTTTCAATTTTGGCTTCATACGCAAGTTTTGGGCCATATTGAAACTTGATTTTCTGAAGTTGTTTCTAGAATTTTACGATAATGGGTTTATTCATGAAGGGTGTTTCTCAGCTTTCATAGCTTTAATTCCGAAAGGTCGTGACCAGGCTACTCTTGCGGATTATCGGCCTATTAGCTTGGTGGGTGTGTTTAAAACAAAGTGCTTTCGAAAGTCTTGGTACTAAGGCTGAAGAGGGTGATGAACCACCTTGTTTCGGAAGAGCAAACTGCGTTCATTAGTGATCGCAATATTTTAGATGGGCCCCTAATTTTGAACGAAACGATTGCATGGTTGAAGAAGACGAAGCTGAAAGGTTTTTTCTTAAAAGTCGACATTGAGAAAGCATATGATTCGGTTAGATGGGATTTTTTGGAAGACATTTTAGTTCAAATGAATTTTTCTCGAAAGTGGCGCGGTTGGATTATGTCTTTAGTTCGGAATTCTCGTGCATCTATCTTAGTAAATGGGTCACCAACGATAGAATTCAAGTGCCAACGGGGCCTTCGACAAGGGGATCCGTTGTCTCCCTTTTTGTTTATTCTATGTATGGAGGCACTATCGAGGATTATGAAGAGGGCGTCTCAACTTGGTGTTTTTCATGGTCTGAGAGTGTGCGGTAGTGGGCCGTTGATTTCACACTTTATGTACGCAGACGATGTCATCTTTTGTGGGGAATGGTCGATTGCTAATGCGAAAAACCTGAGGCGACTCTTAAGGGGTTTTTATTTAGTCTCGGGCTTGCGTATAAACTCTAGGAAGAGTTGTGTTTATGGGGTAGGTGTGGAGAGACTGAGGTGGAGGAGTTGTCTGCAGCTATTCACTGCTCGCATGGGTCCTTCCCCTTCATTCACCTGGGAGTTCCAATCGCTACAAATATGAATCTGGTGAAAAATTGGGACCCGGTAGTAGATAAAGTCAAGAAAAGACTTTCTTCTTGGAAGTCTAAATGCCTTTCCTATGGGGTCGCATCACTTTGACTAAGTTGGTATTGAGCTCGCTTCCCCTATATTATTTTTCCTTGTTCAGGGCCCGGTGCAGGTTATTGAGGTTCTTGATCGGATTAGGCGAAGATTTTTTTTGGGGTGGTACTAATGACATGGATAAACTAAGTTGGATGACTTGGGAAAAAGTGGTGTCGCCGCCTAAGTTTGGTGGTATCGGCTTGGGTGCTCTACGTGAATCAAACTTGAGCCTTTTATCCAAATGGTGGTGGCGGTTTTAAAACAAACCAAAACGGCCTTTGGAGAAAGGTTGTTTGGGCGATTCATGGTAGTAGTAGAGGGTGGTATTGTATTCCGGTAAAACTTTCCCTAGGCGGCACGTGGAAACAAATCACTAGTATACCTAAGTTGTTGGGGAACTATAATTTGGAATGCATAAGTTAATGAAAGCTTATGTGAAGAGTGGCAATGACATATGCTTCTGGTTAGATTGGTGGATAGGTGATGATACCTTACAAAACTTGTTTCCCTTGTTGTATGGCTTGGATAAAAATAAGTGCTGTTTGGTTTCGGATAGAATTCAGACAGATTTACAACAGCTGCTTTCGGCCGTTTCTACATCAGTTGGGCCGGACTCTTGGGCTGCCAGAATCAATGGGTCTGGCTGCTTTTATGTTACTGCAGTTAAGCAGCGTTTGTTGGATGCGATGCATAGTGCTCCGGGGGTAGTGTATGAGTGGTGCAACTGGGTTCCAAAAAAAGGTTGGTATAGTGGCTTGGCGGGCTTGGAATGATCGCCTTCCAACTGCCGATGCATTACGTCGAAGGAACATTCAAGTCACGGCTGTAAATTGTTGCCTTTGTGACACTAATTATGAGTCGGTCGAGCATTTGTTTACGGGTGCCCAGTGGCCTTGGAGATTTGGCCGTATGTATATTCTTGGTGCCGCGTACCAAATACTTTTGCATTTCATGTCCGGGATTTATTGCTCTATTATAAAACGGCCAAAACAAATGTCTGTGCAAGAAAGGCGTTTTATGGTGTTGTGCTAACTACGTTTTGGAGCCTTTGGAAAGCTAAGAATGATCTTCACCACAATCAAAAGCGGTTGTCGTGCGGAATGTGTTTGAGGAATAAAGATTATGAGCTATCTTTGGATCACAAATCGAGGCAAGATGTCGGACATGACTTGGGACTCTTGGGGGAGATTCGATACGACAAAAATGGGATAGTTGTGTTTCGTTTTTTATTGTGGATTGTTTGTTTCGGGTTGTTTTGTATTGTTCGGACTCCTTTTGCTACCTTCTTGTTAGCATTGTGATAAATAAAAGTTTTGTTGGCCGTTCAAAAAAAAAAAAAGAATTGTGATAAGATTAAAAAAACAAAAAATCTCGGCAATGACAGAACAAATATATGATTAAAAACCAAAAGTATCGGCAATCATAGAATTAATGATAAAATTTAGAGGCGGTGATAGATTTTGAATAGGATTAGCTAGAAAACCAAAAATCTAGTGGCTGATTGCAATAAAAGAACATAAGAAGACCCCTATTCTATACTAGTTCTCATAGCAAGATGGAAACAAAGATGTTGGAGCAATACCAAGAGATAATGTGCTCAAAATTCATAAGTCCGGATCTACTCATTATTTCCGGATGAAGAGTTCCACGTTTCCCATGTTGTGGGTGTCATTCGTCTTTGAAGTCCGCTTGATAAGTTTGGAATTTTGGACTTGATTCCAAATACGTTGGTGGGCCCCTACACTCCAACAATATTATCTTCTTCTCCCAAAATGGCTACGGTTGTGGCATTATGTATATTTATGCGATGGTGTGTCGTTATATTGGAAAATAGCATGTCTGAAACAGGAAAAAAGTTGGAAAAAAAAAACCAATAGAGGCGACATATGTCATATATACTGATTCTTATATAACACTAGTTTAGGGTCATATCAAGCTGGAAAAAAAACGTGTTATTACAGCAAAATAAAAAATCTTAGTAGATATTTTGAACTTTTAATTTTAGCAAAAATCGACATGTGTAGCGAAAAAAGGTTAATAAACTAACTAATAGTTTAGGGTGTAAATTTAAATAACAGTTTTGATGGACTTGTTATGTTTACAAAACAAAAAATATTGAATTAAGAACCCGTGTCAAAAATGTGATGAGATTAAACAACCAAAAATCTCGGCAATGACAGAATTAATATATGATTAAAATCCAAAAGTTTCGGCAATCATAGAATTAATTAAAATAGAATTTAGAGGCAGTGATAGATTTTGAGTAGGATTAGAAAACAAAAATCTAGGGACTGGTTGCTATAAAAGAACATAAGAAGACCTCTATTCTATTCTATACCAGTTCTGATACTGATAGCAAGATGGAAACAAAGATGTTGGAGTAATACCAACAGATAATGAGAAGGTTAGATAGCCATGACAAAACCATGAAGTCCATACAAACCAGCATTCAAGACTTGATGGAGGGATTCAAGTTTCTTGTTAGCAAAGCTGATAGAGAAGAGCCATCAGATGATGATCATTCCCATGTGTTCATGAGTGTTTAGACACCGATACAGTGAGTTCGAACAACGGTGAAAGCCATGATTATAATGATG
The DNA here is from genome assembly GCA_030844895.1 of Ambrosia x helenae. NCBI lineage: Eukaryota > Viridiplantae > Streptophyta > Magnoliopsida > Asterales > Asteraceae > Ambrosia > Ambrosia x helenae. Next base: position 108,565,658 of record CM061232.1, read on the forward strand.
TGATGATGATGCTGGGGAAGGTGAAGGAACTTTCATATTATCACCTTCTCGATACCATGAATACCAAACAATACCAAACACATAGCGTTGCGGAGCGCACTCCTGTTATAGAATTGGTTTCTTGCCCTTGCTGATGCGTCACGTTACCAGGACGACGGAAAGGATGCAGATCAACAGGTGCTCAGAAACATGGAGGCTATCTGATAGAGAACTGAAAGTTGGCTTGATTGAAACTAAGAAACAAAGTACAGATAGTGCCCTGTTCGAGAAGGGTGATCTCCAAATACAAGGTATAAAAACCCAGATTTTTGATAATAAAACAAAAAACAACTAAAACTAAACAATTATGAAAATATAAATACTAAAACATTAGGTAGTTTTCTGCCCCATGTCTCTATCTCCTTGATTCTCTCAAATAACTCCCCACTCCTTGATTTCTTTTTTCCCGCCATTCTGCATCAGCATCTTTTTATCTCCACTAAACTTGTACTGGGCTTGGCCTGGCCCAGGTATGTGGTCTGACCCAGTTTGGCCCAGCAAGAGCTTTGGGCTCGTATCAATACTGCCGACCTCGAAAGACGACTTGTCCTCAAGTCGTTTAGGATGAAGTTCCTGTCCAGTAGATATCTCTGAAATACCCCAATTCGGCTCGACCTAGAGATGACAAAAAGTAGGGGAACTGCCTTTATCCTGAGGTATTCCCTGCAATTTGAACTCCTTACCATCAATAATAAAGCTAAGGAACATGTTGTTCCAGTTGGCTTGGACAGTGCCGAGTGTGGCTAACCACTGGACGCCAAGCACCACATCGGCTCCTCCCAACGAAAATGGGTAAAAATCTTGGGTGATTTGAAAGTCCGAGATCTGTAACACAACATCTTTGCAAACTAGCTTGCAACTGATAACTTCCCCATTTCCAATTCGCACACCAAAAGGAGCCACCTCTTGAGTTGAGAGATTTGCCTTTGTAATCAAAGTTCCAGCCACAAAATTATGTGTTGATCCGCTGTCAACCCAGAACTAACACTTGCTGCTTATTAATGGAACCATGAAGTATTAGGGCTGGAACATTCAGCTTCCCCATGATGTCTTGAAGGCTGATCTCAGCAATATCATCTTGATCAGCTAACTGATTCTGCCCTGTGTTGCTATCTGGATTACTTATATCATTAGCAGCCTCAAGCAGGTGGTAACTGCCTGTTTTGCAGCGGTGTCCCGGTCCAAATTTTTCACCACATCGGAAACATTCACCTTTAAGATACCTGACTGTTTCTCCGTATCTGATAGACGAGTAGGTGGGTTTTGCTGGGTGGTTATTCGTGAGGTTGGAGGTGCTGAGTTTATCTGCTTGGATTCGGTTTTGAGTTGGGAACTACCGGATGATTTCTTCTCAGTTTGGTAGTGGCTAATCTTGGATTCGTATTCTAGGGCTAGACTGGCTGCGTTATACACCGTGCGTGGTTTTTGTATACGTACATCAGCTTTAAACTCCTCTTTCAGGCCATTCAGAAACACCCCTAACAAACAATTTTCCGGCCAGTTTGAAACTCTAGCCGACCTCTTGGCAAATTCTTGTCTGTACTCCTGTACAGAACCGGTTTGTTTAATGCTACAGAGGTACTCATCCGGATTTTGGTACTCGGCTGGACCAAAATTCTTTTGAAAAGCAAGAACCAATTCTTCCACACGGTAATCGTTTGATCTGCTGATAGCCATGAGAACAGATCTAAAGCATCCCCTTCCAAATGCATAGAGGCCACGTCCACTTTCTCGTCGTCTGGGATATGATAATAACGAAAATACTTTTCCGCTTTAAGAGTCCACCCACGTGGGTCGCCTCCACTATAAGCAAGAAAGTCAATTTTTTGAAATGGGCGGTAGAGGTGTTGGTTTTTCCATGAACTCTCTCCTTCATCACCGCGTCCCGAACCACCTTTAGAACGGCTGTTATTGGGTGATTGTTTCTTTAAGGCTGCTACTTCCTCCTTCAATGCATCGAAGGAGTCCATTCGGGAAGCCATGGCCGCTAATTGGGCTGCGATGGCTGTAAGAGGGTCTGGGTCGGTCGAACTTCGGGTTGAAGGTGCCATTTCGTTTCCCGGCAATGGAACCAATGATAGAGAACTGAAAGTTGGCTTGATTGAAACTAAGAAACAAAGTACAGATAGTGCCCTGTTCGAGAAGGGTGATCTCCAAATACAAGGTATAAAATCCCAGATTTTTGATAATAAAACAAAAAAACAACTAAAACTAAACAATTATGAAAAATATAAAATACTAAAACATTAGGTAGTTTTCTGCCCCATGTCTCTATCTCCTTGATTCTCTCAAATAACTCCCCACTCCTTGATTTCTTTTTTCCCGCCATTCTGCATCATCATCTTTTTATCTCCACTAAACTTGTACTGGGCTTGGCCTGGCCCAGGTATGTGGTCTGACCCAGTTTGGCCAGCAAGAGCATTAGGATCGTATCACTATCAAACAGTTCATCCGCTCAAGTCGAAAGAATCCTATCGCGGTTGGCTAGAAATTGGGGAATACGTAGGTAAACAGGCCACAAGTTGCGCCGCTACCCCTGTTTGTATTGCAAAACCTACTCTATTGAAAATAAAACATTTGCCCTTAGTAGCTGGAGAATTACTTAGCACAACTTTCTTCACGCGATCGAGGAGCTTGATTGCTTGCGGGGCCAGCGCTCCAAAAGTATCAAAAGCGAGGGCACAAACACATGCTGGTTCTCTAGACAAGCCGCTTCATGTTTATCCACTTTTTTGCTCTTAGCTTTCAAAACTGTCTGCCCAGCCACAAAACCCTGAATCCGGAGTCCGACCAATGGGGATACCCCCGTAAGGTCAACGCAACGCATGCTTGCCTTGCCCCATCCGAACACAAGAACGTCCGCTGGCCTCAAGGTGGACCGCCCGTCAAGTGAGTCTGTCAAGAAATTCACGGGAGCCTCTTTTTTTGCTGAAATCCCTGCGCTTCGTAACACATCCCATAGAACATCTCTAACCGAGTCATGTCTGTATTTAAAGCCTGGCAACTCCTTACAATGTAAGGCGTGTTCTCCAAACTTGTCCAATCGTGTTTTTTTACAGATCGAACACGGTTCGTCAACGGGGAACATGAGAATCATCAGACGGTATTTGAGGACCGCCCGATATTCGATAGCCGACATATGTTGCCCGAGACCGTCAATTGGGAGTGTAGTGAGGAAATCTTGAGCATGGGCCTCTTTGAGGCATTCAAACACCGCTTTCTGGCGCGAAGACATGTTAAACTCCTCTCCATAGTCTACATGGCTTTACAGTTTAAACGCACTCGCCAAGATTTTTTGAGGCTTTTTTGGGGCGGTGTCTTTATCCGTAAAGCCGCCCACATCTACATTAGGGAGAGAGCTGTGAATGTTGTCCAATGCGAGCTTATAATCATCGTCCATCCCAACCACCCGCTGTTCCTTAGTATGTGTTCCTGTAGCTTCCAGGACTGCGCCCTAGAAGCCACATACGCATATGCGGACACATCTTTCGCCGAGCACAAGCCCAAGCCCCTCGAGCTGATTGGCTGCCAATCGCTATTGAAGATCCCCAAAAAATGCCCCCCCCCACAAACAACGATATCCTCAACAGCACCTCGGAGACCTTTGTAAAAAATGGATACTGCCTCCCCAACAAAGGTCGGTTGGAATGTTCGAAGCCCAAAACAACAGTTTGGCCACACCCATACATGAGCGTAGCAATAAGAGCTCACTTTGGGGGTCCCGTAACTTCTGCAAAACGCCCATCAGGCCAACCGCGCGCTGAGCCCCTCTGGACTGCCATTGAGCTAATGTAATCCCCATCACGACTAACAGCCCCCTAGAAGCTTTACCTCTGTCTGTGGTCTTCCGATCTCCTCAGGAAAAATACCAGGCTCGCTTTCATACCATTACATGTTGGCCAAAAGATCTCCGACTTCTTAATATTAAGCTTAAGCCCAAATTGGGGGCCTTCTGCTCGAATGATGCCTAGGGCTTTAGCTACTTCTTCGGCCCTGCCAATAATCTGCCATCATCCAAGTACCACACATGAAAGGGTAAGGAACAATGTTCTTCCACCTGTAGCACCAGCGGATGCAAGATAAGGGCAAAAAGAAGTGGTCCTAAAGGATCCCCTTGTTGGACCCCTGTGTAGGCCCCGATACAAGTATCTCCTACATATAGCCTGGCAGGTTGGGCGTATAAGAACTGAACCCATTGGTAGATAGATGGGCAGCGGATGCTGACTTCGCGCAGAAGGATTGTCCGGTCAACCATGTTTGAAAGCGTTCGAAAAATCCACAGTGAGCATTGCTAGTGATCCGTCATCACGGAACGCATTCAAGAATCTATTCGCACTGTGGAGAATAGCCTCTGCGCCATTGGGGACCCCAACCCCATTGAAAGTCCCCTAAGTAAGCCGACATCTCCTTCCCAATTTTACGCATTGCAACTTTAGAAACCAACCTCCGCTAGATACCTCCGACAGCAATGGGCTGGATTCCGTTATCGGGCTTTAATAAGGGGGTTAAGGGGCAAAGGAAATGAATTCCGCCAAAATTTTCGGGCACAGCCCTCGCAGCCAGATGTTAACCACCTCAGTGATGGCCACAAGAAGGGCAGATGGCGGAGAGGACCCATGTCCGCACAATGCGTCCAAAATATGTTGTGCTCTCAAGCCATCCCTTCTGCAAGAAGTTCCTTTGGGGAAGGAGCGGATATTCTCCAACACACATTCAGCGTTAACCTGAAGAGCATCTTTATTGGGCAAGACCTGAGGCAAGTGGGGGGGGGGGGATCCCTAACCGGATGTGTATAAACCAAGGTTTTTAAGGTGGACTCCCCAAATGGTGCAACTCCAGAAGAGCACAAAACCTTAACCGCGGCCGTGAAGTGACCATCAACAACATTCCTGCATTGTTTTGTTTCTATTTAGTTCAATTTATTAAGTTTTCATTGAAGTATTTTGTTTATATATGGTTTTATTAATTTTTCATCGAGTATAACTCATGTTTGGAAACACGATCAGGATTTAGAATGCCTTGGTTCTTATGAATTGCGGTATTGCTTTAATGTGTTAGTGTCACTTTTAGGGCTGCAAACGAACTGAATTTTCAGCGAACAGTTTATGAACTGTTCGGCGGAAGTTCATTTGTGGTCGTTCGTTTAATAAATGAACGAACACGAACAAAAAATTCTGTTCGTTTAGTTAAACAAACGAACATGAACAGAGCCTGCGTTCGTTCGTTTATGTTCGTGAACGTTCGATAACGTGTTCGTTTATGTTCGTTTGTGTTACATAGTTTAACGGAGTTTTTAATTTTTATAATTTTATTTTATATTCTTTAAATTTTATTTATTTTACTAAAATAAATAAATAATTTATGTGAAGTAAGTATATAAGACTTCAGGTTTAAATAAATAAAGACTTCAAGTTTAAGATGAGATCTTAGTTTTTTAATACACTACTTTATTATGTTTTACCGATAGTATGTTATGTACTAAATATGTTTGTATAGTTAGGTTATAGGTTGGGTGTCCTACTTAATTTCTTCATATATGTGAATTTGATCTTATTCGAAAATTAATATATGTCCGTTGTGTTGTTTTCGTTCATGAACAATTCTTTGTGTTTATGAACAAGTGTTTGTGTTCATTAACGTTCGTTTATGTTCTTGTGCGTTCATGAACATAATTAACAAACGAACACAAACGAACACGAACACGCGCGTTTTCTTAACAAACGAACACGAACAAAAAAATCTCGTTCGATAAGTGTTCATGAACTGTTCGTGAACACATAATTTCCTTAGCAAACGAACACAAACAATGCCTTGTTCGTGTACGTTCGGTTCGTTTGCAGCCCTAGTCACTTTTATCGATGTTTCATCTCATAATTTTATGTTATGCCATCTAATTAAATTGTTAAAACAAGGGTAAATTAATTAGTATAATTTTAGGCGTTTGTGACTAAAAAACTGGCTACAAAGAAAGAAAAATGGTCAAACCTTAAATTTTATAGTGCACCATACATGTTAAGACCAATGTTTTGAAGAACAGATCGGACCGGCCGGTCCGACCGGTTTACCGGGATTCGCAAGGTTTACTGGTCCAGTCAAAGCAGATCGTCAACATCACAAAAAGTCGGCCGGTTCATTGAATGTCATGGTTCGCTGTTTCGGTGAACCGGCCGGTCAGGCCGGTAAGTTTGTTTTTTGCTTGTCTTCTTTCCCCTTAACATCGATTAACCCAGAACTATCAAAACCCTATCACTTTCGTGACGACAACGTTCAACATTCTTCGTGTTCCATATCTAACTGTTGTGTTTCAAGAGAGGGTGATTCATCAGGAGGCTTGATTTTCAACGATTAGAGTATGTTTAATGGTTGATTGTTAGGTGATTCGAGACTTGTTAATAATGTTTGGTGAATATTTAGGGTTTGATGAAGAAGACGAAGAAATGTAAGGAGAATATCATGGGTTAGATGTGGTGTCTAGAGGAAAAGAAGATGAAGAATAGCCTTTTCAAGTTCAAGATGTGAACGATGGTTTTTTAGAGGAACATATATGCTTTTACAAATGAAATTGTAAAAACAAGTATTAGGTTATTTTGATGAGTTGTACTTTGGGAAATGGAAGTTGTACGTGTGTTGTAAGTTGGAGGAAATATAGATGAATAAAGGGGAGACTTGTTTGAAATTTTTTTTACCGGTGAACCAGTAAGTCGCCCGGTTGGATGTCTGATCCGGTCCTGAAAACATTGGTTAGGACCACCAGGAAACATATGTTTAACAAATCTTGACAGTATACAGAAACTAATATGATGAGAATTTAACATGATTGTTTCATTGATGTTTAATATCAGTTTAGGTTCATCTGATTTCTCTTCGCCTCTCTCCATCGTCAACGAATTCCGGTTCTGCACTCCATTTCCGATTTCTCTCTACCTCTCTCCCTCTTCAACGAATTGGGTTAATGTTGATGCTTTAGTAATTTGGTAAATATTGATCGTATATGTTTGGCATATAATGTAAGAATATATTTATATATTCTAATTAAATGGCCCTTATAATCATTTATCTAATAAATGATCAATGACCTAAATACCCCTATTGGTTTAACTGGTCTTTATGTGATGGACGTAATTACCCTTAATGAACCATTAAATAAGGTTTCCCCTTAGGTGTATATATAGAGATTATTAGGAGAGGTTAAAGACTAATGAAACACCAATAATCTTAACCTAACTCTTCCTCATCTCCTCTCTAAAACTGAGATCTCTGATCTCCTTAAGCCATCATAACTGTAAACCCTAAACGGGAACCCGATCATCCTGTAGATCATGAAGCATTCCCTATCAGTGGTTACTGGCTAATAAGGTACATATTCGATTTACTTATTCCTGTTTATGTATTATTATCAAAGAATTGATCAACATGTGGTATCAGAGCATGTGTTGATTATATCAATTCTAAATTCGATTTGCAAAATAAAATCAAATCAAATCGAAACTTTCTGTGTTGTTTTTTTATAAAGTCAACGTTTACAAATCAAATTTGTGGTTTGATTAATTTATTGCAAAATCACGAAATCGATTTGTATAAATAATGGTTATTGGATAGTTTTGATTTAATAAATATCTAAACTCACGGAAAAGAATTTAAATTCTCAGAATTTTAGTATCAATACTAAAGCCACACTATGACAGTTATGAGTTTTTATTACCAAAACAAAGTCACTATTAATTTAAATTCTCATATTTTAGTTGTTATTATCTGAACAAAAACATTATAAAATAGAACAAGGTGATACATACATTTTCACAACTTTGTTATCATGAAAATGAAAATTTAACAAAGGATAATGAGACCTATGCATTTCATCCATTGAGACCAATTTTTTTCATGAGCAATCATGAATAGGTTAATGAAGGATGATTTGTTATCAAATCTCATTCTTAGTAACTTTAAAGCATGTGTTAAATGCCCTAAACTTTAAAATGGCAGAAGGAATAAATGGGTTTCCATCACATGGTATAATTAACTGACATTAGTGGAGCTTAGAAAAATATCGACTTGTATCTAACCTGTTTCATACGGACCTAAGTCTTAAAGAAATCAATTCATATATACTTAAATAGTTTCCTTCTAAATATGTCCTTAAAATTTCTTACGAATTCTGGACAACAAGGAAATCAAGTCTAAAATATATGAAATATTCCCATTCACATGCATCGCTAAAACTTATCCTATGGAGTTCCCAGAGACCTAAAAGATCAGTGGGAATATTAAGTGTCCTAATTATAACTTGCAAAAGTTGCAAGAGGTGGGGGAAGTGACAATTTTTATCTTATCTCAAATTACACCTCTTGTATATGACACTGCTCCATCACAACTTGTCTCCTTAGAATATAATGATACTCCTACTCAAGTTTCATTGATGCCTAACTATGGAAGAACTTAGATATCTTACCAAAACTAAAGTAATCCTCAATAAGAGAAACTAACATAAACATCATTGTCTTGTTTCTCTATTAGTCTTCCAATCTTAGACCATATGCATACTAAGTTCCTAAAGATTTCTAAGTTTAGTGGGAGCAGTAAAAGTCCTTATCATGACTTGCCAGAAGTACAAGAGGCGGGGGAGAGACTCATTATATTCTACTCCGAATTTAACTCCGATTACACCTCTTGTACACCATACTGCACCAACTCTTACACACATAGAAACTAATATTGCTCCTTAGTTACCTAAGAATAAAAGCACCTAACCAAGAGCTAATTCATAAAATTGCATATGTATCCTAATAAACCCAATAGTTAACTCAGTAGGTCATCTAGTCTAAAAGGCCTACTAACTTTGATGATTAAGTACCTCACCTAACTAAAGCTGAAATGGATGTTTGGAAAGTTTACTGATCCTACCTCTACTAATTATATCATCAGCACCAATTAAATCTTTTAAATGGGATAAAGCTATTATTAGCAAGCTTGATTCCATAAATTAGAATAACATTTGGATTTGGTTGAATTACCTAAGGGTGTTCATAACTAAACTGAATCTGAATGGAAACGTTATCACACTAAAAGTACGATTGATTGCTGAGGATTATACTTAAGAGGGAATAAATTATCAAAGAACCTTCTTACTTGTCTTGCAAAAAGGTATATTTGAGGATCATTACCGTTCTAGTAGCTTATAATAATTTAAGAGCTACATTAGATGAACATTAGACAACTTTCCCTAACATTGACCTACATGTTCATAAAATAACCTGAAAGTTCTAAACTGAAGGTCAAGAACACTTAGTTTGTAAGTCAATGAAATCCATGTATGGGTTGATGCAAGCATTTAAACATGATGAAATTATAATGCAATTCTTTTCATCAAGTACCAAGTGGATTAATACACCTACCCCAAGATGAGTGGGAGCAACTAATGTAAACTTGTCCTTATATCGATGACATTCTTTTGACAAGATATGTGACGTTTGTCAAATCAATGTTCGTGCATACTTTGATATAATGAATCTCGGAGATACCTCTTATGTTATAGGAATCAAAATTCACCAAGATAGACTCAACGAGACATTAGTTTCGTCTTTAAGCGGGTCCTTACACATGTAACATACAACATTGCTCTCCTTTAGAGGCTAATAGTATAATTGAGATTACTACCTTATGCTTCATTAATTAGAAGCCTTATGTAAGTTTAAGTCTATACTCGTTTGGATATTGCTCATGTTGCTGAAACTAGACTCGTCTAGATTATTGTGAAGCATCTAATAAAATATTACAATATCTCTAAGAAACGAGAGACTATAACTTAAAGAAGAAGTGAGAACTCAGAATAGTTGAATACTCTTATTCCAACTTTGTTGTATGTCAACTTTGGGATATATCCTTATTTCAGCAGACAAAACTTATCTCATGGAGGAGTCATAATGAGCTGTTAACAACAACCTAAATAATGACATAATATGTTGCTTATCACAACGCAGCTGTCACTAAATGTTGTTGGAATTTTATCAGTAGACTCATAATTAATAACTCCATCTATATTCTATATTGAAGACTTACTGTGATAAAGTCAGCTACCCTGTTTTCTCGAACAGTAACAGTTCGAGCGGAGCTGCATTAGAAATTCGATACAAAATTGACTATTCACTTATTTTATGATATGCTTATGGATCCAATAACTAATTTTTTTTATCGAATTCATTCATGATATGCTTATGGATCCAATAACTAAAGGTCTATCACCCATAAGTCTCTCTAAGGGTCTATAATAGAGACGGGGTTTACTAATGACCATGTACAACTGCATATTGCACTATGAATGACTAATTATTAATTTTTCCTCATTCGTTTAATATTTGTTTGTCTCTAAATACGTTCATGCATGCCTAAGGACGTATAGACACTAATTATACAAATTATCCTTAAGGGCTTACTTGTCATGATCCTAATGTTAAGTTTTAAATTTGGGGTGTAGTATGATTAATGGGGGTCCTAAGTTGAATAACTAACTCAACGACTGTATTTCTCTGCTACATTTTTGGTTTAAAACTAAAATGAGTGTTAACTCCTGATCAGGCTTATCTAATACTCATAATAAATGATTACTCGGCCAAGTGGGAGAATGTAAGAATATATTTATATATTCTAATTAAATGGCCCTTATAATCATTTATCTAATAAATGATCAATGACCTAAATACCCCTATTGGTTTAACTGGTCTTTATGTGATGGACGAATTACCCTTAATGAACCATTAAATAGGGTTTTCCCCTTGGGTGTATATATAGATATTATAAGGAGAGGTTAAAGACTAATGAAACACCAATAATCTTAACCCTAATTCTTCCTCCTCTCCTCTCTAAAACTGAGATCTCTGATCTACTTAAACCATCATAACTGTACACCCTAAACGGGAACCCGATCATCCTATAGATCATGAAGCATTCCCTATCAGTGGTTACTGGCTAATAAGGTACATATTCGATTTACTTATTCCTGTTTATGTATTATTATCAAAGAATTGATCAACATATAAATGTCGGTAAATTTAGTTTTATTATGTTGGTAGTTTGCGAATTGGGTTAATGTTGATGCTTAGGTAGTTTGGTAAATGTTGATTGTATAAATTTGTCATACGGTAGCTATGCAGTAGAAAGCAAACAGTAAAAACATTGGAAATGTAAAAAGGTGCTTTGACTTATTATTATGGGCATAAAACAAAACATCACACAGCTCCAAGCCATGCCTAGGAAATAGTAAAAGCTGAAAGTGCACTAAAAGGGCAAAGTCTCACTGCTGGTAGCATAAAGAGAGTCAACCATGACCAGGTATAGTAAGGATGCTACCATAAGGGAGCTCCTGGGCAGATTTCCATCGCCTATATTGAAGACTTACTGTGATAAAGAGACTCAACCATGACCAGGAGGGTACCCGTGGCAGTACCCACTTCCGTTAAACCAAGTACCAGCAACGTCTCTCCCCCGAGGTCAGGGGTCAGGTATTCCCCAACCCCTCGCTCAGACCTCTACGGCTGAAGTCCGAATTGAGGCTACCCCTTCGGAGCCGTACCGTCCCAAGTCGTTAGAATGTTTTGCCGAGCACATAGCACACTTTGACTTCCCCAACAAAATCAATATGCCAGCTAACGTGAAAACATACGATGGGACCGAGAATCCCAACGACCACCTGAACGTTTTTTTCTGGAGCAGCCACTGTTGAAAAATTGAACAATGTCGAGTGTTGCCACATGTTTATGCAGACATTGGTAGGACCGGCCCGCTTATGGTTTTGTGGTCTCCCTACCCGGAGCATCTCCTCATTTGATGATCTGAGGAGAAGCTTCACCTCAAACTTTAATCCCCTGAGGAAATGCACTAAAGATGCTGCCATACTGTATCAGATCCAACAGGGGGAACATGAGGATCTCCGCATCTTCATCGAGAGATATAAGAGGGAGGGCCTACAATATAGTGGTGCCACTGAAAAGATTCGAGTGTCGGGATTCATGGGGGCCATCCGCCCCAAAAAGTTGTTGAGAAGATTTCATGAGGATGTTCCTCAAACCATGGAAGAAGCCTTTGAGAGAGCAGAAGCCTTCCTTTGGGAGAAGAAGCTCTCACTCGACAGGATACCAGGAAACGGGATCGGGGAAGCTGGAGAGACGGCTCAACAAGCTCCCGAAGACCCAATTTCCAACCCTACAACGAGAAACGATCTGGAAGACCATTCGAGTCAAGAAGGAATAGGAAAGAGGACGGTCCCCCAGACCAGGAAGATACCAAGAAAGAGAAAGGCACGTATTCACAGTTCTAACCAAGACCCCTCAGGAAATACTTTCCACCGAGGAGGTTAAGTACACCTTTCGACCTCCCAGACCCTTGTCCAAGCCTGCCAACAAGAGGGATGCCAGCAAGCACTGTGCCTTCCACAACGACACCGGACACCACACAAACGACTGCTATCAGCTGAAAAAGAGAATAGAAGAAGTGGTTAAGTCCGGAGAGCTAGCTCACCTGATCAAGGACATCAAGGGAAGTAAGGATGAGGGGAGGAAAGACAAAGAGGTCAACATGATCAGATACGAGGGGACCCAGCAGATCAAGAGGGCTCGTACCGAGCCCTGGAACAAACAATACATCTGCCTCCCTCCTGCTCCAGACGAATTGATCATTACCCCTATAATAGTGGAAGCTGAACTGGATGTCTTCCCGGTAGACAGAGTGTACATGGACGGTGGTGCCTCATCAGAAGTAATGTACGAGCGGTGTTTCAAATCACTGAGCCCAGAAATCAGGTCCAAGCTCAAACCGTCAGATGCCTCCCTCGTGGTTTTCTCGAGGGAATGTGTACATCCCTTAGGGAAGCTCACCCTAAACGTCTGTTTCAAAGATGGGGACCTATCCAGGACGGAGGAGCTGACCTTCTCTGTGATCAGATACCCGTCAAGCTACAATGTCCTAATTGGAAGGATGGTTATTGCCACCTTTGATGCTGTAGTATCAACGACGCATGGCCTCATGAAGCTCCCAACGCCCAATGGAATTGCAACCCTGAAAACCGTCAGCTGAAGCCCTTCTAATAGCCTCTGTGGAGGAAGCTAAAGATCCCCGGGAGATGAAGGCACCAGCCAGTAATCCCATCAGGGAAATCAACATAAACCCTGCCTATCCAGAGCAGACCATCAAACTAAACAACCTGCTCCCTTATAAGGTTATGTCTGAACTAATCAACCTTTTGCAGGAAAGTCGAGACGTATTTACCTTGTGTCCTGGAGACATCACTGGGGGCTGATAAAACGACCACGTTTAACCCCTCGTCAAAAAATAAAGCAAAGTAGAAGTATTAAGGTTTTCTTGACTTCTTGGAGCTGAACAGCTAACATAAGGCAGCATCGCTGCCATACGGTAGCTATGCAGCAGAAAGCAAACAGTAAAAACATTGGAAATGTAAAAAGGTGCTTTGGCTTATTACTATGGGCATAAAACAAAACATCACACAGGTCCAAGCCATGCCTAGGAAATAGTAAAAGCTGAAAGTGCACTAAAAGGGCAAAGTCTCACTGCTGGCAGCATAAAGAGAGTCAACCATGACCAGGTATAGTAAGGATGCTACCATAAGGGAGCTCCTGGGCAGATTTCCATCGCCTATATAAGGAGATCCTTAGGGTAGTCATTCCACACACACTTCTCACTACTCCTTTTACTCTCATACTCTCTACTTTATTACTCCAAACGAATATATACTTATTCTCACGCCGGAGTCCAAACGCAGGAGACCCCCTCCTGCGTTAAGGCTAACGGTGTTTGTTACCTTGTGCAGGTTCATTCCAGGAGCTAGAGGACCCCCCAAATCATAACCTTAACCTAACATACCTCTAACTTATAAACCTAAACATCTCTTAACCTAATCCCGGTCATTTTCCTTGTTGTAGCAACAGGGTCCATAGGGTTTACTTATGCATGTAGAATCACTAGGTGTCACTTATACGATTTTGAACATGTAAACGTCTTGGACAAACGGGTTATATGGTGTAATGGGATTACACATATACTCACTTAGTGATACGTGTACTAGGGAGTCGGTAGCACACCCTACTTTGGAGTTTGGATTTATTTTCTTGCATACTAATGTGAGTTTGACTACTTTTCTTCAAAAGTATGCATCTTAGGGTGAGACAACTTTAGCAAACGTTTTCCTGTCCGGTTTGGGACTATTGTTATATCTCGGGTTGAGATGTTTTCACTCCGGTGGTGGGTCAGGTTTTCGTTACGAATCCTCGGGGTGGATTTCGCTTTGATCAGTTTAAAACTTATTGGTCCTTTGTGAACTAAACACTCTATCACTTGAAAGTCCTTACATATTATTGGGTTAATCGCTAGGAGCGAACGGGGTATTAGTTGATAGCGCTATCAGGTTGTGAAGCAACCCCATGTTTGCGATGCTGGGAGCATGGGCATGAACTTCTAACCACATTTGTTGGCTAGTGTTGATAGACACTAGTTTCTGAGGCAATTTATTATATTACTGAAGGTGTCCCAATAATCCTGTTTAGTTGCAATGAGTGGGTTAGCTACCCCTGACATGATTTAGCTGATAACACTTGAACATTTGGGTCTGGGAGACCACCGCTTTTACTTGGTTACGTGGTTGGGAAACCAGTGCATTTACTTACTCATTTTCTTTACTTTGTGAACTCACCGACTTTATGTTGATACATGCTAGCATGCTTTTGCAGGTAACTAGGTATGGAGCACTAATAGGGCATGCATCATGTTATGTCATGGATTATGAACACATAAACTACTTTTAAATATTTAACTATTTACTTATGGTTTTGGGCGCAGTGTTTTGCGTAGACTTTTATTTAACTATTTCGTTATTTCGCTTCCGCTATACTTAATTGGTTTGGTTAAAACTTTTAAACCTGGTTTTACAATAACGAACTAAATGGTTTGGGCATTTAGAGTCGTTCATGTGACTTATGGCTTTGGGATCCTGGTTTGTCATGTGCCTCGCGGTATAAACCCCGCAGTGGAAATTTGAGGGTGTGACAGATCAAAATCTTCAACATTCAACCCTAGACATGGTTTGGCCCAGACCTTCGATTGGGACAATATTCAGGAAATCTTGGGCATGGGGGCTTTGCAAGCATTCAATAACTGCCTTTTGGCGGGGGGACAGATCAAAAGCTTCACCCAGGCTCTGTGCGATTTTGCCAAAAACGGCATTCGCCAAAGTTTTCAGAGGCTTTGGGGGGGTGTCCTTGTTTGAAAAACCGCCAATATCAAAACCTGGGAGATAGTCATTTATCCTTTCGAGGGCCTGCACGTAGTCCAAGTCCATGTCGACAACCCCACTATTCCTTAAGATGTGGTCTTGGAGATTCCAAGACTAAGCTCGCGATGCCACAAAAGCATACGCATCGGCAAGGACGCCAGTCGCCATTGTAGGTCACCAAAGAACGGACCCCCACATACCACTATGTCTTTGATGGCTTCCGCAGACCCTTGTCAAGTTATGATACCGCTTCATCCATCATGGCGGGTTGGCAAGTCCGCAACCCAAAAAGCAACTTAGCGACCCCCTACAAGATCTGAGCAAAAGGAGTTCACTCTGGGAATCCCTAAGGTAGGGCAAAAGTTTCATAAGATCAACCGCACGCGAGGCTCTCCGCCTTGCCAATTCCCGTATAAAGTAAGAGTCCTGACTAACAGCCCCTCCAATGAGCTTCACCCCCTTTTCTGGCCTGCCAATCCCACTGGGGAAAAGCCCGTCCCTAAGTTTCACCCCATTACAAGACGGCCAAAAAACCTCAGTTTTCTTAATATTCAGTTTAAGCCCTAGGGATGGCTCCTCTTTCTGGATGATGTCTAAGGCATTCGCAACATCGGTGGCATCACCAATAATCGTCCCATCATCAAGGTACCACGCATGAAACGGGAGGTTACATTTTTCTTGCACCCGGAGAACCATAGGGTTCATTACCGACATACAACCTAGTTGGCTGGGCATATAAGAACTGGACCCACAAATAGATAAGCGGCAATGCTCAAGAACTTCTAGAAGAAGGGCAGTGCGGTCGTTCATGTTGAACGCGTTTGAAAAATCCACAGTGATCATAGCTAAAGAACCGTCTTCATGGAAGGAGTTAAGGAACCTGTTCGCACTGTGGAGCACCGGCTCTTCCCCATTAGGAGTCCCCACCCCAAATTGGAAGTCCCCCAGATACTTAGCCATTTCCTTACCAACTTTCCTCAAAGCCACTTTAGATACTAGTCTGCGCCAAATGGCCCCTATTGCAATGGGTCGGATCCCATTATCAGGTTTAAGAAGAGGGGTAAGGGGGCCGAAGCAATAAATTTAGCAAGTACCCTGGGACACAACCCCCTAGCCATAAGTTGACGACTTCAGTAATAGCTGAGAGGAAACCCGTGGAAGCCACAGACCCCTCTCCGCTAAGGGTGTCCAACAGATGTTGGGCCCCCAAACCGCACCTCACACAGGAAGTCCCTTTAGGGAAAGATCGGAGGCATCGAAGCACACAGTCTTCATCCACAACAACGCGGGCATGATGTTGGAGCTAGAGGGCAAGGACGGAGGAGGCAACACCGGATGTTTATCAATGAGGGCTTTCATGGTAGAATCCCCAAAAGGAGCAACCCCACTAGAATACAACACCTTGACAGTAACTGTGAAATGACCGTCCCTTACTTTCCGGAGGCAATGTTTGACATTGGGGCTCTTTTCAGTGGCCTCAATCCCCTCTGCTTCTTGCTTGATAAAAGAAATACCACCCACGCAATCAAAGAGAGAAGGAACCAAATCTACAAACCCAGAACCGTCTTTCTACAAAGAAAGCGATTGCAGGATGCTGCTACACTGCAATGATTTCCTATTCCCAGACCTTCGCTCCTACTTAGTGGACTGTTTGACCACCCGCAGGGTGCACCGCGACAATAAAAGCAGTTTGACCTAACATTCAACGGAACCTGGTGAAACCACCACTTTGCGTAAGGCACCTGTCAAGGCCTGTACAAACGCCAAACGATAGCTTGGGGGATGCTCCTGACAGTTTGAATGGGCAGTGAGAAAACCTTTTATAAGAGGGATATATACCCAACCACACATCCTGAAGGACTAGGTTCCATGTCCACAGTCACGTGTCGAGGTTTCTGGATCCCAACAATGAAATCTTCCACATCTCCCATCACCACAGAGAAAGAGAGGACGTCATTAGCACTGTGATTGCACCTTTTGCTGAGAGCGTGCATCACCATGCACCTCCCACATAGCCATTTAGCCCCATCCCTAAGGGCGCCCCCAACATCCATAAAAAGGTCACGTCTTGGGAGATTGCATTTTGCAAAGACGCCCTCCTTTTTTCTGTCTTGAAATGGAAACTCTGCATGTGCTCTAGAAGGCGTAGAAACCCTGAAGACCTTGGCTTACCATCCTTACACTCATGGAGATGCTTAAAGGGGCATGTTCTCAAACCACTACTCGAGCCAGGGCCAAAACCTCCTGTTTAACATTTCGATCCCTTTTGTTCGGAGCCATATTTATGTAAACCTCCACCATTGTATTCCATATTTATGTTCTACATAAAATATAGTTGTTGTAAAGATATGGATACGATGATAAGTAAATCAAGAAACAATCCTTAACCTACTTACTTGAATGGGTAGCTTAATTTTACATGTTATCTCTCCAATGGTTCAAACCGATTAAATAGCTAAAAACAACTAATAAGAAAATGGGTCCAATGTCACATGCTTTAATATAAATTTCCTATATTTTATTAAAAAATAGACACTAAAAGGATCAACCCTAGACCCATTTCAACATGTAGCCAAAAGCACCCATTGTACACACACTTTAGGCAAATTTTGACATGTTACAAAAAGCCGCCAAAAACGTCATTATTTAAACAGTGTAAATATAATACTTAACAATTAAAAATCTTAATAAATAACATCAAAATCATAATCAATCATTCAAACCAATGATATTAAAATAATCCGCGTCTGAAATTGACTTACCCATTATATACAAATTATTAATAACATCTTAAAATTAACACACTTATTGAAATCAAGATGATGATTATCGTTTAGTGACAATTGATTAAAGGAAAGTCGTAATATCAAAATGAAAGTCGGTCAACAATGTTAAAATGAAATTCGTAATATTAGTAACATCAATAAATAAGATTAAAAATCTTAATAAATAACATCAAAATCATAATCAGTCATTCAAATAAATGACATTAAAATCACCCGCGTCTCAAATTGCCTTACCCATTATATACAATTTATTTTGACATCTTTAATAATCATTATTAGTTGTGATTGAAGTAATATAATTCTTTAACAGAAAGTAGCATTTTGAAAATTTATATTATCATTTAACTTCGTTGTTAAAATTGGTATGACGATTAAATGATTTTATTATTTGTTAAGGTTTATATAGTATTGCTGTGTCTCGAACAATTTCGTAAAATCGGAAATACTGTGCCTCGATTGACGTGATCGAGTAGGAATATTTATTTATATATTTGATTTATAATGGAAGGATTGGTAATTGACGTGAATCGGTCAACAACACTTAAAATTAGCACAATCAAACTCAAATACATAAAGTCAAAGAATTGACCTCCATCAAATTAACAAAAACGTCAAATTTTTTTACTCGGATTGGGTCAACAATATTAAAATTAAGGTTGTAATATTAGTAATAGCATTGAAAGTTATATTGAATACATTATATATTTTTAGGAAACTGTTAAATAGATTTAAATTATATTTATTATTAAAAAAATAATAAAAGTGTTGGAAAATAAATGTACACTCCTATCTTCGGATCATATTTAAATTATAAACTGTTAAATAGATTTAACATTGTTAAATAGATTTAAATAAATGTTTAAAGGAAAGTCGTATATGTTTAAAATAATATCGTTTCATGACAATTGATTAAAGGAAAGTCTTTGAATTATAAAAAGTGGAAGGATTGGTAATTAACGTGAATTGGACAACAACGCTTAAAATTAGCACAATCAAACTCAAAGACATATAGTCAAAGAATTGACCTCCATCAATTTAACAAAAACGTAAAAAGTTTTTACTCAGATTCGGTCAACAATATTAAAATTAAGGTCGTAATATTAGTAATAGCATTGTAAATTATTTTGAATACATTATATATATATATATATATATATATATATTTTAGGAAACTGTTAATCATATTTAAATTATATTTATTATTAAAAGAATAATAAAAGTGTAGGAAAATAAATATACATTATTATCTTCGGATTATATTTAAATTATAAACTGTTAAATAGATTTAACATTGTTAAATAGATTTAAATAAATGTTTGAATGAAAGTCAAATATGTTTGAAAAATATAGTTTGATGACAATTGATTAAAGGAAAGTTATAATATCAAAATTACAGTCGGTTAACAATATTAAAATGAATTTCGTAATATTAGTAATATCAATAAATAAGATTAAAATCTTAATAAATAACAACCAAATCATAATCAATCATTCAAATCAATTACATTAAAATCATCATAAATAACATAAAAACTTTTCATAAATAACATCAAAATCTTAATTTAAATTTCAAAATCAATGACATCTTGTGGTTCAACCTTAGTAACAAACATTTTGTGCTAGATTAAACACCATTTGAAGACACAATATTCGCCATTGGAAGTATCTTCTGATTGAAGCAAATCAGGCCATCCAATCACAGTAAACCGTTACAAAAGCATTATGTATAGAAAATTTAGAATGTGTAACTAATTGTAAAATAAGAATATTGTAAACATAAATGTTGAATATGGAAATAACAAACCTAGCGACTTGAGAAACAATTTCCGCAAGTAATATTAGTATTAGTATTAGTTAGTATTAGTAATTAGTAATATATTCGTAAAAATAGTAATCGAAAATTTTAATTCGGTCAATAAGACATAAATGGGATTAAAATTAAAAATTGTAATATTTGTTTTAGTATTAGTAATATATTCGTAATTTAATTCGGTCAATTCGGTCAATAATAAATAAATGAGCTTAAAAATCGTAATATATAACATTAAATTCGGTCAATTATTATTAATGTAATTAAAACTCATCATAAATAACATTATAAATAAGTAAATCCCATTAATTGCAGGCAAGACCAATAATAATTTATAAAGATAGATTAAACAAATTTTCGTAGTAATATTAATATAAATAAATGAGATTAAAAAATAGTAATAAATGTGACACCCGGCATGTTTGGGTCAACATTTTATAAACACATAAGTCTACCTTAGCGAAAAACATTTATTAAACACACTTGACGGGGTCAGTAGAGTCAGAACACAGTCCGTATTGTCCAGGGTTCAATGATTCGGGAGATCATTGGGTTAGTCACACACACACACACACAAACACGATACGAGTCCCGTTGTTGGTGAATTACATAAACTAATTAAGTGTATGTGTAGACTAATTGTCGTATGGTGGATTATATGCTTAGATGTGTTTAAATGATGTGTAGAAAATCATCCGTGCTTAAATATGTTAAACATAGACTAAGGTTGCATGCTCGTATGTTAGGGTACGTTAAAATGCGTTAAACACGATAAATTGGAAAACTAGAAAACGTGAGTCCTGGTTCGACCAATCGAATGGGCGAACCTGGGATATGGAATTTAAAGAATTTCATTCGACCAAGTCAGGGAACGTTCGACCCTGTGAAAGGGTCGAAGGAGGGTATATTCGCCCAGGTGAAAGGGGCGAATGTGGACATAGTATAAATACCACACTTTGTTATTTTTCACCATTTCACAAACCCTAAACGTCTCTAAACACTCTCTAGCAACTTTAAACATTGGGGAAGGAGTTTTTTTCCTTGTTTTCTATAATCTAACCTACAAACATCTTCTACACAAAGATCTAAGGTGTGTTCTTCATTCTAAATCATTTTTAAAGCATTTCAATTCGTTTTCATTAAACCCAAGAGTCCAGATCTGATTCAAACCTGTTTTCATGGATAAAAACCTTTCTAATATCTTTCTAAACAAAACCTATTCATAAACAATGAGTTTTCATAAAAATTAACACGTGTTAATGGTGTTTTATGTGATGTTATGTATTGTTTGATGATTGATTGCTGTATAGATGTTATAACAATGATCTAGGACTGTTATTGATGATGTTTTATGATTGAGATAGGTTACAATTGATTATTGATGATGTTTTGTCCATTTTGGGATTTTGGGTTAGATCTAGGGCTTGTTCATGATGATAGTGATAAGGATATGATTGGGGGGTTTATTGTTCATGATAATCTAAGTATATTAAGTTGATTATTAATTGATTTCATAAAGTTTCCTAATTGGGTAAAGATTGCATGCGTTTGATGTGACATCTCCATAATTTGCTATTTCGGGTAACTTGTAAAACGGACGGATTTCGGGATAAAATTGTTAGGGTTTTGTAGGAATATGTTAATGATAGTTGACTGCTGTGATTGGTGATGTTTCGTGATGTTTTCGGATCGTTTAGATGCGTTTTGGTGCGTTTTATAAAATGCTGATGAAAACGGGCGAACGTGGAATAAAATTGGTTCGAATGGGCGAACGTGGAATAAAACATGGGAAAAACGGGCGAACGTGGGAAAAACGGGCGAACATGGCTCAAACGGGCGAACGTGGAACAAAACGTGGGAAAAACGGGCGAACGTGGCTCAAACGGGCGAACGTGGAAATGGGAAAAAACCACATTCGACCATCTGATGTCCGGAATGAGATTTTTGATGCAAACTAAGTGTTTTATTCTTGAAACTTATGTGTTAAACTTATGTGCATGACTAATTGATGTAATGGGTCACCAACGGGATGTCGGGTTGGTCTGGGATGTCCGGTTAACGTTTAAACACACTTTTTAACACACGTAGTCAAGATCTGGACAATCGGGGACTAGTTAGCCTTCGGGTTAATAGTCATCACACTTATGTAAACTCATTGATAGGTTGTCATTAGTTGGGATTATCATACACGTGTTGGAATTCTAGTTATCAGAAGACGCACTCTAAGGTGAGTTTCACGGCCCCTCTTTTATACTCTTTTCTCTCGGGGGAGAAGCATGCCACATGTTTTAACAATGCAACGTTTATGATTTGAAAACGCAACTCTTATGAAACTTACCACTTTTGGAAACATAACACTTTTAGAAACATGACGCCTTTTGGGAATGTAACATTGGCACGTACACGCTTGGCACTTGGCATATTTAACATTGGCACTTGACACTTTTAAACATTGGCATTTGGCATATTTAAACATTGGCACTTGACATTTTTAAACATTGACACTTGGCATTTGGCACTTGGCGCTTGGCACTTATTTACTATACGACGAAACCTAAGTCCCTATTGAAACCATGAATGTGCGGGGCACAACGGGGGAAATGTGGATAGATCTATCGGGCGTGACGAACCCCACCTGACGGCTGGGAGCCAGGCGGGTGCATATTGTCTCTACTTGACACTTGACACTTGGCACATGGGCAGCAACTCGAGCAACGTTTGTCAGTAATGGTTTTAGCAACACAGTCGTAGTAGTAAGGGAACGTTTGTTATTTACTTGGAACTTTTGCACACTTGGCACTTTATGAGGAATCGCTTTACACATGAAAACCTTTACGAACTTAAAACCTGTGAACTCACCAGCATTATATGTTGACGTCTTTTTGGCATGTTTTCTCAGGTCGCTAAGGTAGCAGCATTGAGTATAGGCGCACGGAGTCTCACGGCGTCTAGGGATCATATGCATGTTTTGTTAAACATTTCAGACTTTGAGTTTTACTTTTAAGTTGTAATAATACATTTTGCTTCCGCTGTGTTAGAATGGTTTTGAAACTGTTCTTTTAGGCAGTCCCAAAGCTCTTTGGCACTATCACAATGTAATAGGCCAGAGTAGATTTCATTTGGGAGTGCCATTGCCAACATAGAGAAAGCTTTTGCATCAAGCTCAAGTTTTAGGAAATCATCATCAGTATAGTCTTTTGGTTCTTTTGGAATCTCTTCCTTAGTTTCAAGATTTATATTTACTGGTTTATGAGGACCATATATCACAGATCTCCAACAACCTGTGTTGGTCTGTGATAAGGTATGTGCCATTCTCTTTTGCCATATGTTACATTCATTTCTTACAAGCATGGCAGGTTTAGTGGCGGAACCAGTATTATGAGGATCCATTTTAAAGAGTATTGATTTGTCAAATATCTCTTAAAGTGATGGATGTTGATAAAAGTGAGCTTATAATCCTTTTATTGAATATCAATAAGAGCATGTGTCTGATTCTCAATGTGTTAGATTGATATGTGATCAGATAAACCAGTGCTCTGATACCAATTGTTGGATCAGTATATTGCTCTTTTGTTTGAACTTGCTAGTTGACACTTAAGTGTTTAGCAAGTTCTTGATGAGTGATAGCACAGCGGAATGTTTATAAGTTTAAAGCTACACTTATCAACAGGAGTTATTACTCCCCCTGGATTCAAGAACTAATAAATGATAAATGTTTATTGAGAATCTAAGTATTGAATGAGAATGAAACACTTTGACAGATTCTCAATAAACACGAAATGGAAATAACAATAATAAGTGTTGAAGGATTTCTGTATTAAAATCAATGTCTAAAACAGAGGGATGAACCCTTCTATTTATAGACTTTACAAATACATGAACCTTGCCAAAAGCAAGTTCAGAAACAAGTTGCAACAAGTTGCAGTCTTGGAACTTGTACAAAAAGCAAAAAAGAAATATTAAAGTAATAAACTACTGATACAAAAAGGCGGTGGAAAAGATCTTCATGTAAGTACTAATGAATGACAAACTACTGATGAGTAGTTTGTCTTCAGTAGTTCTTTAGTAGAAGTGTCTGGTTTGAACTTCAGAACTTCTGATGACTTTTCTTCTTCAGCACTTCTGAATCTCTTCTTCAGCAGTTTGATCCTTCTTCTTCAGCAGTTCTATACTTCGAATATTTTGACAGAAGTGAATTAGACTAAGGTTTGCAAAAGTGGTTTCACCAATCCTTTTTGTCCTAACAATCTCCCCCTGGATTGATGAAGCCAAAACCTTACTAATTCCTTATTGTTCTTTTCTGTCCTTCACAATTTTCCATATTCCTTTGAACATGGAATTCTTGAGCTGGTTGAGCTGTTCATCAGTAAGAGACCCTTTTTGTGGTTCTAAGTGTTGGATTGTAAGCAGGTCTTTGGTTGATAGTTTCTTCAGATCATTCATCGACCTATAGGCCCTGCTTGTCTGATCTCTTCTTATCACAAGTACTGAGTTTCTATCAGTAAAGGACCATCTGATGATTGGTTCTTTAGACTTGTCAAAGTCTAAAGTGTAGGGAACCATTGTGGTACCCTGGGTTTCTCCTGCGTGTTGAATGTTTTCAACTTCAGTGACTCTCAGGTGGGATTCACTTCCTGCTGTTGTTCCATCACATTAGGTATCTGAAATGTTGGCAAATGATGTTCAGTTACTACCTTAGTGTGCAGTTTGTCTGTGATGGTCTTCTGGATTTGATATGCAAAGGTGGAAGGATCCCTGAATTGTGTGATCAGAGGCTTTTCTTCTATATCAAAATCAGAATGGACTACTGTACTACCTTCTAGTAGTACCATTATGAAATCAGTCTTCACATTTTCCTCTGATTTCTTTCTTTGTGTAGCTGGTCTTCTTTGAACACCAGAAGTTCTAACTACTGAAGTTGAAACTTCAGCAGTTTGAAACTTCTCTTAATTTGCAGCCCTTGCAGCCTTATATTTTCTATATGTGTCCACCAATCTTTCTTCTTTCCATTTGGACACTGAGGCTTTTGAACCATAACCATTAGCTACCAGTTCTTCTATCATCTGAGCTCTCTTGGCCTTTGTGTCTTTACTTGTTGCAAGTTTATCTGCAATAAGTTGAGCTCTTCTTGTCAGCTCTTCCATAGAGAGTCTCTTCAATGTGTGGGCTTTGATCTTGCTGTTCTTTGTAATGTAAGACATCAGTTGATGTCTTTTATCTTCTTCAGCAATCTGGTCTAGGCTAGCCTGCCTTTGGAGTTCAGCTTCATAAGCCTGAAGTTTTTCTTCATGGCTTAGATCCAAGTCATCCCTTTCTTCCAGTGTTTTCCAGATCTGATCTTCTCTGGCCTTCTTTTGGGCTGCCACTAAACTCTTCTCAAGTAGTTCTGCTGATTGAGAGATTGGAGAAGGGTTTAGCACAGTCATTGTGGTAACTGTTGTAGTAGGCCTAGTAGGAACAGAAGTTGGTTGAATAGGAGCAGTTGATCTGGAAGGGTCAGCAGTTTTAGTTTTGGAAGTGTTAACTTCTGATGGGTTGACAACTTCTGAAGGTTTGTCAACTACTGAAGGATTGTCTTCAGTACTTTCTGATTCTTCATCAGAACTTTGGCCATCAGAGGTTTCTTCATTATGCCCTTGGGATTCATCAGACTTTTCAGCATCTTCTACTTCTTAAATAGAGATACCAAATTGTTGGGCCAGTTTTTCTTTTCTGGCTTGATCTTTTTGATCTCTTGCTAGGATAGCCACTCTTGCCTTTCTTCTGGCTTCAAGTGTATCCATAGGTACCTTGATTTTCTCCCCCTTTTTGGCTTCATCAGCTATTGAAGTTGAAGCTTGGGAGAACTGACCTGTAAGATGAGCAATCTGTTTGCTGTTGTAGTCAATCTTGTTGGACAGATCATTCATCTTCGTCTGTATCACTCCAAATTGGTTCTTCATGGACAGCTCCAAGTTAGCTGTGTATGTTTGGAAGTGATTCTTGATGAGGGTGCTCATCATGTGGTATAAGGGACCATCTGGGCTGCATAGCTGGTTCATGTCTATGCTTGTTTGCCCAGGGAATTGGGTAGGCATTTGTAGTGAGGGGTGTGTTTTTGGGTGATCTTCTTGTTGTACAGAAGATGCCACTCTAGGGGAATCATGGATTGAGTGGGCTTTAACCTGAGCTGGTGTGACTAGCTTCTCGAGCTTAGATACACCAGGTGCAGGACCTTCACTTGTAGCCGTCAATTCAGTAGTTTGGTGTTTTGAAACATCATCCAAATCAATGGAATCATCTGAATCCCTGATTACATCCTCAATGAGGACTGTATCAGTTACATCATGAGCTGAGCCCAACTCAGTTGTCTCATGTACCTCTTTTTCTTGGTTCAGAGGATTTCCTACCTCAGGCATTAAGCCTTCATCAGTAGTTGCCACAGTTGAGGTCTTGGCTATGTTACTTCTGTCCTCAGGTCCACCACTGGGTGGTAAATGAGTAGTAGCAACCTCAAAAGTACCAAAAGTTTCTAAGTTTGGGCTTAGAGACTCTGGTTCATCCTCATCTCTTTGGTTAGGGCTTTGAGTGTCCACATCCATGTCAATTTCTGATGCTATGTCCCCTGTTTTATGTGGTTGATGGGGACTGACATGTATAGATGGGACTTTTTCTTTTAGCCCAGAGAGAAGTTTGGCTATTTCAATGTCTGGTTCAGAAATTTGGGGTGCTGGTTCAGTAGTTTGGGCAGTGGGTTCAGCAGTTTCAAAAGAAGAATCAATTGGAATAGTTTTCTTAAGTCTTTTTCTTTTGAAAAGGATTGTAATTGGTGCTCTTGGTGGGGTTTGAGATGGATGAGACTGAGAGGATGTTTCAGTCACATCTTTAAGAAGTGCAGATTGCACAATAGTTTGTTCAGGCATCTCAACCTCCTGAACAGCTTTTCTTTTAGGTTTGGTGGGTTTTTGTTTTTGTACCTTGGGTTTCTTGGCCTTTGGTGGAATAGGTTTGGAAGATGAGGGTTCCATGGGGACTGGTTCTGGTTCCCCTTGGTCATCTTCTGGCCAGGCAGCCTGTTTGTTGTGCCTTGAGTATGCTTGTGAGGTTAAGGGTTTTAAAATTTCAGTTTTACCCACAAGCACCTCATTACCCAGTTCATTTATTATGCATTTCATAATGAACCTTGGATATAACAAAAACTTTTTCTTAGTGTTATTGTGATGTAACACCAACTCATTAAAGAAAAGTTTTGATACCCTGAAATTTGTTTCATTCACAATGGAATGAAAAATTGGTTGAAAGGTTGAGGGCATCTGGTCATATGACCCTGTTTTAGGACTCAAGCACATAATTATATAATGAAACAAAAGTTTATATTTTGGTTCAAAATACTTTTTAAAGATAGTAGCTTGTGAGAGAGTACCTTGATAACCACACTCAGTCATGGTTAGGTGGATTGCAGAGTTGTCAAATTTTTCAGGGGCTTCACATCATTCAACCCCAGTCTGTTTGCAAGTATGGCCGGTGTGATGGCCATTTGTCTCCCTTTAATTGTTGAGTTGAGAGAGATAACTTCATCATCCACCATCACTGTCTCAGCATTAGCCCAGAACTCATTGAGAGTTTCAGGATGTATTGGTGGGTCTATAGTGAGAGCGGTGAAATATTGGGATTAGACGACAAGATCAATGATCTCATCATATTGGGACCAGCCTTCTTGTTTTTCTAAGTAGGCTCTGAGATTGTGTCCCTGTTTAAGAACTAAAGCCATGTGGTTTTGTGTGTGTGTATGAATCGAACAGTGTTTATGTTGCAGGTTCAGGGGTTTGAGAGCTTTCTTGAGAGAGAAGGAGGGAATTTTTTGTTTTTGAATGGATAAGTGTTGAAAAAGATATTTATCAGAAGTTTTTAACCGCTTGGATCTTCTTTATTAGAAGTTTTTAAACCGCCTAGGTTAAAAACCTCTTTATCAGAAGTTTTAAACCGACTAGGTCAAACTTCTGATGATGGGAAAAGTCTGATTTGCCCTTTTTGACTAAACTGCTGATGAAGAATTTTACTCATCAGTAGTTCCCACTTTCTCTTCAGCAGTTTTGAACAGCTGATGAGAAATACTTTTATAAATACTTTATTCATAACTTCTGAAGGTTGTTTTATCAGATGTTAATCACTTTTTAGAAAATATCCCCATACTGATGTTTTGTTCATCAGTAGTTTCTCTCTTTTCAGAAGTTTTTCAGGTTTTTGAAAACAGATGTAAGTGAAAAATAAAAGATTTGTGCAGAAAAATAAAGAGAAACACTTACAAATTTAGCATCCCTAGCATGGATACTAACTTCTGAAATGTTGATATGTTAAGGGGTTTAGTGAATATGTCAGCTATTTGATTAGTTGTTGCTACATGTTTCACTTCAATCTTGCCTTTTTCATAGCAATCTCTTATGAAATGATACCTGATTTCAATGTGTATAGTTTTTGAAACTGAACAGGATTTTGAATGATGCTAATGGCAGATTTGCTGTCTACAAGCAATGGTGTCTTGGTCTCTTTGATTCCATAATCAAGAAGTTGATATTGGAGCCATTGTATCTGTGATGTACAACTTGCAGCTGCAATGTATTCAGCTTCAGCAGTTGAAGTGGCAACAGATGTTTGTTTCTTTGATTGCCAGGACACTAGACAGTTTCCAAAGAATTGACAACCACCAGATGTTGATTTTCTTGACATTTTACACCCTGCATAGTCACTATCTGAAAAAGCTGATAACTTGGTATTGCTTGAAGCAGGATACCAAATTCCAAGTGTAGGAGTTCCTTTCAGATATCTGAAGATTCTTTTGACTGCAATAAAGTGTGATTCCCTAGGAGCTGATTGATATCTAGCACAGACACATGTTGAAAACATAATATCTGGTCTAGAAGCAGTTAGATATAAAAGGGAACCTATCATACATCTATACATGGTTTGATCAACCTGTTTTCCTTGATCATCTGGTTCAACTTGTGTGGTTAGTGTCATGGGAGTGGAACATGATTTACAGTCTTGTAAAGAAAATTTGTTTATAATTCTTTAACATATTTTGATTGATGTATAAAAGTTCCATTTGATTGTTGTTTAATCTGCAATCCCAGAAAGTACTGCAGTTCTCCCATTGTACTCATCTCAAATTTTGATTGCATGAGTTCTTAAATTCATCACACAATTTTGTGTTTGTTGAACCAAAAGTGATATCATCAACATATATTTGAACAAGTAAGACATGATTTCCAACATGTTTTATGAAAAGAGTTTTATCAATGGCACCTCTTGTGAAGTTATTTTTGAGTAAAAAGGTTGAAAGTGTATCATACCAGGCTCTTGGAGCCTGTTTGAGCCCATAAAGAGCTTTGTCTAGTTTGTACACCCACTCAGGATGAGAAGGATCCTCAAACCCAGGTGGCTGACAAACATACACTTCCTCTTTTATTTTTCCATACAAAAATGCACTCTTGACATCCATTTGATAAACTTTTATTTTGTTGGAAATGGCATATGCCAGAAATAACTTGATGGCTTCAAGCCTTGCAACTGGAGCAAAGGTTTCATCATAGTCAATTCCTTCTTCTTGAGAGTAACCTTGTACTACCAGTCTTGCCTTATTCTTGATTATAATACCAGCTTCATCTTGTTTGTTTCTGAAAAACCCATCTTGTGCCAATTGGTTGCTTGTTTGGTGGTAGGGGACAGATTTCCCATACCTGTTGCTTGTTAAATTGAAGCAATTCATCTTGCATTGCCTGCACCCAATTGTTGTCTTTGAGGGCTTCTTGGTACTTCTTTGGTTCCAACTGTGAAATAAATGCTGAGAATAGACAAAAGTTGGAAAGCTGGTTTCTTGTAAGAACACCTGATGCAATATCACCCATGATTTGATCAAGTGGTTGGTCTTTGTGTTTGATCAGTTGTTGTAAACCACTGACAGGTGTTGGTGGCTCATGTTCTTCAAACAAACTACTGAGGTCTATTATATCTGGTTCAGCAGTTTCAGTGTCTTCAGTAGTTGCAGGTGCTGAAGCAGATGTTTGAGTTTGTCCTTCAGTATTTGTTGAATCAGAAGTTTGTGAAACTTCTGATGGTTTTGAAGTTGACTTAATGACTTTTTGAGGAGTCCATGGTGCTGGATCCTCATCATCAAACCTTTGATCACCATAATAAGTAGGTTTGGATTAAGTGTCAGTCTTTTCAGGTTCAAAATGGAAGTTGTCAAGGTCAAAGAGTTCAGCAGGATGTGCTGGAATGAGAGTGTGTTTTGACTCATTGAACTTGACATTCATTGTTTCTTCTACTATCCTGGTTCTTGAGTTAAAAACCTTGTAGGCTTTTCTAGTTGAAGAATAACCAAGAAAGTAACCTGAGTCAACTTTGGCAGCAAACTTTGAAATAGATTCCTTGATGTTCAAGATGAAACATTGACACCCAAAAGCCCTGAAAAAGGAGATAAGGGGCTTCATGCCATGAAGAACTTCATAGGCAGTCTTTGAATGTCTCTTGACAATAAGAACTCTATTTTGAACATAACATGATGTGTTAACTGCTTCTGCCCAAAAGTATAAAGGTAGGCCAGAATCAGCTAACATTGTTCTTGCTCCTTCTATTAAAGTTCTGTTCTTCCTTTCTACCACACCATTTTGTTCAGGAGTTCTGGCAACACTGAATTGTCTAATAATCCCTTTAGACAAACAGAATTCATCCAGAGTTTTGTTCCTGAACTCTGTCCCATTATCACTTCTAATGGTTTTGACAGGTAGAGAGTATTGCTTCTCTACTTGTAGAATGAAGAACTTGATGATTTCAGCAGCCTCATCCTTGGAAAATAAGAAGAATACCCATGTAAATCTTGAGTAGTCATCAATGATGACTAACAGTACTTCTTCTTACCAAGGCTCATGATTTTTACAGGCCCAAATAAGTCCATATGGAGTAGCTGAAGACATGCAGTTGTTTTTTATTCTTCAATAGACTTATAGGAGGACTTATGTTATTTTCCCTTTAAACAGGATACACAGTGTTCTTGACACTGGTATACTTTTAAGGGTAGACCTCTGACCAAGCCCATTTTTGTGACTTTATTTATGGTTTTAAAGTTCACATGGCCAAGTCTCCTATGCCAGAGATCAGTTTCTGAAGTTGATGCCCTTGAGAAGAAACAGGCAGTGTTGTTCAGTACTTTGTCTTTTTCAATGTCCACTGCATAGACATTGCCACATCTTTTGGCTATTAACAAAGTATGATCTTCAATTATCTTCTCTATCAACTTCTGGCCTTCTGGTGATATGATCTTGCATGCTGTCTTTGTGAAAAAGGAAGAATATCCTTTATCACACATTTGTGACACACTTAGCAGGTTGTACTCAAGGTTTTCAACCAGATTGACCTTGTCAAACTGTATTTTGCTAGAGGAGACATTGCCATGTCCAAGCACATATCCCTTAGCATTGTTCCCAAAGGATACAGATCCATCTCTTTGACTGATAAAATTGTTTATCAGGTATCTGCATTCTGTCATGTGCATTGAGCCTCCGCTGTCTACATACCAAATGCTATTTAAGCCTCTGGAAACTCTCTGCACAAGATAGCAAATCAGTTAGATTTAGGAACCCAAGCCAGTTTGGCTTTGGGTTTGCTCTTGAGAACATTTACAGTTTGTTCTTGACCAAGTTTAGAAATCCATGTCTTTTTGGCAATTGATTTTGCATTAAGAACAATGGTGGTATCCTTTTGAGGACCACCATCAACTTTGGTCATCAGTAGTTGTACCAAGTTCATAAGATCTTTAATCTCAGCAGTTTGTGAAACTGCTGATGATTCAGGTCTAACTACTGATAGAGAATTTTGAGAAAAAGACTTTTATTGAGATTTTGTCTTTTTCTGAGAAAAGGTTTTTGCTGGTTGTTGTTTCTTGGGAGAAAAAGTTTTTACATAATCATTTTTTATTTGTTTTCCCACAACCAGTTGTTGATTTTTCTTGTTGAACTGAATACCTTTTCTATATCTGCAAAATTCTGTTTTTTGGTTGAACAGACCACAAATTTCACATTCTTTTGTCTTTTCTTTCAAAGACAAGTTTCTGACTGTTTTGATTGGTTTTAGGTCATCAGTAGTTTTCAGGTTCTCAACTCCTGATGTAGTTGAAACTACTGATGGCTTAAAGTCAGATTTAATCAGTACTTCTGAAGAACTTTCTTTGTGTGACTTTAGAAAGTTTTCATGGAAAGATGTGCATTCTTCCTCTTCAGAAGTTTCACCTGAAACAATTTTTCTCCCATCTTCAGTAGTTTTGGGAGAGAAATCTGTTGGTGTTTCAGTGTGATTGTACCCTATGCCAAACCTAACATTTGAAGCACTTTGTTTGTTTAGCAATAGTTGGTACCCCTTACAAGATTCCACCCATTTTTCACATGTGACCTTAGTGTCAGCAAGCTCTTGTCTGACATTCCCTAGGTCATTTATCATGATTTTAATTTGTGCTTGGGTTTCAATAGCAGAGTTAGATAATTTAGAAACTTCTTTTGTTTTTGCAGAAAGTTTTCTTTCTAAATCACATTTCATCTGAGTGAATTTTCTCTCATAGTCATTTGCTTTTCCTTGTAAGTGCACATTTGTCTCTCTTATGAGAGCAAAAGATTCTTTGCATGAATTTGAACATAGTTTTGTCAAAGATTCTTTTGATACCTGTGACAAGGCAGATTTTGTGGAGCATCCCTCAAATGCCATTAAGGCAAAGTTCTTTCTGCCATTGTCAGGCTCTCCCCAGTTGATGTCAAACATTTTGTTATCTGCATCAGGATTGCACTCTGTGGTGTCAAAAGGAAGACTGCTACAGTCAACATACCCTGAAGTAAATAAACTTTGTTGAGAGGGTTGTTGTTGTTGTGGAGGTTGTTGAGCAGCTGGAAAGGGAGGGATTGATTGTTGGCTCTGCATCTGTTGAGCAGGCATCTGTACATATTGTACTTGTGGCACATATTGATGTTGTGGAGCTTGTGCCTGTACAAAATGTGCACTCCCTTGTGTTCCATTATTCCTGTTATAATTGGGGTTAAAATTGTTTCCAGATTGAGATTGGTTAAAGCCAGAGCTTCTACACTCTCTAGCAAAGTGTCCCAACTTTTGACACTTGTGACATCTAAGTTTAGATTTGTCAAAACCAATTTTTGTAGAACTGTTAAGTCCTGGAAACTTCCTTCCTGACCTTTTGTAAAATTTATTTGTTTTTAAACTTAACATGGCCAGTTGGTGCAAAATATCCATTTCTTCTAGGTCATCACTGCTGAAACTATTTAAATCATCCATGATAAAACACATGTTATCAGCAGTTTGACCAAAGTCATTATTGTCATAACCTGGGAATGATCTTTCAGATGAGATCCCAGCAGTTATGTCAATGTGGTCAAAAGATCCAAAACTATTTGAACAAGTTGGTGAGTCTTGTCCCAATAGTGTTGTACTACCTGGTAGATAGTCATTAGCAGTTTTGCCAGAATTTTGTAACTTTTTCTTTTGATCAATTTCTCTATCAAAAGTAAGTAATCTCCCATGAAGTTTTGTAAGAGTGAGGGAGCTAAAGTCTGGTGAAGATCTTAAGACTATTGAGTATGTTTCCCATTTATCAGGTAAAGACCTTAAAAATCTATGAAGCATAGATACAGTTGTGTAGGTCTGACCATTTAGCTTTAGCTCAGACATTAATGAGGAAAATCTTTCAAATTGCTGTGTTAAAGTTTCCCCATTAATGTGAGCAAAACTTTCATATTGTTGAGCCAAGATTTCTCTAGTGTTGGCAATCACCTCTTCAGTTCCTCCAAACTGTTCTTTTAGGCAGTCCCAAAGCTCTTTGGCACTATCACAATGTAATAGGCCAGAGTAGATTTCATTTGGGAGTGCCATTGCCAACATAGAGAAAGCTGTTGCATCAAGCTCAAGTTTTAGGAAATCATCATCAGTATAGTCTTTTGGTTCTTTTGGAATCTCTTCCTTAGTTTCAAGATTTATATTTACTGGTTTATGAGGACCATATATCACAGATCTCCAACAACCTGTGGTGGTCTGTGATAAGGTATGTGCCATTCTCTTTTGCCATATGTTATATTCATTTCTTACAAGCATGGCAGGTTTAGTGGCGGAACCAGTATTATGAGGATCCATTTTAAAGAGTATTGATTTGTCAAATGTCTCTTAAAGTGATGGATGTTGATAAAAGTGAGCTTATAATCCTTTTATTGAATATCAATAAGAGCATGTGTCTGATTCTCAATGTGTTAGATTGATATGTGATCAGATAAACCAGTGCTCTGATACCAATTGTTGGATCAGTATATTGCTCTTTTGTTTGAACTTGCTAGTTGACACTTAAGTGTTTAGCAAGTTCTTGATGAGTGATAGCACAGCGGAATGTTTATAAGTTTAAAGCTACACTTATCAACAGGAGTTATTACTCCCCCTGGATTCAAGAACTAATAAATGATAAGTGTTTATTGAGAATCTAAGTATTGAATGAGAATGAAACACTTTGACAGATTCTCAATAAACACGAAATGGAAATAACAATAATAAGTGTTGAAGGATTTCTGTATTAAAATCAATGTCTAAAACAGAGGGATGAACCCTTCTATTTATAGACTTTACAAATACATGAACCTTGCCAAAAGCAAGTTCAGAAACAAGTTGCAACAAGTTGCTGTCTTAGAACTTGTACATAAAGCAAAAAGAAATATTAAAGTAATAAACTACTGATACAAAAAGGCGGTGGAAAAGATCTTCATGTAAGTACTGATGAATGACAAACTACTGATGAGTAGTTTGTCTTCAGTAGTTCTTCAGTAGAAGTGTCTGGTTTGAACTTCAGAACTTCTGATGACTTTTCTTCTTCAGCACTTCTGAATCTCTTCTTCAGCAGTTTGATCCTTCTTCTTCAGCAGTTCTATACTTAGAATATTTTGACATAACTGAATTAGACTAAGGTTTGCAAAAGTGGTTTCAGCAATCCTTTTTGTCCTAACAGTTAGAGAAGATCGAGTCGGTGTTTGCTATGTGTAACTGTCCTGACGCTGATCGTGTCAAGTATGCTTCTGCTACTCTAGAGGGACACGCTTTGACCTGGTGGAACTCCACCACTGCGAATCTTGGCCTGGGTGAGGCCAATGCTATTCCGTGGTCCGAGTTTGTTCAGATGTTGCGAGCGGAGTATTGCCCGAGGGACGAGATTATGAAGTTGGAGCATGAGTTCTGGAATCTGAAGATGGTTGGGTCGGAGATCGAGGAGTTTACTGCTAGGCACAACGAGTTGGCTGTGATGTGCCCGGTTTGGCTACACCGGAGTACCGGAGGATTGAGCACTACGTTGCTGGGTTAGTGCCGGAGATTGCTGGACTTGTTGCCGCTGCTGATCACACTACTATGTTGGCCACTGTTCGGGCAGCTCACAAGCTGACCAACATGAAGGTTGCTGAGGGCGTTCTACCTCCGAGGGGTGCTGCTGTGAAAGCTCCTACGGAGAACAAGAGGAAGTGGGAGAGTGTTGGGAAGAACGTTGGGTCGTCTCAACAGCAGGTTAAGAGGCAGGACGTTGTGGGAGCGTCATCTGAGCAGAAGACTGGGGGTTATGTTGGTAAGAGTCCGAAGTGTAACACGTGTGGGTATCACCATGTTGGGGGTTGCGATGCGTTTCGCTGTAATCGTTGTCAGCGAGTCGGTCACTTGGCTAAGGATTGTAGGGTCAATCTGCAGCCAAAACAGACTCAAGCGGTTGTCCCCGCTCCTGCTCCTCGGGGAAACCAGGGGTGTTTTAACTGTGGGAGACTGGGCACTTCAACCGGATTGTCCTAAGCTGAACCAAGGGACTGCAGGTGGTACTGGGAACGAAGGCGGCGGTCGAACTACTCGTGGTCATGTTTACGTCATTGGCGCTAGGGAGAACCAGGAGGATCCTGATACTGTTACTGGTGAGTGTTCTTTTCTTGATTCTCGTTATGCTCGTATTCATTCTCGTTCACATTGTTTGGCGATTCGTATTCATTGTGTGCATTCAGTTTGGTATTTGGTCATCCTTTTGCATTCGTGAGTCCTTTGGAGATGTTACTTGGACGGTGCCGGTGTATCATTTATACCGATCACAGTAGTCTCTAGTAGGCCTTCGATCAGGAGGATTCATTGTTTTGTATTCACTTTGGGGAGGGCGGTTCCCCGGCATAGAGTATCTGTTGATATCATCTCTCGTTCGTGGTTATCATTTCGTTTGTGTTCTGGGAAAACGTTACTTGGGTTGGGTCGACACTCATTACTATCGAAGAGTGAATCTCGGGGCGAGATTCCTTTCAACAGGGGGATGATGTGACGACCGGGAAAATTTTTCTTTTTATCGCTTCGTTCTCTTTGACTTCGGGAAATTTTCGGGACGAAAATTCTTTCAACAGTGGGATGATGTGACACCCGGCATGTTTGGGTCAACATTTTATAAACACATAAGTCTACCTTAGCGAAAAACATTTATTAAACACACTTGACGGGGTCAGTAGAGTCAGAACACAGTCCGTATTGTCCAGGGTTCAATGATTCGGGAGATCATTGGGTTAGTCACACACACACACACACATACACACACACGATACGAGTCCCGTTGTTAGTAAAATTACATAAACTAATTAAGTGTATGTGTAGACTAATTGTCGTATGGTGGATTATATGCTTAGATATGTTTAAATGATGTGTAGATAATCATCCGTGCTTAAATATGTTAAACATAGACTAAGGTTGCATGCTCGTATGTTAGGGTGCGTTAAAATGCGTTAAACACGATAAATTGGAAAACTAGAAAAACGTGAGTCCTGGTTCGACCCTTGTAAAAGGGGCGAACCTGGGATATGGAATTTAAAGAATTTCATTCGACCAAGTCAGGGTACGTTCGACCCTGTGAAAGGGTCGAAGGAGGGTACATTCGCCCAGGTGAAAGGGGCGAATGTGGACATAGTATAAATACCACACTTTGTCATTTTTCACCATTTCACAAACCCTAAACGTCTCTAAACACTCTCTAGAAAATTTTAATTTGGTCAACAAGATATAAATAGGATTAAAATTAAAAATCGTAATATTAGTTTTAGTATTAGTAATATATTTGTAATTTAATTCGGTTAATAAGAAATAAATGAGATTAAAATTAAAAATTGTAATATTAGTATTAGTATTAGTAATATATTCGTAACTTAATTAGTTCAATT
Source organism: Ambrosia x helenae (assembly GCA_030844895.1). Taxonomy (NCBI): domain Eukaryota; kingdom Viridiplantae; phylum Streptophyta; class Magnoliopsida; order Asterales; family Asteraceae; genus Ambrosia; species Ambrosia x helenae. The sequence goes on from CM061232.1 coordinate 108,602,801, forward strand.
CGGTAAATTATAAATAAATGAGCTTAAAAATCGTAATATATAACATTAAATTCGGTCAATTATTATTAATGTCATTAAAACTCATAATAAATATCATTAAAAATGAATAAATCCTGTTAATTGCAGGCAAGACCAATAATAATTCGAACGAATAGTAATATAAATAATATTAAACATAATTTCATAAAGATAGATTAAACATAATTTCCTAGTAATATTAATATAAATAAATGAGATTAAAAAAATGTAATAAATAACATTCAATTCGGTCAACCATTATTAATGTCAGTAAATAACATTAATTCTAATATACTAAAAATACATTAAAAATGATTAAATCTTATTAAACATAAATTCAAAAAAAGTAATATAAATAAATGAGATTAATAATTTAATAAATAACATTAAATTCGGTCATTTATTATTAATATCAATAAATAATATTAAACTTCTGAATAATTAACATTAAAAATGAATAAATCTTATTAATTGCAATAAAGACAAATCATAATTCGTGAACATAGTAATATAAATAAATGAGTTTATAAATCTTAATAAATAACCTCAAAATCGTAATCAATAATTCAAATAAAGTAAATTACAAACATAAAAAATCGTAATTTAAATTTGAAATCAATAACTTCTCGTGGTGGAACCTTAGTAACATACAACCTGTGCTGGATTGAACACCATTTAAAGACACAATATTCGCTAATGGAAATATCTTCTAATTGAAGCAAACTAAAATCGCAATATTAGTATTAGTATTAGTTAGTATTAGTAATTAGTAATATATTCGTAAAAATAGTAATAGAAAATTTTAATTCGGTCAATAAAATATAAATGGGATTAAAATTAAAAATCGTAATATTAGTTTTAGTATTAGTAATATATTCGTAATTAAATTCGGTCAATAATAAATAAATGAGTTTAAAAATCGTAATATATAACATTAAATTCGGTCAATTATTATAATGTCATTAAAACACATATTAATAACATTAAAAATGAATAAAAACTATTAATTGCAGGCAAGACCAATAATAATTAATAAAGATAGATTAAACATAATTGGTAGTAATATTAATATAAATAAATGATATTAAAAAATCGTAATAAATAACATTCAATTCGGTAAATTATTATTAATGTCAATTAGTATTAGTAATATATTCGGTCAACAATACTATTTTTACGAATAGTAAAACTAAAATCATAATATTAGTATTAGTATTAGTTAGTATTAGTAATTATTAGTAAATAGTAATATATTCGTAAAAATAGTAATAGATAAATTAAATTTGGTCAATTAGATATAAATGGGATTAAAATTAAAAATCGTAATATTAGTTTTAGTATTAGTAATATATTCGTAATTTAATTCGGTCAATAAGTAATAAATGACATTAAAATTAAAAATCTTAATATTAGTATTAGTATTAGTATTAATAATATGTTAGGAATTTTAATTTGGTCAATTTAGTCAATAATAAATAAATGAGCTTAAAAATCATAATATATAACATTAAATTCGGTCAATTATTATTAATGTAAATAAATAACAATTATTCAGATTATAAGACATTAAATTCGGTCAATTATTACAATAATATTAAACATAATTTCGAACTAAATGATAGTTATTATTGTAAACTGAAATTCGTATTAATGTTAATATAAATTAATGAGATTAAAAATAAATGAGAATAATTATGGTAACTGAAAAATAAATGAGAGTTATTTTGAAAATAAATGGGGGTTAAAGTGATTAATAATCAATCATTCATAATAAAAAAATAAATGAGAGTTATTATGGTAAATAAACGAGAGTTATTTCGAAAATAAATGAGGGTTAATTTAAAAATAAAAATAAAAAAATAAATAAGAGTTATTTCAAAAATAAATAAGGGTTAAATTGACTAATAATCAATGACATTAAAAATTAAAAATAAATGAGATTTATTTCAAAAATAAATGATGTTAATAATCATTCAGATTCAAATTCAGATTCAATGACGTCTAAAAATTAAAAATAAATAAGAGTTATTATCGTAAACTGAAATACGTATTAATATTAATATAAATTAATGAGATTAAAAATTAAAAGATAGTAATAAATAATATTAAATTCGGTTAATTATTTATTAATTTTAATAAATAACAATCATTCAGATTCAAATTCAAATTTCAGATTCAATGACATTAAATTCGGTCAATTGTTATTAATGTAAATAAATAACAATCATACAGACTAAATGACATTAAATTCGTTCAATGAATATAAATTAATTTCAAACTAAAAGAGAGTTATTATGGTAAACTGAAATTCGTATTAATATAAATTAATGAGATTAAAAATTAAAAATCTATGAGAGTTATTTCGAAAATAAAGGAGGGTTAACTTGATTAATAATCAATCATTCATAATCAAATATAAATGAAAGTTATTACGGTACATAAATGAGAGTTATTTCAAAAATAAATGAGGGTTAAATTAATAATAAAAAATTAAAAAATAAGAGTTATTTCGAAAATAAATAAGGGTTAAATTGGATAATAATCAATGACAATAAAACTTAAAAATTAAAAATTAAAAATAAATGAGAGTTATTTCAAAAGTAAATGACGTTAATAATCATTCAGATTCAATGACATCTAAAATCTAAAAATTAAAAATGAATAAGAGTTATTTCGTTCATTAATGAAGGTTAAATTGATTAATAATCAATCATTTATAATAAAAAATAAATGAGGCTTATTATGGTAAACTGAAATTCGTATTAATATTAATATAAATTCGGTCAATTATTAAAAGATAGTAACAAATAACATTAAAGTCGGCCAATTATTATTAATGTAAATAAATAACAATAATTCAGAATTAATGACATTAAATTCAGTCTAATATTACAATAATATTAAACATAATTTCGGAAAACAGTAATATAAATAAATTTGATTAAACAAAATTTTGAAAAACAGCCTATTATTACAATAATATAAAACATAAATTCGAAAAATAGTAATTCAAATAAATTACATTAAAAACATTAAAAATCGTACCAACCAAGACTGTCCTTCTTATGTGGCAACTGTAACGTTCCTGTTGTGTATGTTTTTAGACAATAGAAATTTGTTCATGGCCTTCGGCACAGTCTGGATTGACACGTTAAAAAACAACATTAAAAAATAAAGAATCATTTTTGAAAATTAAATAGGCATATGTACATGAAAATAACAAACATACCAAAACTATTGCCGAAGGGTCATGCAATACCTTGAAGAATTGAGAACCATTATGATAAGACATATTAGCGTTTGTGTCTTCAGATCAAATCCTGTTTTTCAAATGTTAAAACATAGCATTACTAAATCCGATCGAATAGTAAATCCGATTCAATATATGTCTAAAAAACCGTGATGACAATAATAAAATTAACATAACTCTGATTGAACGCAATCCTTATTATCCCTTTATCACAAATCCGATTGAATATGTGTTTATCACAAATACGTTCATCACAAATCCGTTTCATTAGAACATGTGATAAACACAAGAATGATTTCAAATGGTAATTAGATTAGGAAATATTAAAAAAATAACAATAGGAATCAATAGTATCTTTGTTATCCCTTTATCACAAATCCGATTGAATATCTGTTTATCACAAATCCGTTTCATTAGAACTTGTGATAAACACCATAGTGATTTCAAATGGTTATTAGATTAGGAAATATTGAAAAGAATAAAAAAAATAACAATAGGAATCGATAGTATCTTTGTTATCACTTTATAATAAATCTGATTGAATATGTGTTTATCACAAATCCATTTCATTAGAACATGTGTTTAAGAAGAATGATTTCCACATAAAAGAATAAGAATTTTCATTCGTTTGATTTGTTCTTAATAATGTTAACAAAAAAAAAAGTCAAAATAATAATAAGAATCAACATTAGAAGAGTAGTATGGATGTTTACCTTTAATTGGTTGTGGATAATCAACAAATGATGCAAGATGAAGAAGAAAGATTGAAAGATTTGTTAGGAATTAGGAAGAATATGAGAGTTTTGATATTGAGAATGAAAAAAAAAATAAAAGAAAAAGGTTTTTATAGTCATAATTTTGGAGCTCCATATTGGTTGTTGGATCCTAAAGGCCATCTCTAAGGCTTCTATTCGACCTGAGGTTACTCATTTATTATATAGATAGATTACAATGTATTTAAATAGAAAAGGAACCTACATTGCATGCATAACCTACACTTGATGCACTTCATTAGGAAAAATATGAAAACACTACAAGAAATGTGAGCAATAGAGGCGACATGTAAAAAGTCGTCTCTATTGATCATTTTCCAAAGGCGGGTAGTGGCGCAGCTTAGTTGGGGCGGGCGGGGGCAGCCGACTCCCGAATTTTCGCGCAGATGTTTCGATTATATAGTATTCATATAGAAAAGTTTGGAAATATAGGGTTTCGATCCCCCGAAACTGGTTTTCGACCCCCCAAAACTAGTGACTTCCGACCCCCCGGTGACTTTTGACCCCCCGAACCTTCGGGTCAAGCTTCGCCACTGAAGGTGGGCATCAGGTTTGGTTACGTACCGTCGGATCATGTTGATGATCTGATGGCTGCTATAGATTTAACAAATTGAGCAATAGAGGCGACTTCAAGTCGACTCTAAAGCCAAAAAAATCGTCCCTAAAAGTGGTTATCCAGATGCAAAGGCAACTTTTCACTTGGACCGGTTGATCAAGTAAAGATCTAAGGGCTTATGTTTCCTCGTATATGTACAACAATAGAGGTGACTTTCATGGCGCCTCAAATAGTCTAAAACATCATATTAGCGCCACACCTTTCTTCCCCATTTCACTTTCCCTCCATATGTTGAGCTCTCTCTCTCTCTCTCTCTCTCTCTCTTCTATGTCGCGTGACCCTCACCCGTCTACGGCCCTGCTCACAGCTCACAGATCTGACCTGGTCCTCCTCTTCTCTACCGTTTCCCGTCTCACCACCGGTACCCCGTCTCCAACCTTGCTCCTCTTCTCTCCCGTATAGTTATCTTGTTGTTGCTTTTTTTTTTTGTTAAAATTGTTATGTTATGGTTTATTTGTGGTTTACTTGATTTCAGGTACGTTTGTGGTTTATTTGTGTTAACTCTTGCTTAAAAATTCATAAGTGTTGGTTTTCCATGCGGTTGGTTTATCAGTGGGTGAAGGGGGCAATTGTAAACCTTGCTTAAAAATTCATAAATAGGATTACCCTGGTTGGAGCCTATTTATCTATTCAGAATCTTACTTCGGTATGTTTTATTCCTCTTCTTTTTGCTGCCAAATTTTTAATGGATGTTATTGGTTAAATCAATGCCAACTGAATTATAAACTTCTTTATCACCGATACAAACCAATATGTGTTTATTGAATTTGGTTTAGCTGCTTGATTTTTATTAAATTGAACTTGTTGAGATTCGCCCTGTTTCGCATACTATAGACTTGGTTATATGATCATGGATGAACAATGAGTATGCACATATGATGTGCAGGGACTTGGCTGATGATGATGGAAGAACACCAGCTCCATCCATGGCTTTAGCATTATGGAAAGCCAACTATCACTGTTTTGCTTTCCGTGATGAGGTAACTGGAAACCATATATACATGGGTCTCTCCTTTCGGTTCTGTCATATATATAACTCACAATCATCAAAACGAAAAATCACAATAAAATAAAAACCAACACAAAAAAAAAGATAGAAAGAAAAACACTTACGAAATCATGTTGTTAAAAGGATAAATCTATGATTGTTAGGGTGTGGTTTTGTACATAATTGTTTAGAGTTTTTCAAGTGTCTTCATCTGCTTAAGTTTATATGGAAAATGTAGAACTCTCAGCTATTGAACCTATTGTTTATATTCCTTGAAACATATATCTTTTACTATGTTAAAGTAAACCCTAAAAAGGTATATATTTAGCTATTGTAATGCAGAAGTACATATACAGCTACTTTTTTTGTCATCTCGACCACATTTTAGTAAAGAAATGTTGCTTGCTAATATCAACTGGAAAATCATTTAATGTAATTTTGATTACCAACATCTTCTTAATTGTGCAATTTTCGCTTCTGTTAGGCAATATATCAAACAGTTAGTGTGCATAACAAAATACTAATGTATGTGATCGTTATTATAGAAAAAAGCCATCTCTAAATCAAGTTCTGTTAGAAGTATAATCTCTTAAATATCAATTTAGTGCAGCCTATATAACCTTTATTGTGCAGTGTGACATACGTTATAATAAACAATGTCACACGTATTAGTATAATAGTGCATATTATAAGATAAACATGGCAATTATCTAGCAGTTAATAAGAGGAACCGTTTATGTATAGTTGTGTGCCTTTAACCACCGGATTAACTGCACATAGGCACCGGTTCAGTGTGTATTTAATGGTCCTAAACCATCAATAATATTCATTATGTTTCTGCCATATTGTTTCTCAAACTCTCTCTCTCAAATCTGTTCACATATCATTATTATTGTTTTTTGTTTAGTGTATTCTCAACATGGTATCAGAGTGCCACATTAAAAATCCTAGGAAAGAGGAAGAAGAGAGAAGCCCGTGAAGAGAAAGATCTGATCCCCTGTTTTCGCAAAGTAATCAGAAATTTATTCAGGAAAGGAATCGAACAACAGTGAGTGTATGTTTGATTTATACATGGTTATTATCATCAAATGATCAGGAAAAACGCAGTCAAGAAGGCCATAATAGTTTTATAATCAAAACGATGAGAAACCGTTTTCCGGCGTGAAATTCCGGCAGGGCAGGAACATGAAAAGATTCAATCAAGAACCATTTATAACACAAGAGAAGTGTTAAGTGAAGGGTTTTAAAGCGTATAGGCAATCAAACCCAAGAAGAATTTCGATTTGGCAGAAGGCCACGATTAAATCGAATTGAAGGATGCATTTTTTAGAAAGTAGAAGATGGACATGGTGCTCTCCATTTTTTCCCTCATCATGCCTAGGACCAGGCGAGTCACGGAAGCATTTGAAGATCAGAGGATCAACAAAGGGACAGTCGTGAAGACATAGATTGCATCAAGATTAGAAGATTATGAAGAAATGGTTCAAGTCAAAGAAGATGGTGAGATTAAAAGAAGAAGACTGCATACAAGAGGATGAACGAGAACAGAGTAAAGAAGATTAAGATTTCTTGATTAGGGGAGTGAATGTTGGAATAAAATAATCAAGTAATCTTAATTAATGAAGTATTATCATAAGTCAAATTAAAAAGTCAACCGAATAAATGTAGGCGCCAAATATCAAACGTTGTGTCTGTTTGTTTAGGGTGTGTCGGTTAAGTAGAAGCGGTTATTTAACCGTCGATGTAAGGCTATAAATAGCCATCCTATGTACTCTTTCATTGTGTGGGATAATATTATTAAGTTTGTTGTGCATATCAAATCCTCCACTCTCTGTTTTCATCAAGCAGCTAAACCAAATTCAATAAACACATATTGGTTTGTATCGGTGATAAAGAAGTTTATAATTCAGTTGGCATTGATTTAACCAATAACATCCATTAAAAATTTGGCAGCAAAAAGAAGAGGAATAAAACATACCGAAGTAAGATTCTGAATAGATAAATAGGCTCCAACCAAGATAATCCTATTTATGAATTTTTAAGCAAGGTTGGTTTACAGTTGCCCCCTTCACCCACTAATAAACCAACCGCATGGGAAACCAACACTTATGGATTTTTAAGCAAGAGTTAACACAAATAAACCACAAACGTACCTGAAATCAAATAAACCATAACATAACAATTTTAACAAAAAAAAACAACAACAAGATAACTATACGGGAGAGAAGAGGAGCAGGGTTGGAGATGGGGTACGGTGGTGAGACATTGGCAATGAAAACAAAGGGTGGAGGATTTGATATGCACAAAAAATTTAATAATATTATCCCACACAATGAAAGAGTACATATGATGGCTATTTATAGCCTTAAATCGACGGTTAAATAACCGCTTCTACTTAACCGACACACCCTAAACAAACCGACACAACGTTTGATATTTGGTGCCTAAATTTATTCGGTTGACTTTTTAATTTGACTTATGATAATACTTCATTAATTAAGATTACTTGATTATTTTATTCCAACATTCACTCCCCTAATCAAGAAATCTTAATCTTTTTTACTCTGTTCTCATTCATCCTCTTGTATGCAGTCTTCTTCTTTTAATCTCGTCGTCTTCTTTGACTTGAATCATTTCTTCATAATCTTCTAATCTTGATGCAATCTATGTCTTCACGACTGTCCCTTTATTGATCCTCTGAGCTTCAAATGCTTATGTGACTTTCCTGGTCCTAAGCATGATGAGGGAAAAGATGGAGAGCACCATGTCCATCTTCTACTTTCTAAAAAATACATCCTTCAATTCGATTTAATCATGTCCTTCTGCCAAACCAAAATTCTTCTTGCGTTTGATTGCCTCTACGCTTTAAAACTCTTCACTAAACACTTCTCTTGTGTTATAAATGGTTCCTGATTGAATCTTTTCATGTTCCTGACTTGCCGGAATTTCTCGCCGGAAAACGGTTTCTCACCGTTTTGATTATAAAACTGTTATGGCCTTCTTAACTGCGTTTTTCCTGATCATTTGATGATAATAACCAAGTATAAATCAAACATACACTCACTGTTGTTCGATTCCTTTTCCTGAATAAATTTCCGATTGCTTTGCGAAAACAGGGGATCGGATCTTTCTCTTCACAGGCTTCTTTCTTCTTCTTATTTCCTAGGATTTTTAACGTGGCGCTCTGATACCATGTTGAGAATACACTAAACAACACACAATAATAATGATATGCGAACATATTTGAGAGAGAGAGTTTGAGAAACAATATGGCAGAAACATAATGAATATTATTGATGGTTTAGGACCCTTAAATACACACTGAACCGGTGCCTATGTGCAGTTAATCTGGTGGTTAAAGGGACACAACTATACATAAATGGTTCCTCTTATTAACTGCTAGATAACTGCCATGTTTATCTTATAATATGCACTATTATACTAATACGTGTGACTTTGTTTATTATAACATATGTCACACTGCACAATAAAGGTTATATAGGCTGCACTAAATTGATATTTAAGAGATTATACTTCTAACAGAACTTGATTTAGAGATGGCTTTTTTCTATAATAACGATCACATACATTAGTATTTTGTTATGCACACTAACTGTTTGATATATTGCCTAACAGAAGCGAAAATTGCACAATTAAGAAGATGTTGGTAATCAAAATTACATTAAATGATTTTCCAGTTGATATTAGCAAGCAACATTTCTTTACTAAAATGTGGTCGAGAGGACAAAAAAAAGTAGCTGTATATGTACTTCTGCATATACAATAGCTTTTAGTGTTTACTTTAACATAGTAAAAGATATATGTTTCAAGGAATATAAACAATAGGCTCAATAGCTAAGAGTTCTACATTTTCCATATAAACTTAAGCAGATGAAGACACTTGAAAAACTCTAAACAATTATGTACAAAACCACACCCTAACAATCATAGATTTATCCTTTTAACAACATGATTTTGTAAGTGTTTTTCTTTCTATCTTTTTTATTGTGTTGGTTTTTATTTTATTGTGATTTTTCGTTTTGATGATTGTGAGTTATATATATGACAGAACCGAAAGGAGAGAGCCATTGATATATGGTTTCCAGTGACCTCATCACAGAAAGCAAAACAGTGATAGTTGGCTTTCCATAATGCTAAAGCCATGGATGGAGCTGGTGTTCTTGGTCTTACCTTATGCTATGTCCGAACTTGGTTGGTTAGTCCCTTCAATCTTTCAATCTTAAATTTTTCAGTTAAACATTATCAAAATCTTTACTCAGGTTCCATGATATGGTTTAGTAGTTTACAATGATAACTGCAGAAATGAACAACTCGCATACTTCATTGTGATAATTTCTTTAGTTAATTTCATGCTCTTCCATCTCCCCGGTTTCAGTTCTATTTTCAAGGTCGGCATTCAGTATAATGGTGAAAGACAATGTACATCTTAGCTTCTTGCAGGTTAGAGTGAAGGTTAGAATGTTAATTTGCTTTAGTTTTCTTAAATTTGTTATATTTTGAGGTGCAAAATTTGCTTGAATGATGCAGCCTCATAGCATAATTTTATGATAACGATTTTAAAAATATTGAAATATAGATAATAATTTTCTTTTCTTTTAACCATTATGCATAAAATTTAATCTTGTTGCCGAGCTTCCGATGTAGCTCTAATCATTCAAAAAAAATTTCTGTCAAAGGTTACTGGATTCTTTAATTTTCGTTCCATGGGATCTTTTTTTTTTTTTTTGGTAAATGAGCTTTCGCCCTGCAAATATATTTCCCAAAGATGTTTACAGGTTTTAAGAGGGCATACCCCCCGAGAACACCTAAAAGAGGACACACCGAAACAGGCTTCGGGACCCTCTACACGAGAAAACATACAAGACCTACTAAACTAGAAATCTAAGAAAGTAGGACAAATATATTTTCTACCAAAAATACAATAACCTAAAACATATCTAGCTCTTAGACCTTTGTTTCTGTCAATGGTTACTGGATTCTTTAATTGTCATTCCATGGGATCTTTTTGGCTTTAATCATCCATCAGGTATGATATAGCTCTTAGACCTTTTGATTTTTCTACGTGTGTTCTTTGTTAAACAAATCGCACAACACTTGTGTGTTCTATAATATTCAACGCACGGGCACTCCCACTAGTGTTATATAAGGATTAGTATATATGACTATTTTTTATATTTTTTAGAGCTACTTTAAGGAAAATTTCAAGAACCTGGAATTTCGCGCTAAACTCAGAGGCTTTTTAGCGAAGAAACCGATGTTTATAGCGGCGATGATATTGATTTGACATAGTTTATGTTGTAAAATGATTTGTGACTTAAAACGAGGATGATTGTAACATTATGTATATTTATGCGATGGTGTGTCATTATTTGGAAAATAACATGTTTGAAATAGGAAAAAAGCTGGAAAAAAGACCAATAGAGGCGACATATGTCGTCTCTAATGGTCTAAAGGTATTAGCGACGAAGACCAATAGAGACGACATAGCGACATATGTCGTCTCTATTGCAAGACATAACGACATGCAATAGTGACGAAAATAAGGCCAATAGCGAAGAGCAATTAGCGACGACGCAATAGCTATGACATGTCATCGCTATTGCTATTAAAGGCGACTTTTGAGGGCAATAGAGATGACATATGTCGCCTCTATTGCCCTGTTTTCTTGTAGTGAAACCCGGGTAAGGGCTATTCCCTGCTACTCCTAAATGCAGTTGTAAATCTTCTCCATGAATCTTGACCAAGTCTTCTTGACTGGGTGTTGCACGATTCCTTTGCTAGAGCTCGGGTCAAGTACGGGTCTGTATCAGAGAGTTTGTAACTAAAAATTGGCTACAAAGAAAGGAGAATTTTCAAATTTTAAATTTTCCAATGCACTGTGTTATGACCAAAAATCCAATCAGTAAACACATATTTAACAAATCTGTGGCAGTTCAGAAGTGGCCCGCTGCTGCGTGCCCAGCTGTGAGCATTCCGCAACTTGATTGGTGTAAGTGGGTCCCTCTTAAGTGTAATGTGTCTTTGTGGCGCCTTATGTTTAAGCGGATTCACACAAAGTTAGCTTTATTGAGAAGGAATATTAATGTTGTTAATACTTCTTGCGTATTATGTGGGGATGGGGATGACGAGATCGATCACATTTTTACAGGTAGTGCGTTTTCAATGAGTGTTTGGAATGGTGTCTTATAATGGCTTGGACTGCCGAATTTTTTCGCTTTCAGCGTGAGTGACATTTTGGACATTCACAAGAAGGACGGTCTTTCGGCTTCGCGCAAGGATATTGTTAATGTTATGGCTATGATCTGTTGTTGGTGGATTTGAAGAGATAGGAATGATTATATTTACAGTGGAAGCGTTGCAATGTTGCGGAGATCGTAGCGTATATAAAAGTCTTCGGTTTCCTTTGTTTTCAAATAGGCATAAAGATTTTGTAAAGGATTGGAAAGGTTGGTCTAATGTGATGTTATTGTAATTTTTTTGCGGCTTTCTTGTCTCCGCTTGGAGAGTCGAAGGTTTTCGCGTGTGGTAATGAAATTCACCTTAAAAAAAAAACTTATTTATTTCAGACATGTTTAATTATCACTTTAGGTTAGTCTGTATGTCCTCATACGAGATTGTTATTTTTTTTTCCAATAACAAATTCCTTTAACGCTTGGAAATTTATGTATACACACGTAGGGAGTTAATAGTAGCTCTCAAACTTGGGGCATATTCACTTGGCTCAACAAATCACGACTAGGGGTGATGATGGCCTGATATGACTAATCATAGTTTGATTGTAAAACTAGATCCCATATCTAATCTAATGTCTGTCGGGTGTTTTTTTGGGTACGCACCTGTCACACCCACAAATTTCCTTTGCAGATTTTACCACAAGGCACATGACATACCATGATCCAAATCAACAGTCATAATAAACAACAACTACATGCGTAATGTATCATTCAAAAACACATATGCAGTTTTTTAAGGTTAACCAAAGTATAGCGGAAGCAACATATGTTTATAGCTCAAATTAGTTCACGAAAATAGTTATCATTTTTTACAATGTTTGAGAAATATTCATGCTAGAATGAGACGTTGTGAGACTGTCACACCCTCAAAATCCACTTGCGGAGTTTTACCGCGAGGCGCATGACAAACCAGGATCCAAACCAACGATCACAATAAACAAGTCTAAATGAACATATGCAATTTCAAAAACATTGTTTAAAATTCCCCAAATACAGCGGAAGCTTATTCAAAACATAATCCAAAATAAACCAAGTGTTCAACGTTTGAAAACCATGCAATCCTAACTAGACGCCGTGCAGACGCGTGCGCCCTAGTTCCATTGTGCTACCTTAGCGACCTGAGAAAACATGTAAAAGTTTACGTCAGCACAAAAATGCTGGTGAGTTTACAGGTTTTGTAATCACAGTACCAAGTTCAACTGTCCATACTATAACAAATCGAAAACCAAAGTACGCTAGCTAGGCGTATGTTTTGTTACTACTACGATTGGAAAACCATTACTAACTCGTAAACCAGATGTCGTGCCTGAATAGTAAACCTGTTGTTCCTGTTTGAGACAATATGCACTCGCCCGGCCCTCCAAGCCGACGAGCGGGGTTGGTCACTCCCAATAGCGCTATTCACATTTCCCCGTTGTGCTAACCCGCACATTCATGGTTCCCCCCGGGACTTCCAAAGATCGTATAGTAAACCATAGAAACCCATAGTATGACAGTAGTTACCAAACATAAGTTTTAACACATGTTTTCTCCCCCGAAAAGTGAAACCAGTTAAAAGAAGGGCCGTAAACTCACCTTAGGTTGCGTTACTTCGTAATACGAATAAACTCAGCAAGCTATGCTAGTCCCGTAAAGCGGCGACCTAACATATGACAGTTACAAGTACTTAGACTAATAACCCGCAGGTTAGTTAGTCCCTAGATGTCCAGACCATAACCAAGTTCGTTTGAAAACACCGTGACTGTTAAATTAACCCAAAGTACAAGACTCGACATCCCATTGGTGACCCGAGACTCCCCGTGTTATGCTTACACTCTCAAACATACAATCATGCAATCACACTTAACATACGTTAACGTCCAACAAGTTACATCACGTAGTTCAAGTATCACGTAAATAAGTCCGAACATATGTTACCAAGTTATTAGATATGTTACGGGGTTCCTAGCATGTTCCTAGGTGTCAAATCGGGTCTCGATATGTCAAAATATACTTACAGCAGCAGTATAGGCGATTATGAAAGTCAACAGGCATTTAGGAATGCTAATTGCCTATACTATAGGCAATTAAGTCATAAGACATGCATTTCAGGAGTCTATAGGCAATTAGGTCATAAGACATGCATTTACTAGCAATTAGGTCATAAGACATGCATCTACTAGCAATTAGCTCATAAGACATGCATCTACTAGCAATTAGCTCATAAGACATGCATCTGCTAGCAATTAGCTCATAAGACATGCATCTGCTAGCAATTAGCTCATAAGACATGCATCTGCTAGCAATTAGCCCCTACTCGCCTATACTATAGGCGATTTAGGGTACCATATCAGGCGATTAGCCTCCTAATCGCCTATAGTATAGGCAATTAGGGTTGCTACTCGCCTGCAACATGGCTGTTCCGGTTTTTCGCGCGTTTAACACTCCAAATCAATCCCAGAACGTGTGTAAACATCAAATATCATCCAAACAACTATATCAAACATATTTCCATCAAAATCCTTCGTTTAACCTCGATCTATCAGCCCTGAATGCCGTCATGTATCTTAAAGACATACACATAACATGAAACATCACATTAGCATGCAAAACCATAACCCTAATTAACAATAACTCAGATCTGATCATCATGCCATCATTATTAATCTGAAACTAACCTAATAACATGTTAATCATCCATCTTGAATCATAAAAACCCTAGCTTTTAATTGAAAACCCACATACATCATGCATGCTATTTAAAATCCAATTAACCATACTTATTAACGATTTTCAGAAAGCTTATTCGTTTTAAAACAGGTCTGGACCGTTAGGGATTTAATAAAAACGTTAGTAAAGATTGCATGGATGAAAATCACACCTTAGATTGTGATAGATTGATGAAATAAGCTTGAAATCTTGTGTTTTGATCCAAAATCACGTTCCAGAGGTTGTGTGTGTGTTGGGGCGGTTTATGGGACGACTAGGGTTGATATTATGAAGTTTAGGAGGTCAAGTATTGTATTTATAGTCGTTTTTAGTCGTCCAGCACGTTCCATGCGATTTGCAGCAGCTATACGTGATTAGCATTGCTAATCGCATGGCATTACATGCATTTAGGGGCTAATCGCCCCCTAAAGCATGCGATTAGCAAGATACTCGCCTCCAATAAGGCCCAATCGCCTCCCTTATAGGCGATTAGCCAACCCTAATCGCCTATAGGGGTTAGTTCCGTGTATTTTGCGCGTTAAACCCCGTTTTAACATATGTTAACACATTTTCACATACCGACAAGTCACATAATGATTTGTTGGGTCTGCTGACCTGGAGAAGAACAGATGATTAGAAAGCCAAAACATGCTATTAGTTTGATCCTTGAATAAACAGTCTTTACAACTTACTTCTCCCAAAAGACTGCTGACCCTAACTACTGTTCTATCCAAACAACTGCTCAACAACTGCTGATACAAAGAACTGTTGAGTAAACAACTGATGAAGAACAACTGCTGACCAAAGGTCTGATGAAGAACAACTGCTGATACAAGTACTGAAGACCAAAGCACTGCTGGAACCAACAGCACTTAGGCTCCAGCAGTGGATACAAGACCATCAGAGTTTATCTTCAACAACTGTTTAATATCAGTGCTTTCAATGTAACAGTAGTTTGTAATAGGCAGATGTTTATGTTTGTTATTCTGTTAGAGGTCACTGTCTTAGGTGACGTCAGCCTAGGTCATCAGTGCTTTGAGTCTGTCTATAAATAGAACAGTGCTTGTACTGTTCTATTGCATCACACACACAAACATTCTCTCAGACAAACACTGTGTGATCAGGCTGAGGGGGAGTAATTGTACGATTGTAATCTTTTGGATTAATGAAAGCTTTCGATCTGAAAACATTTACTCTCTTGTTTTGATTAACAGTTTATTATTCCGCTGTACTTTCATTCTATTTTCAATTCATTATTACCATATTTAGTTAAACAATCAAAACAAACAAACTCAGATCCTAACATGATTGTAAACACATAAAACTTGCAAACAAACATATTCACACTCGTTCACCAATTCCCGAGACTCGAGACTTGTATGTTCCCTATGCTCTGACGATTCTACGAATCGTCATTACTTGTACACTTGGTTAAGGACTGACATCTAATGAACCTCTAGATTAACATTCGATGATCCTCTATACTGAACTAACAGTTCCCGAACCATAACACGACTTAACTAACCCAGTTAAGTACAATATACGCGTGACTCGCTAAGGTAGACTTTCATCTAGACAACGTTGTTAACCAGAATTTGCCGGGTGTCACATCATCCCCACGTTAAAAGAATTTTCGTCCCGAAAATTGCACAGTACCCAAAAGGAATAACAAAAGAAACAGACAAAAGGTAGAAACCAAGAGAGAGATTTACCCGAGTTGTCACATTATCCCCACGTTAAAAGGAATCTCGCCCCGAGATTCATTCAGCTGCAGTGGAGACGTATCTCGATTCGAACGCTTCCTTAGGAAGAGATGAGGATACTTAGACTTCATCTGATCCTCCCGTTCCCAAGTGTACTCTGGTCCCCGGTTCGAGTTCCAGCGAACCTTTACAATGCGAATCTTGCTATGACGTAGGCTACGAATCTTGTAATCCAGAATCTCAACAGGTTCCTCCACAATCCGAAGACGATCGTCAACCTTGATCTCTTCCAGTGGAACAATGAGAGACTCGTCAGCCAGACACTTCTTCAGGTTGGACACATGGAAGACGTTATGTACGTTGCGAGCTCCGTCGGTAAATCAGGACGATATGCCACCGGTCCAATCCGTTCCAGGATCGTAAATGGAACGACATACCGAGGGTTGAGTTTGCCACGCTTCCCAAAGCGTATGACGCCCTTCCACGGTGAAACTTTCAGAAGTACCTTGTCATCAACTTGGAATTCCAATGGTTTGCGACGCTGATCGGCATAACTCTTTTGCCGATCCCGAGCCGCTGCCAACCGGTTACGAATCTGTACAATCTTTTCCGAAGTTTCGTACACTAGCTCTGGCCCAGTGAGTTGACTCTCACCCACCTCAGCCCAACAAAGAGGAGACCGGCATTTCCGCCCGTACAATGCCTCGAACGGAGCTGCCTTGATACTCGTGTGGTAACTGTTGTTGTATGAGAATTCTACTAACGGTAAATGAGCTTCCCATCCTTTGCCAAAATCGATCACACATGCCCGCAGCATGTCTTCTAAAGTTTGAATCGTGCGTTCACTCTGACCGTCAGTCTGTGGGTGATAAGCTGTACTCATGTCCACCTGGGTACCCAAGCTTTGTGTAAAGACTTCCAGAAGTGAGAAGTAAAATGGGAATCACGATCCGAAATAATAGAAACCGGCACCCCGTGCTTAGAAACAACTTCCTTCAGATAAAGGCGAGCCAAACGATCCATGGTGTCGGTCTCCTTGATAGCGAGAAAATGGGCTGATTTCGTCAATCGGTCAACATTCACCCATATCTTATCATTCCCGCTCGGTGACTTAGGGAGTTGCGTGACAAAATCCATTGTAATCCGTTCCCATTTCCACTCCGGAATTTCAGGTTGTTGCAAGAGACCCGACGGTTTCT
This sequence comes from Ambrosia x helenae, assembly GCA_030844895.1. Lineage (NCBI taxonomy): Eukaryota > Viridiplantae > Streptophyta > Magnoliopsida > Asterales > Asteraceae > Ambrosia > Ambrosia x helenae. The sequence continues at coordinate 108,620,290 of CM061232.1, forward strand.
GGTATTCCACCTTGACCTTAGCACAGGTCAAGCATTTGCTCACGTATGAGGCTATATCCGACCTCATGTTTGGCCACCAGTAAAGCACCTTCAGATCTTGGTACATCTTATCCGAACCAGGATGAATAGAATACCGGGACTTGTGAGCCTCATCTAGGACAAGCTCCCTAAGTCCCGAATAAAGGAACCCATATGCGTTCTGCGAAGTAGTGCAGGCCATCAGGCCTTCGCTCGAGGTGCTTGTCGGCACCGTGCATAGTCTCAGCTTTAAGGTTTTCCTCCTTCAAAGCTTCTAACTGGGCAGAACGGAGTTGGTCAGGTAGAGAGGAATGAATGGTGAGTTGCAACGCCCGAACGCGACGAGGTTTAATTGATTCCTTCCTGCTCAAGGCGTCAGCTACTACATTCGCCTTGCCAGGATGGTACTTAATGGCGCAATCATAGTCATTCAGAAGTTTAATCCAACGACGCTGTCGTATGTTCAAATGTTGTTGGTCGAAAATATGTTGAAGACTCTTGTGATCGGTGTAGATAGTGCATTTGGTACCGTACAAGTAATGTCTCCAAATTTTCAACGCGAATACCACTGCACCCAACTCCAAGTCATGGGTGGTGTAGTTCTTCTCGTGCACCTTGAGTTGACGAGAAGCATACGCAATTACTTTCTCGCGTTGCATCAACACGCAACCGAGACCATGATAGAAGCATCACAGTAAACAACGAAATCATCAGGGCCTTCAGGTAAGAACAAAATAGGAGCAGAACAAAGTTTAGACTTCAGTTCTTGAAATGCCGACTCTTGTGGTTCACCCAGTCGAATTTTCTATCTTCTGAGTAAGAGTGGTCAGGGGTTGAGCGATCTTCGAGAACCCCATAATGAAACGACGATAATAGCCCGCAAGGCCTAGAAATTGCCGCACCTCAGTTCGCGTCTTTGGTGCTCCCTAGTCCTTGATCGCTTCGATCTTAGCTGGATCGACATGAATTCCTAGTTCATTAACCACATGTACTAGGAACTGAACTTCGCGTAACCAAAAGTCACACTTTGAGAACTTGGCGTAAAGTTGTTCCCGTCGCAAGAGTTCCAAAACCAAACGCAGGTGTTCCTCGTGTTCGGTCTTGTTCTTGGAGTAAATCAGAATGTCATCAATAAACACAATGACGAACTTATCAAGATATGGTTTGCAAACGCGGTTCATCAAATCCATGAAAACCGCCGGTGCGTTCGTGAGACCGAAAGGCATGACCAAGAATTCGAAATGGCCATAACGTGTACGAAAGGCAGTCTTTGCAACGTCAGCTTCCCTTACGCGCAACTGGTGATAACCGGACCTCAAATCAATTTTGGAGTAGTAACTAGAACCCTGGAGTTGGTCGAATAGGTCATCAATACGTGGAAGAGGATAACGGTTCTTGACGGTCAATTTGATCAGTTCTCTGTAATCCACACACAATCGGAAACTTCCATCCTTCTTCTTGACAAAAAGAATCGGGGCTCCCCAAGGGGAAGAACTTGGTCTGATGAAACCCTTGTCCAAGAGTTCCTGTAACTGACTAGACAATTCCTGCATCTCGGGAGGAGCAAGACGGTAGGGGGGCCCGAGCAATAGGAGCAGCCCTGGTACAAGATCAATACCGAACTCAACCTGACGATGGGGAGGAAGACCAGATAAATCATCAGGAAATAAATCAGGAAACTAGCGTACAACAGGAATATCGTCGATCTTCTTTCATCGCTAGAGGAAACAGATAAAAGTGCCAAAACGGCCGAATAACCCTTTCGAAGATACTTAAGGGCTTTCATGCTAGAGATGATATTTAGCAGAACACCGCCCTTGATACCGTACACAGAAAGGAATTCTCCATCAGGGAGAGGAATCCGAATAATCTTGTCGTAACAAACAATCTCCGCGCGATACAAGGACAACACAATCCATGCCTACAACAACGTCAAAACTACCCAAAGGTACCGCCATAAGGTCGATGGGGAACGACAAACCCGACAACTCTAGTTGACACTCCCGAAGGATAAAGTAGCTTCAATCTTTTTACCGTCAGCCAGCTCGATTATATACTTAGCCTCTAATGGTACGGGTACTACATCTAGCAGTCGACTAACTTCCATGGATATAAAACTTTTATCGGCACCGGAATCAAATAAAACACTAACAGAGCGATTATTGAGAAGGAACGTACCGGTAACTGTGTCAGGATCCTGTCTAGCCTCAGCGGCTCCAATGACCGAAGGCACGTGCATTCCTGCCGCCGCCCCCGTTGTTCCCGTTACCGTTGTTCCCGCCCTGCTTCAGTTTTGGGCAATCCTTCTTGTAATGACCAGTCTCTCCACAGTTGTAACATCCCTGTCTTCCCGTAGTTCCTTGAGTAGTAGGAGCCGAGTTAGTAGTTGGAGCTTGGGTCGATGGAAGTGTCGCCCGACAGTCTTTAGCAAAATGCCCAAATCGCTAACAGCGATGGCAACGATTGCGATCGCAGTCTCCCTGATGATGACGCCCACACTTGTTGCATTTAGGCAATTTCCCCGCATAACCACCCTGTTTGTTACCAGTAGAAGAAGAACCCCCGCTATCGAATCTCTTACCCTGCTGTGCTGGCCCAGATCCTTTCCCCTCGTTATCCCACTTACGCTTGTTATTCTCCGGGGCCTTAACAGTCGAACCCTTAGCAGGCAAAATACCCTCATTCACCTTCAAGTTTGTCATCCTTACGCGCAACTGGTGATAACGGTTCTTGACGGTCAATTTTGTTCAGTTCTCTGTAATCCCTTACGAGCAACTGGTGATAACCGGACCTCAAATCAATTTTGGAGTAGTAACTAGAACCTGGAGTTGGTCGAATAGGTCATCAATACGTGGAAGAGGATAACGGTTTTGACGGTCAATTTGTTCAGTTCTCTGTAATCCACACACAATCGGAAACTTCCATCCTTCTTCTTGACAAAAAGAATCGGGGCTCCCCAAGGGGAAGAACTTGGTCTGATGAAACCCTTGTCCAAGAGTTCCTGTAATCTGACTAGACAATTCCTGCATCTGGGAGGTGCAAGACGGTAGGGGGCCCGAGCAATAGGAGCAGCCCTGGTACACAGATCAATACCAAACTCAACCTGACGATGGGGAGGAAGACCAGATAAATCATCAGGAAATACATCAGGAAACTCGCGTACAACAGGAATATCGTCGATCTTCTTCTCATCGCTAGAGAAAAACAGATAAAAGTGCCAAAACGGCCGCGAATAACCCTTTCGAAGATATTAGGGCTTTCATGCTAGAGATGATATTTAGCAGAACACCGCCTTGATACCGTACACAGAAAGGAATTCTCCATCAGGGAGAGGAATCCGAATAATCTCTGTCGTAACAAACAATCTCCGCGCGATACAAGGACAACCAATCCATGCCTACAACAACGTCAAAACTACCCAAAGGTACCGCCATAAGGTCGATGGGGAACGACAACCCGACAAACTCTAGTTGACATCCCGAAGGATACAAGTAGCTTCAATCTTTTTACCGTCAGCCAGCTCGATTATATACTTAGCCTCTAATGGTACGGGTACTACATCTAGCAGTCGACTAACTTCCATGGATATAAAACTTTTATCGGCACCGGAATCAAATAAAAACACTAACAGAGCGATTATTGAGAAGGAACGTACGGTAACTGTGTCAGGATCCTGTCTAGCCTCAGCGGCTCCAATGACGAAGGCACGTGCATTCCTGCCGCCGCCCCGTTGTTCCCGTTACCGTTGTTCCCGCCCTTGCTTCAGTTTTGGGCCATCCTTCTTGTAATGACCAGTCTCTCCACAGTTGTAACATCCTGTCTTCCCGTAGTTCCTTGAGTTAGTAGGAGCCGAGTTAGTAGTTGGAGCTTGGGTCGATGGAAGTGTCGCCCGACAGTCTTTAGCAAAATGCCCAAATCAGCTGACAGCGATGGCAAGGATTGCGATCGCAGTCTCCTGATGATGACGCCCAC